>CM052897.1:85790173-85824635 GCA_028534135.1 Potos flavus
GATTCTCTCTCTCCCCTTACCCTCCCCTACTCTCCCTCTCTTTAAAAAAAAAAAAAAAAAATCAATGATAAAGACTAATGATGAGATTATATATTTTGAAATTTCCTAAAAAGATGAAACAGACACCCATCACATATATCTGACAAAAGGAAGATTCAAACAACCAATTTGAAAGTATTTAGCAATGGTTGGAGAGAAGGTACATTTAAATTTCAGTTAAAACAGATGATATTGGGATGCCTGAGTGGCTCAGTGGGTTAAGCCTCTGCCTTTGGCTGAGGTCATGATCTCAGGGTCCTGGGATCGAGCCCCACCTTGGGCTCTCTGCTCAGCAGGGAGCCTGCTTCCCTCTCTCTCTGCCTGCCTCTCTGCCTACTTTTGATCTCTCTCTGTCAAATAAATAAATAAAATCTTAAAAAAAAAAAACAGATGATACTTGTTGCAAATACTGCGGTATTTGAGATATATTAAAAATTTACCTGCTATTTACCTGAAATTCAAATTTATTTGGCCATCCTGTATCTTACCTACCAATCATATCCTCAGGGGATTCTGATACACGCTTAGCTCAAGTCTGAGAAATACTGGAACAAAGTAAGAAAGCAGGCATTTGGTAACATTTGGTAAGATACACCAGAAAGTAGAGTAAAAGTGTAGATACGTACCCTCAACACAAACATACCAAATCGAAATCGCCAAAGGAGCTCAAGAATTTTTTTGACATGCATTGGATAATTTTGATACACTTAAGTTTGATAACCCCTGATTTTCTCAGTTCTTCCATGGAGCCCTTCCTAAATCTACATGAAATGTGTTAAATTAACTAATAAACAAGGGGACCATTAAACTGAGGCTCTACATAAGAAACCAAAATCAGTCTATAAACATCTCAAGATTACAAAATTTAAAGCCAATCACAAATGGCCAAATCAACTAAATGATTAAGCAATTAATCTCCTTGCCTTTGCCTTTTTTTCCCCCCGCTCATATTCTCTCTCTCCAATAAATAAAAATTTGGGGCGCCTGGGTGGCTCAGTGGGTTAAAGCCTCTGCCTTCAGCTCAGGTCATGATCTCAGGGTCCTGGGATCAAGCCCCTTACCAGGCTCTCTGCTCAGCAGGGAGCCTGCTTCCCCCTTTCTCTCTGCCTGCCTCTGCCTACTTGTGATCTCTCTCTGTCAAATAAATAAATAAAATCTTTTAAAAATAAATAAATAAATAAAATCTTTTTTAAAAATTATAAAAAATAAAAGAATAAAATAAAAGTGTCTCTCAGAGTTCCTGAGGGTAGAGCACTCCTAACCACCATCCAGTTTGGTGCTGCCCAATTCAACTCAATTTTTGTTCAAATAAACTCTTAACAATTTTAATATGCCTCAGTTTATCTTTTTAATAGTTCTCATGTTAGCAGAAGGAACTAAAGGAGGTCCCTGATAACCCCCAGAGGCAATGAGCAACCCAGTGAGCCAGGTAAATACCCAGTGAGCCCAATGAGCTCACTGCTTTTTCCCTGTGTCTGGAGGTTAGAGGTTCCTCTCCGACCCTAGCTCTGCAGCTTTTGTGTTATGAGCTTAATCTGAGCATTTCTTTTTCCAGACTGGCCTCAGGAATAAGTCAGAATTGAAGTGGGTCCAACTCAGTGTTGGCAGAGGTCATCAAGAGAACATGACCCCCCAGATGACTGCAAGGTGGACCTGGATAACCGGAGGGCCCCTCCCTCACCCCGTCTTTGGAATGTGCATTCTGCTTGCCTTCCCTGTTCCCAGAAGCTACCCCAAGGACACAGCCTTCAGACAGAAATGTGGTGCTGAGACTATCTGAACAACAGATGTGACTAAACCCAGGTAAGGCCTCTATATCAACTTTTAAGATCTGGCAGGTAGATGCACAGATCTACTCATCCCAAGGCCACCTAAGACAAGCCTTGTAAGTTCTTTTGCTTCTGAAACCTGCCGTTTACCTATCTGGAAAAGTCTGCCTTTCAGTCTCTCCTTGCCCACTACATACAGGTCCAATGGGCAGGCCAACAAATGGTGAGGCACCCAGGAGAGCGAAGAAATGGGCCTTGGGAAAGAGGTGTCTATGGGGGAGATCCCACACTAGCATGGACTCCTAAGTCAACGGGAGAGGTGGCTTCTATGTTAGATGTTTGTAGATCACCACAGGAGAATGAGGGCATCCTGAAAACACAGGCTGGTTTGATGTGCTTATTTGATGAACTGCATAGTATACTGCAGAAAGAGGGGGCCACATGGCCGCTGTGATGGGCTGGCTCCTCCTGTGGGCAGTCTAGCCAGCCACCAACGTCCAACGAGCCCCTGAAGCTGGAGTTAGAAAGCTGGAAGAAGAGCTAAGATAAGAGAAGGGCATGAAGGTTTGCTAGTTTTGGGGCTAGCCCGGCTGACAAGGTCGGGAAAGCGGAATGATCTGGAAACCTTTGCGTGTCCTTTTCAAAAGCTAGGAGGGCACAGATTAAGGTCTGATTGCTTGTGACAAAGCCTGATTAGGATGCTAAACGGTAGAGTCCCAGGAAAAGGATTGGGAATGAGGAGGGTGTTGTGATGATTGACAAGGAAAGGAACAAAATGCCCCGTGCAAGTCAATGCGGAATGCAAAAGCAATTTTTAAGTAGCAATCATCCCAAAATGCCTAGGGCAAAAATTTAACATTCTTTTGTGGTTGCCTTGAAACTGTAAGTCTTATCATGTCTTTGAAATGTAAACACCTAGGAGTTATCCAAAACATTGCACAAGGACACTGAAGATTAAAAAAAAAGGAGCGAAAAGAGAATTTTTCAAATACAGTCCTTTTTAAGTTCCCTTGCCCCAAACCTACTCTGTAGCCTCCGAAAGATCACAAATATCAATAAAAGGCTTTAGCCATGGGAGTGAAATAAAAGCTATCTGTATTGATGTAATGTTCTGTATATAATTTTTTTTAAAGATTTTATTTATTTATTTATTTATTTGACAGAGAGAGAGAGAGAGAGAGAGAGAGAGAGGGAACACAAGCAGGGGGAGCGGGAGAGGGAGAAGTAGACTCCCTGCTGAGCAGGGAGCCTGCCTTGGGGCTCGATCCCACGACCCTAGGATCATGACCTGAGCTGAAGGCAGACACTTAACCGACTGGGCCACCCAGGCGCCCCTGAATGGATACAGAAAATTAAGAAAGTTTGTGGGAAAAGAACACGAAGGAGTTTTACGTGTAGTCAAGCTAAGATCAGAATGGATTTATTTAAGTTAAAACAGAAAAGGACAGTTTTAATATCAAAAGTACACTACTGCAAAATTAGAATTGTTTCCTTTCTGTTAAATACATTTTCTTAGATTTTTGGTCTGCTCTAAAATTGTAAACAAAAGTTTATCTTTATTTTAATACATAAAACTTTAATCTGCCAAGAAAACAAAGATTGTTTTGTCTTTAGCAGGTCTTTGATTACTTTAAAAAATGGGAGTCTTCTCTCAGAAAAACTAGGGTTTTTACAATTATGTAATTTTTATTTTATTTACAGTCGTCTCTCTACATCCAGCTTGGGGCTTGATCTCCAATGCCCAAATCATGCTCTACTAATTGAACCAGCTAGGCACCCCTGTCCTAAACGTTAATAGATTTGAATGACCAACCTGTAAGGCCTGTTGACTTTAAATGCCAGACTGGGGACCCCTGTCAAGGCACCTAATGCTGTCAAGGTATGGAAGGTGCAAGAAACTCACCATGGATCAAGGTGCTATGCTGCTGGGAACACCAAACCTCATCAAGCCTGAGAAAGGAATTATCTACTGGAATTTGCAACGGGACATCACCCTGGGATGGGTGAGTTACTCTGCATCCCTAGATAAAGGGGGAACTACAGTCTTCACTGGGGATCCCACTGTCTTGATGCAAACCAGATCTGTAGAAACCTATAACTAACGTCATAGTTAATAGTGAGATATGAGACAATTTCCCACTAGGATCACAAACAAGGCAAGGATATCTCATCTCACCACTGCTTTTCAACATCATACTGGAAGTCTAGCTATTGCAATAAGATAAGAACAGCAAAGACGAGGTGTATGCATTGAGAATGAAGAAATAAAATTGTCTTTATTTGCAGATGACTTGATCATCTATGTAGAAAATGTTAAGGAATTGAACAAAAAACCCCTCCTGGAACTAATACGGGATCATAGCAAGGGTGCAGAATATAAACAATAAAAAATTCATTTTTCCATATCCCAGCAACAAACAACTGGAATTTGAAATTTAAAAAAAACCATTTACGGGGTGCCTGGGTGGCCCAGCAGTTTGGGAATCCAACTCCCAGTTTTGGCTCAGGTGATGAACTCAGGGTCATGAGATGGACCCTGGGTTGGGCTCTGCACTCAGTGCGGAGTCTGCTTGAGATTCTCTCTCTCTCTCTCCCCCTCTGCCCCTCACACCCTGCTCTCGGGCTCTCAAATAAACAAATAAATCTTTAAAAATTTACATTAATTATAACCTGAAAGGAAAAGCTCCTGTTTCTTCTCTGTTCACAGCATTTCTGCCTAATGTGTAGGGTTACTTAAGTCATTAATTAATTCTCAAACTCCAGCTGGGCATCCCACAGTTCAATTCAACACCATCTACCTGGAGTTAAGGTCAGATCCCACAAGTTAGGGGCTCAGTCCCACCAACTACTCCCATCTATCAACTGACATCCCGCCTCCATCCAGTACTTCTGTCTAACAACTAGAAATCAAGAGTCCTTCCTCGAGTTCAATAATTTGCTAGAATGGCTCACGGAACTCAAGTAAGTGCTTTCCTTACTGCCCAGTTACTATAAAGGCTACAACTCAGGAGCAGCTAAATGGTTAGGACGCGTAAGGCAAGGTATGAGGGATGAGTGCACAGAACGATGAGGGACAAGGCTGGCTGAACACAAACCACAAGCAGACACCCTGCAAAGCGCCCCCCACCCCCCACCATGGGACCTGTGTGACATTTTTCCAAGAATCTCCCATCCATCCTAATGGTAATACCTTGCTGGAGGGGAAAACAACCTTAATTTGACAATGGCGAGGCCTCTGGTATCTTGTAGGTATCCTCTTTAGCATATGAAATTTCTTTTGAAACCTCCCTTTTCCTTACTCCCCCCCTACTCCACTCCTCAAGATCCTGGTGCAGCAGCTCTTTCTGCCCACAGGTGCTGTCCCCATGCTTTAATAAACAACCATCCTGTGCCAAAGACATCCCAAGAATTTTCTTGGTTGTGGGCTCCAGGCCTCACCCCATCGAACCTCCCCTATATTCCAAAACCCCATCAAGAGCTTCCGTGTCACCTCATAGAAGACACCACCCTCTCAGCGGCGTTTACCCTCTCAGCAACTCTTCAAATCCGGTAGGTTAGAGTTTATAGGGAGATTTCATTACAAGGGGGTAGTTAATTACATCATTGGCCATGAGCAGGTGCTGCTTCCCTGGAGGTAGGACTCAAAAGTTCCAGCCCTCTAATCACGTGGTTTGTTCCCCTGGCAACCAGCACCCATCCCGAGGCTACCTATCCCGGAGCCCTCCAACACCAGTCACCTCATTAGCATACAAAAAGACACGAACCAATGCCCAGGGTTTTAAGAACTGTTTGTGAGGTAAGACCAAATATACTTATGATGTCCCAGCACCCAACAAAATGAAATACTTCTATACAAATCTGAGGAAATTTAGTATAAAGTTACAGTAATCAAGACAGCGTAGCACTGGCAAAAGAATAGACAAATACATCAAAGGAACAGAATAGAGAGCTCAGAAATAGCCCCCACAATCAGCTGATCTTTGGCAAAGGAGCAAAGGCAATACAATGGATCAAAGACAGTCCAACAAATCATGCTGAACAACTAAACCGCCACATGCAAAAAAAAAAAAAAAAATCCACTAATCTAGAAACAGAACTTACAGCCTTCTCATGATCTCAGGGTCATGAGTTCAAGTCTCATGTTGGGCATAAAGCTTACTTTTAAAAAAACTAGGCAGAGCATTTTTTGGGCAGTGAACCAGTATGATACTCTAATGGTGGATCCATGTCACGATACATTTGTCATGACCCACAGAACTTAAAACAACAAAAGTGAACCCTAAGGTAAACGCTGGGCTTTGGGTGATAGTGATGTGTCGACAAAGAGTCAGTGATATGGCTTTAGAATACAGGTGAGGTTCGGTGGGGTGAGGTCCGGGGCCGATGACCAAGAAAGAATTCTTGAGACATCTTTGGTGCAAAGTGATGGTTTTATTAAAGCACGGGGACAGGACCCGTGGGCAGGAGCTGCTGCACCAGGGTTTAGGGGGGACTGATTATATACTTGGGAGTTGGGCGAGGTAAGGAAAAGGGTGGTTCCAAAAGAACTTTCATGCGCTAAAGAGGACCTACAGGATAATGCTAAAGAGGACAAGTTAAGGTTGTTTTCCCCTCTAGCAAGGTATTAACAATAAAATAGTTGGGAGATTCCCATTAAGAATGTCACTCAGATCCCACCCAGGATGGGGGGAGGGGGGCGGTTTGCAGGATGTCCCTTTGTGCTTTGTCTTCAAAAAACCCTCTGCTCCCTTAATCAGTCGTTAACAAATGCTCCGCTCAGATAGTGGGTGAGGATATGAGTGTGGGGAGCAAAGGGTATATAGAAATTTTCTGTACTTTTCACTTAATTTTTGTTGTGAACATAATACCACTCAAGTCTGTTACAGAAAGAAAGAAAAGCAGTGGGGGCGCCTGGGTGGCTCAGTGGGTTAAAGCCTCTGCCTTTAGCTCGGGTCATGATCTCAGGGTCCTGGGATCAAGCCCCGCATCCGGCTCTCTGCTCAGCAGGGAGCCTGCTTCCCTCTCTCTCTGCCTGCCTCTCTGCCTACTTGTGATCTCTCTCTATATCAAATAAATAAATAAAATCTTAAAAAAAAAAAAAAGAAAGAAAAGCAGTGGGTTTAAGTTGGATTATGCTTCTCCAGGCATCCGAGAATTACTTGGGGGTAGAATTAGCTGGGTTCGTGGTGGTGATCTCGCTCTTCAAACATGTTAGTCATTCAAGAGATTCTGCCTTATTTGCACCCAATAACTAACCATTCCGCTATTCCTTTTTTTTTTTTTAAAGTAATCTCTAGGCCCAAGGGGACTCGAACCCACGACCCTAGAGATCAAGGGTCACATGCTCTACCGACAGAGCCAGTGAAGCCCTCTCACTGCTCCACCATCTGAAGCAGTCATTGCTACTGATGAAAATGGGTCAAGTCACTTGTTTCTTCGTATGTCAAGGAATATAGTTCAGGATCACTTCTCTTTCCCACTAAACTGATTCCTTCAATGCAGGAACCGTGACCGATTCATCTTTTTTTTTTTAAGTAATTTCTACCCCCAACGTGGGGCTCCAACTCATGACCCCGAGATCAAGAGTCACACACTCTACTGACTGAGTCAGCCAGGTGTCTCTGATTCATCTTTTTATAATTACCAGTACTTAGTGAAGTGGCTGGCAGTAAGAAACCAATCAGAATATAAATGAAGTACAGTTCTGAGTCATTAGAAATCTTCCATCTCATTAGGCATAGCCCAAGAGTCTTCCTACAGGAATCAGCAGACAATTGGAATAGTAAAAGCGACGCTAGAAAAACCAGCAAAACTGCCTACTTGGCCTAAAGAAGTTATTTGCTGCCCTCTTGTGGTCGCTTTTAGGAACTACAGCCTCTCCCCTTCGCACTCACCACTTCTGATGCAGAGTAGGAGTGTCTCAACGCTCAATTTTGGGCACACAACAGTAAACAATCTGTCCACACTGAGCCACTCACTATAGTGGAGACACTCTTGAAAACAATCTAAAGGAGATATTACCCAAGCTGAGGTCCAAAGGATGAGTAGCAATTAGCCAGCTGAACGTGAAGATTGTGGGAAATTCAGGATTATGGTGGAGGTGTGGCAAAGAGAATGTAGCACGTACAATGGCTTAGAAGAGAGAACTTGCAGCTTTTCAGAAGTACAAGTAATTCAGTATAGGTGGTAAGCAAGGTGCAAACGTCCTAGATAGAGTGGGTGGGTTGGAGCACTGGTGATAAGAGATAAAAATATTATTTATTTATTTATTTATTTGAGAGTGAGAGCAGAGTGAGTGAGAGAGAGCACAAGCAGGGGGGCGGGAGGTTGGAGGGGCAGAGGCAAAGGGAGTATCCTTGCTGAGCCCGGGGCTCAGTCCCAGGACCCCGAGATCAGGACCTGAGCCGAAGGCAGATGCTTAACAGACTGAGCCACCCAGGCGCCCTGAGAAATTAAAAATATAAATAGCCATGTAGGCATACTAAGAATTCCATCCATACCCTAAGGATGAGGAACCTTTAAGGTCTTTAAGCCAGCAAGTGATTTCATTTGACCAGCGCTAGAAATAGGGCTCTCGGCGCTTTGTGTTAGGAACAAGGGAGGAGAAATGCTGGAACTGGGAGCGATGGCTGGGCTGAACTCAAGTGGTGATGGAAAGAATGGACAGAATGGACGGATCTGAAAGACGAAGGAAGGAAGATCCGTAGAATTTCGATGACCAAGGGTGTATGAGGAGGACTTGGGGTTGAGGGAAAAGAACAACCGGGGAGCCTGAGCTTGACTCGCCCTAGTTCAATTCAGTAGCTGGGAAGATAGTGACAGCACAGTCCTAAGGTGGGATGGAGATGAGACCATGAGGGGAAGAAGGTGACTCCACTTTAGACACTAAGACATCATGGTTTAGCTTCGTCAACATTTATTCCAACCTCCTTCTTGGGCACCTTCTGGCATTCCACGGTGGAAAACCCTTGACTCTTCTACAGCTGAAGCTGGGATGTCATTTGGTCCAGCAACCATGTGCGCTAGTAGACTTGGGGTCAAAACCAAAGTAAGTGAGGCAGAGCCAGGGTGGTTCGAGAGCCTGAGTGGTGACATCTCGGTCTAGAAGGTACCCTTGTGATGGCAGGCCGGCAGTAGAGTCTTGGTAGTCACTCCTGAAAGCTCTGCCAGAGTCTGCTCTTTAGCTCTCTCTCCTGTCAAGGGAAGTCTGACTGACTCAGGGTGCCTGTGGGACCGTCATGCCAATAGAGACGTGCTGTCGGACACACAGATGTAGAGCTCAGGAGAGAGACGTGGGTTAGAGTGAGGTGTGGATCTGGGAGCCTAAGTCTACAGATGGAAAATACAGACACAGGAGTGAATGTGACTGAGGGACAGAGTGTGATAACGAGGCAGGACCAGGGCAAGCAGTCTGACAACTACCAGCGTTTAAGCAGGAACAGAAGAAAAAGGAATGTGAAAGAACACTGGACGAGGCAAAGAGAGAAGGGATGAGATGTCAGAGACGCCAAGGCAAGAGGATATTTCAACAAGGAGCACTGGTCGACAATGCCTAGTGCTGCAGAAAACAAGAAAAGGACAGTAAAGTTGTCCTTAGCACTGTGAGGAGAAGTGAAGGAGGTCTCCAGGAAAGCTCAAAATACAAACGACGCCCGTAAGGCACTTACCTAGGCTGTTGAAGAGGTTCACTGCAAGCTCAGAAGCACCGTGGTGGGTTAAAGATGGCTACGCATTTCCTGCCACTCCTCCCTGAAGAGGGAGTCTGTGGCTCCTCCCTCCAAATTGGAACTGACGCTGGAGACTTGTTTTGACCAATAGAACGTGGGAGAGGGGTGCTGGGTAACCTCTGAGGCTGAGCCTTAAGTGAGCTCTGCGTCTTTGTTTGTTTCTCGGAATGCTCTATCCCAACCCCTGGCTATGCTGTCGAAACCCAAATGAGTCAACACTGCATGGAGAACCATGGCCGGCAACCGCGTCACAGATTCCTGTGGGCAGCTAGCACCAGCTAGCTGTTGGAGTGACGCCATTCAGGATCTCGCGGCCAACACCACGGAAAGCAGAATGACTGCCTGATCGACACACCACATCGGGATAAATAGTAAACTGTTTTGTTAAACAGCACTACTAAGGGAACTGGGGAGAGGATCTTCTAGTGGAACGATATCAATGGTTCAGGATAACCAATCGGTATGCAGTATTTGAATCGTGGTACCGCACTCCTGCCCATCACCATCTTCCAGACAGCTCTAAGAGCCCCCTGCACTCTTCTACCAGAAGAATTACGGTCCCCCTGGCTGGCTCAGTCATAGAGCCTGCAGCTCTGGATCTCAGGGTCGTGAGTTCAAGCCCCACATTGGGTGTGGAGCCTACTTATAAGGAGTTCCAACTTTAATCCAATCCATCGCTTCTAGAAGTAGGTCAACATGGAGTCACTAAAGAAGTCTGTCTGCAAAGAAAGAATTACCATAGCTTTCCTTAAGAAACGTAAGCCAAATAATGGCAAAATAGGGCCCACTTTACTTCTACTATATTTCAAATGTTTATAAAAGAATGGTGAGAGTGTAGGAAGTTCTACATATTTGTTGAATAAATATTTTACTTTATTTATTTATTAAAGATTTTGAGTAATTTCTACACCTAAAGTGGGGCTCAAACTTGCAACCCTAACATCAAGAGTCTCACACTTGGGGCACCCGGGTGGCTCAGTTGGTTAAGCCACCAACTCTTGGTTGGGCTCAGGTCATGATCTCAAGGCAGTGAAATGGAGCCCCGTGTGGGGCTCAGGGCAGAGTTGGCTTGGGATTCTCTTCTCTCCCTCTGCTCCTTCCCTGTTCACACCTGCTCGGGCTCACTCACTCTCTCTCTCAAATAAATAAATTGATCTTTTTTAAAAAAAAGTCATACAAATCCACTGGCTGAACCACCCAGGCCAAGCGAATAAGCTTATTTTAATTACTTATGGTCATTTATGCAGGAAGTCACTCCAATGTATAAACTAAACGCCAAAATAAATTCATTTTTACTGTGTCCTAATATTTGTGGAAGCGGTACATTTAAATTTAACCAAAATCTTCAATAGCACATTTAAAATTTATTAAATTCCTCTTTCAGGTTTTTTTTTATCCAGGCAAAATTACTTAAATTCCCTTAGTTCTTTCTTGCAAACCAGATTTTCTAATTGTTTAGTTTTTTTTTTAAACATTTTATTTTTTAAATTTTTTCTTAAGATTTTATTTATTTGAAAGAGAGATAGGGAGAGACAGATTCCCCACTGAGCAGGGAGCCTAACACAGGGCTCGATCCCACAAGCAGGGGATCATGACCTGATCCGAACGCAGAGACTTAACTGACTGAGCCATGCAGGTGCCCCTAACATTTTTAAGTAATCTCCACACTCAGCATAGGGCTCGAACTCACAACCCTGAGATCAAGCATCAGACTGAGTCAGGCAGCTGCCTCAAATTGTTTGATTCTTTTTTTTATGGTCTACATTTTAAGTAAATTGTACTGCTAAATTATATAAATTCATAGTGGATATTAAAGGATAATTCTGTGATTTCCACATGAGTTCTAGCTCTCCCATCCTGTTTCTCTCTCCTTTTCTTCCGTCTTACTATCTGTGTCTTTCCCATCTCTTCTCTCCCCTCTCCATTATCTGTTGTTTCCTTTCAGCTCTCTTTACTCTATGCTTTCTTATGAATGTGCTAATTTCAAAAGAAGCATAATCATACTTTTTAGCACAGTGTCTAGCATATGGTCAATGTTCCATAAACATTAGTCATTACTATTAACTAGTATATATTAATAGCTAACACATAATAATAGCTAATTTAGTCTTTCGTACAATCGTATCAATGTTATAAGACATTATTATATACTATATACAGTTAGAAATATATAAATGTTATTTTATTTATATAATAAATGAAATAGTTATGTATTATAGGATAGGACATATTATCTATTTAGCAGCTTAAAGCAGCAAAAATTTATTTTCCCCAAGTTTATGTTGATTAGGAATGCAAGTACAGCTCAGCCGCGTACCTCTGGCTCAGGGTCTCACAAGGCTATCGTCAAGCTGTTGGCTGGAGCTGCAGTCTTCAAGGCCCAATTGAGGGAAGATCTACTTCCAAGTTCATTCACATGGCTTTTTTGCGGTCCTGAGGTTGCTGACTGTTGGCTAGAGACCTGCCTTCTTTTCCATGAGCATTACTATGGAGGAGCTCACAACATGGCAGCTGGCTTTGTTCAGGGCAACAGCAAAGCAAGAGATCAAAAGAGAGCACTAATGCTAGAAGCCAGTCTTTGTAATTTCATCTGGGAAGATACACACCAAGCCTTTGCGGCATTCTACTGGTTAGTGATCCCAAAATCCAGCCCACACTCAAGGGGATAAAGAATAGGAGGTGGGGATCCCGGGGCGGGGGGAGGGGGGTAGATCCTGAAGGCTGCCTAGCAATTACAATCTATAAAAATATAAATATGTATCATATAAATCTATCCAACTTATTAGCTATTGTTAATATACACTGAACTTTCCCGTGTTTCCCCCCATATCTGCAAAGTACAGACTTTCTGTTTTGCTTGTTTTCTGATGGGTAGAACAGGGAGATGGAGATTTCCTGCCCATTAATGAATATCTAGTATTTGTCCTATTTCGTTTGTTTATAGCCACTTTCATCAGTTATTTAAATTTTGTTGTTGTGGGTTTCAGGAAACTTAACAGAATCCTGAACCTGGAATGAGCATCTTTCATCATTTTACATTTGCATGGTCGAGAGAGTGTGAGTGTACAATGCAAAACCACCAGTGCAATCAGACTCGCCCAAGCCAAAGTGATGGGACCGGAAGCACTAATCACTGTAGATATAAATCACATGCACTGACTTTACAGCCTTCCTGCCAAGATTCCTTTGTTTCTGGAATAACTGTTGCCCAATTTCTGGGGCTATTTCCTTTTGCTCTAATTCCCCTCAGATCACTTCACTACATTGACTATTTGTTCCACTCGCTATACTCCTTGTGTATGCTCAAACTACTTTCTTCTCTAGAATTCTATCTTCTACCTCTTCACACTTGACTCCGTTTTTGAAAAAAAATTTTTAAAGATTTATCTGAGAGAGAGAGCGAGCAAACAGGGGTCAGGGCAAAAGGAGAGGGAGAAGCAGACGCCCGGGGGAGCAGGGAGCCCGAGGCAGGGCTCAATCCCAGGATGCTAGGATCATGACCTGAGCCAAAGGCAGATGCCTAACTGACAGAGCCACCCAGGCACCCCAGTTTTTGAAAAGTTTCTACGTGGAAATCGCAAGTTACAGTTTTAAGTCATCATCTCAACTCAATTCAAATGACCAAATTTTGATTTTTCCGTGCTAATCATAATATCAGCCAGAGATGAGTAAGACCTCGCCTCTGCAATCAAGGAACGTAGTCTAATCGGGGAATAGAAACATGCAAATGAAAAAATACAATACAGTTGATGACATGCTTATACAAATAAAAAAGGTAGCTCAGTAGAGAGAATGATAAGCTCTTTAGAAGCAGGGGCAACTGGCTGGCTCAGTCAGTAGAGCATGTGACTCTTGATCTCAGGGTGGTGAGTTCAAAGCCCCATGTTGGTGCAGAGCATACTTTAAAACAAAAACGGGGGCACCCGGGTGACTCAATCAGTTAAGATTCTGCCTTGGGCTCAGGCTGTGATCCCAGGGTCCTGGGATCAAGTCCCGCTTTGAGCTCCCTGCTCAGTGGGGAGCCTGCTTCTCCCTCTCTGCAAATCCCCCTCCCCCCTTCATGCTCTCCCTCTTTTCTCTCTCAAATAAATAACATCCTTAAAAAATAAAAAAAAAAATAGGGGCGCCTGGGTGGCTCAATGAGTTAAACCCTCTGCCTTCAGCTCAGGTCATGATCTCAGGGTCCTGGGATCGAGCCCCGCATCAGGCTCTCTGCTAAGTGGGGAGCCTGCTCCCCCCCACCCCACCCCCGCCTGCCTCTCTGCCTACTTGTGATCTCTCTGTCAAATAAATAAATAAAATCTTAAAAAAAAAATAAAAATAATAAATAAAGAAATAAATAAAGAAATAAATAAATAAATAACAAAAAAAAACTCTTCAGAAGCAGAGGAGACCAGGAAAGGTTTGTGGGAAGAGATAGCATCTAACCTGAGCATTTATTTACTGGAACTGGGAAAACATATGTCAGAAAGGAAGGAATACATAGTCCAAAGCACGGACGCATGAAGGGATTTAAAGCAAGTCTGGGCTCCTAAAAAGTGGGAAATTGTCCTACGACATATGTTTGCTAGCATCTAACTCCCACACTGAGTCCATCTTTTTAAGTTTGGCTGTTACTAGTTTATTGCTTCATTCCTCTACACACACAGCTCTCTGCCTTTTCTCCTTCCCCACCTCGTATAATCCTCCTCCCTTCTTGCCTTCCTTTTATGGGATTTTTTTTTTCCCCCCGCATTAGGCCCTGGATTTAATTTAGCTAGAGCGAACTGTAGTAATAACGTTTCTGTACATTTGCCCAGAGGCCTTCAGCTAATGGGTGTATTCTTTACAGGCCAATAAACAGAAGAAGAGAGCCAGCGTGCCGTGCTGTCTTGCATGTCTGCCTCCCTTCTGTTTCCTTGCACTTTACCCATCTTCCATGAACTGGAGACCCTTTCGGAAAACTACAATTTTCCCAGGTAACTCAAACATTTCCTTGCCTGCCCGAAGTGGCTTCTGCGCCTGCCAGTCGGTTCCTTGGAGGATCTTCCTGTTGCTGGAGAACCTGCTCTCCACCCACAGGAGATCAGCCTGTGTTGGATAGTGGCATAGACTGCTGCCCCCGGGAGTCCTTCCCCAGTGTCCGTGAGAACCTCCGAAAATTCTAGTCTCAGGGCTCTGGATGGCCGGTGCTCATTTCTGACCACTGGTGCCGATCATGACACCATGTACTTCAATGATAAACTGATGTGGGAATAGAACAGAGGTTCACCAAATCACCCTGAGAAAAGGATCTCTGAGGTTCTCCAGGCCTGAGGTTCCAAGCCGAGGCTCTGAAAACAAATGGGGAACGGTGCTAGAGTAAAGGGACCACCATAGCCTCAAGGAAGAACAAAAATTTATCGGCCTGCTTTATTTTTTTTTTAAAGGTTTTATTTATTTATTTCACAGAGACGGAGAGAGATCACGAGCAGGCGGGGGCGCGGGGGGGGGGGGGGAGAAGCAGGCTCCCTGGGGAGCAGATAGCCCGATGCGGGGCTCGATCCCAGATCATGAGATCATGACCTGAGCTGAAGGCAGAGGCTTTAACCCACTGAGCCACCCAGGCACCTATCAAACTGCTTTAAAACAAACTGCGTTCTTGAAGGCCTGTAAGCGGATGATGGTCTCTGCTCTCCCAAGTGCTTGCTGGATTTCCTCTACTTTCCTTCTAAGCTGCTGCTGCCTGCCTGCCTTCTCCCTGTGCCTTGTACTCTGAACATTCTGTTCCATTTTCACTGCCCCAACTTCAGACTCCCTCCTATGACCCCAGGAGAGCACCCCCTCCTACTGCCTGGGGACGCTTTCCTATGCTATGGTCTCAAGCTAGGCCAGCACATTGAGGTCATTGCTCTCCCTGCCAAATGATTGGCCTGAGTTCAGTTTGTCCATCTGTCTGAGCTTCATGGAAAACATGATTGTTGCTCTAAGCTCTCTATTATATGTCCTGCCGTAGCCCTGCTTCGCCTCTGGCTTTTTTTGTTTCTTTCACCACCCCCACCTCCCTGCCTTTTCTTTCCCTGACTCTCACCAGACTAGAATCACATCTGTTTTTCCAGGCTCTGCACTCTCACTGCAGAGCAGATGGGCGAAGAGCAAGTTCTCAGCCAGGCAGACGAGGAAGAGCTGGGTTTGTTACTCAGCTTTGTTCTAGAGACTGACCAGAACCCCCGTATCTCAGAGATGGGCATGTATCTCTCCTTTGGAGGAGCCAAAGGTGCTATTTCTTTATTTCTGATTGTGTCCATTGCTCTCCCTTCCTCCCAACTAACTAGCTTCCTTCCTTCCTCTCTTTCCCTCCCTTCCTTCTCTTTCTTACTCTCTTTCCTTTTTTAGTCTGTACTCTATGAACATGATCTGCTCTATCTACCTGTATTCTCCTCTAATGCACCTCCTCAGGGAAATATACAATGTAGACTCAAGGAGCTCACAGAGAATGAAACTTACACCCTAGTAAATGCCCATCAGGTCGACGATTCCTCAGATTTGTGTTTCTGTAATTCAAATTTATTCCCTCCAAAGTGGAGACATTTTTTCCCAGTCTAGCCACTAGGTTTCAGTGAAGAAAAGCAAATACAAAGTCTTTAAAAGTCCTGGATCAGAGAAAATGTTATCTACTTATTACATGATGTGGGGAAAAGTACTATTGGAAAATAAGGCCAGAAAACTGAGCGTGGCTCCCAATTTTCTTTGGGTTTCTAATGGCATTTTCTCCTGAAGATTCCAGAAACCAGGATTCTGAGCATACACCTAAACAAAGCCAAAAGACAGAAGAAGGCTGACATGTCTTCTCACAGAGCCCCTCCACACTTCAAAAGGATTCAGACGGTACTCTATTTTTCAACTTTTCCTAACAGCCAAACCTCCTCTTGAACAAAACTCATGTGGTGTCTGTGTGTGTTTGAATATGGAATAAATAGGATTCCGGGGCGCAGGGAGGGACCACATTCTTGAATGTGTGTGGGTCAAGAAAGAGAAAAAAAGAGAGAGAAATACAGGAATATAAAGGAATTTGTTGGTGTGGAAGAGATGAATGCTGAAAAAGAAAGTGAGGCAGGAGGATGGAGGAATGATTCAAACACAGAGGATGGCCAGAGAAGGGGCAGACTGTCCAAACATGAAAAGGAACACAAGGCAGAAAGGGGCTGGGGACTGGGGGCTGGGGCCAGGTTGCAAGAGGGAAAAGAAGCTCATGGAAGAAAAGCGTTTGCCAGCGGGAGCCAGGCCTCCCAGGGAACAGCAGTATCACTCACTGGTGTGGTCATAACCTTTGGAATGAGGGTGTGAGTGACTGCAAATCCCCAGCCCCCTTCTCATTGCCGCCTCATCACACTCCTCGAGCCTGGCTTTCTCTCTCTCTCTCTCCCTTGCTCTCCCTCATCTCATTGTTTCAGAGTAGGCCAAATTTGAAGTCCTTCCCAGGGAGTGGCCCTGTTCATCTTATTCTCCAGCCAAAGTAGAAAGAGCGTGAGAAGGAGAGAGGCCCATTCAGCAGCCAAAGGACTCGGTGGAAAGAGCAGAGGAAAAATACACAGTGAGTTGTTTGATTGTACAAAACGCTAAACAGACAGAGGGTGTGTGTGTGTGTGTGTGTGTAAACTGAAAGGCCGGAGGGGGGCAATGGGGAATGTCACTGACTTAGAATTGAGTGAATATCCCAATTATCCTCGGAACTCGAGAGACGAGACACCAAGAGAAGCAGATGATATTTAAAAGCCACAGATTTCAAAAAGATTAGACACCGGGGGTGAAAGTGGCCACAGACTAGGAGCAACAACACGCCATTGGAATATATAGTTTCCTCTGACTTGGCAGAAAAAAGGCATGAGATTGAAAATAATGGTAAGTGATCAAAGAAGAGAATTTGAGGGAGAAATGTTGGGTGAAAGGAAAGAGAATGGGCTGGAGGCACACAGGGGACCAGGAAAAGCCCTGGGCAGACAAAGAGACAGGGGCCCTCCAGGTAGCCTTGTCTGGACCTCAGATGCTGATGTGTCCCCCATATTACAGCCTCTACTCTCCCAACACCCCTGTTAGATAATGCTGCTCCGGGGACCCAAGGTGCTGCTGTTCGTCACTGCCCTCATCATCCCCTCTGGTGAGTCCCTACCTTCAATCTTTTCTCCCTAAAGTGCCAGCTCCTGGGGGAGTGTGGAGCTGTAGGTTAGAGGGTGGGATGGCGACAGGGACCAGCAGCAGATGTGCTTGCTACCAAGTTCTAGAATCGCTATTCAAGAAACGAACAGATTTGTGTCTGAAAAGCAGGGGCTGGGATGAGACCAGAGATGACCTCAGACTTGGGAAGTATCGGGAGAGTTATGAATATAAGATCCACACAAATGCCTATTAACCCAAAAAGAGGGTCACACACACACATCAATGTACAAGTAAACATAAGAAAGAGAAGCTGACACGCAAATGCGTTTGCAAACATACAGAGGCAGCTAATAAGAAACTGGACCAGATTCAGTGCGTGAAGGGGAACAGTGGGAATATATACACTCACACCTACCCACACTAGCTCCAGCACACACACAAATGTATTCACATGCACACAAACGTGCCAAGCTATGCGCTAAAGAAAAGCTATCACAGATGTCAGAGAACGGAGCTGAAAGATTGGCCACGGAAAGTGAATCTTGGGACTTCGAAGAAATCCTGCTCTATTTTCTCATGCTGCCAGGTCCACACTGTCAGAAAATCATTCTGTGCCTTGTTGGTAGTGTAGCTAGTGCTATGGCTGCGGGGTTAGGACAGGACACATTAGAAAGGCTGCTGGCCCCGACCGCCGAACAAGACCCCACTCCCACTAGGGAATGAGGGCAAGAGGGCATCCCAAATCAGGCTTGGCAAAGCAGGGCTTTATTCTCAGCAACTTATTTTTCTTGAGGGTTTCCATGTGAGCAGTAATGGTCTGAGTAATTCTGTATTGAACTATACAGAAATACAACGCAGAAAAATAAAGTACAACCATTTCCCATCATTTTCTGGTTCATCTTATAAAAGCTTTATGGGGTGTAGAGCTGTAGTCATTTATCCCTTTTCTCTGTCCTTTATACAGACTGGACACCACTAGGAGTCGGTGGTCAACGAGGAGGTAGGTAAACCTTTGGATCTGGGTTCTTCTGTGTTTTTAATATATATTTAAGGAATCTCTACCCCCAATGTGGGTTCGAACTCAAGACCCTGTCATTCAAGAGTCATATGCTCTTCCAGCTGAGACAGCTAGGCACCCTATCTGCTGGGGATATAAGGAGAATGTAGATGAATGGTCAGAGTTAAAGAAATCTGTAATATGACAGAGAGATGCATTGCCAAAGTATGGAAAATAGGATCTAACTCACCAGTTTCTACAACCCTATTATCCTGTTCATAAAACTTTCTTTTTTTTTAAGATTTTTTTATTTACTTGACAGGGAGAGACAAAGCGAGAGAGGGAACACAAGCAGGGGGAGTGGGAGAGGGAGAAGCAGGCTCTCCGCTGAGCAGGGAGCCCAACTCGGGGATTGATCCCAGGACCCGGGATCATGACCTGAGCCAAAGGCAGACACTCCAAACCTTCTTACTTTTTTAACAACTGAAATACCTTGCCCCAAACCTCCTCTATACCCATCTCTTGTTTCCACTCTCCTTTACGAACCTCTCATCTCACTCAGAAAATGCCACTAATCCTAATAGCTTTTTCCTATCCATGTAACAATGGAGAACCTAACACGCAGACAGAATAAAAAGTCATCTCAGTACTACAGCGAAATTCTGGCACTAATAGACAGAAACCAAAGGTTTTGGTTTCCAAGTGGCCACTTTCTTCAGCTCAATGATGGAAACTCCAATCAAACATCTCCACTCTGCCTCCAGACATTCAACATTATTACAATTTATCTCTTACTTTTCCCAACCCCTGAGAGCACAGCAGTATGTAACCCATTAATGGACCGTAAAATCAAATTACCAGATCACAACTGGTAATTTTTAATGAATTAGTACAGACTAAAATAAAAATGGAGTACATTGTAAGAACATTTTGAGAGTAAAGCATTATCTTTTTAAACTTCTTTCAATTTTCTATGTGTGCATTGGGGCACAATGTAATTTCTTCCTGTGCATCCTGGTACAGAAGATAAAAATAAAGAAACACAACTTTTTTTTTTAATCTGCTCTGGGTAAAGAGGTCTGAATCCCAAACTTTCTGAGCCTACAGAGTTCAGCATTAGCAAAAAAAAATTTTTGCATTCATTTCTCTGGGCTGGTTAAAGTCTAGTCCTTGTCTACAGGTTTGGGATGCTTTTCTAGAAGAAATATGACATGATTAAAATGCTTACTTAGGGAGCTCCTGGGTGGCTTAGTCGATTAAGGGTCTGCCTTTGGCTCAGATCATGATTCCAGGGTCCTGGGATGGAGTCCCAAGTTGGGCTCCCTGCTCAGGGGGAAGCCTGCTTCCCCCTCTACCTGCCGCTCGCCCCCCTTCCCCCCCCACCCCCGCTTGTGCGCATGCTGTCTCTAATAAATATAATCTTTTTAAAAATTGCCTGCTTAGGATTTCTTCTCAGAGAACATGAATCCTAGATAAGCATTTATACGGTGGTAGCTCACGGGAAAGGTGGATAATCTGAGGAATATACCGAAAACCAGTACTGTATCCAGAAATTCTGAGGTGACTGCAAGGACTCACTCTCAACCCCTCTGCTCTCCCACGGGTTCGCTCGCATTTCTGTGAGTGGCTGGACTGGAATGCAGACAGAAAGGGAACTGGCGCGTTGGGCTACACCCTGGAAAGGCTCCACGCCCCTCTTAACGGTTTCTGGAATGACTCGGGCTAGTGGTTTTTTTTTCAAATGTCCTGGGGGATTGGAACAGACTTCGATTTCTTTTACCAAAATTTCATCTGAAATACGAAAGCTAATGCTGACTGTTAACTATAAAAAGGCTCTTTTGTCAGATCTGATGACTTTCTACCTGGAATTTTTTTAAAAAAGAGAATGATGTAAGCAGTTAGGGGAAATTGCTTCAGAATGTATTATTTGCGCTTTGCCTCTGCCACAATGATCAATAGCCCTGGCATGCTTTATAAAAATGCCATTTTCTCCAGACTTAACATGGCATTTAGACGCTGAAGTTTAAGGAAAAAGTCAAAGCAAACTGAATTTGCTGACCCCTAGTGGGCAAATTGGATTATGACAGTAAGTCATGTACAATAAAGGATAATTATAGACGGGATATTTAAATAATTAGGTGTTAACACTGCATTGTTGTTTTCCTTTTTAAAGTTGAGACCATTTGTTTTAAGTAGTGCTGTTATTTATAGTTTCAGGTACAGTTCTTAGTGTATCCTAATAGATTCCACCTTAAGACCTGGACCATTTATTATTTCTCCTCCTGCCTTCACTTTCCAATGATCAACTGCAAGGTATTCTCTACAAACATCCCCTCCCTTCTTTTCACCTCACGTCTCTCTGAGCATCAGAAAATCATCCACATCGCCTTTGGTGAACATAGTTGTATGTAAGCATAGCAGCAAACTGATATCCAATTATTTCAAACCTGTAATTATCAAAATCAGTGTCTCTGGTAAAGACAATTTTCACTTAAAATAAGTATTGCAAAGAGGTCATCAATCCATTGTACTTGCAACAAGCTGTATGACCTTGGGTAAATTATTTACTTGTCTGGTGCTCAATTTTATCAACTGTAAAACAGATTTTTTTTAAATAGTGCCTGGTGCATCGTAAACCCAAATTAGCTATTACATCATTATCTGATAGGATAATGAAATATGTTATTCTTCTATTCCTAAACTTAGATGTCTAACTGAGAAAGGGGATGCCTGTGGAGGATTATCTGATGGGCATGTAGGTAAAGGAGACAAAGGAAAAAGGATAGTCTAGGCTAGGACTGTATGGGTGTATTCACGGAAGTGGGAAACGGACATTTGTTTGGCTTGTGGGGAAAGGACTCAGGTTGGGAAGCAAACAATGAAAAACAATTGTGGGATACTGTGTGTTGACAACTGTGCTAGGCATGTTTCACTTAGTGGGAGTGCAAGAATGGGAGGGGGACAGGGAATGCTCAAAAAGTGTTTTCTGGGGGAGCCTGGGTGGCTCAGTGGGTTAAAGCCTCTGCCTTTGGCTCAGGTCATGATCCCAGGGTCCTGGGATCGAGCCCTGCGTCGGGCTCTCTGCTCAACAGGGAGCCTGCTTCCCCCTCTCTCTGCCTACTTGTGATCTCTCTGTCTCTGTCAAATAAATAAATAAAATCTTCAAAAAAAAAAAATGTTTCCTGCTTTTTTTTGTTTATTCAGATGATGTGACTCCAGTGACTTCAGAGACATTCACAGAAGACCCTAGTAAGCTACCCTTTTTCTTTGTTTTCATCCTGGGAATAGAAGGATTGAGGGTGATGTCTGTACAAAAATAAATGAGGCATAGAAAAGAGGTCAGTGGGCGCTCTGAGCTCATGCAGATCCTAGTGTCTGTCTCGGATACCACTGATGCTGTGAGGATATGGCCAACTTTCACTTTGATCTTTCTTGCCTCCTTTTATTTTATTTTATTTTTTTAAAGATTTTATTTATTTATTTGACAGAGAGAGAGATCCCAAGTAGGCAGAGAGGCAGGCAGAGAGAGAGGGGGAAGCAGGCTCCCCACTGAGCAGAGAGCCCGATGCGGGGCTCGATCCCAGGACCCTGAGATCATGACCTGAGCCGAAGGCAGAGGCTTTAACCCACTGAGCCACCCAGGCGCCCCTCTTGCCTCCTTTTAGATCAACCCTTTTTTTGGTTTTCCTTTCCCACTTTTCCTGCCTGTGTTTTTTTATTCCCCGTGCTGTATCTTTGCAGATCTGGTGAATGAGCCCTCTACAGATGAAATAGGTAAGTTTTACTACCGCTTTTAAAATGGCGTGATTCTTGTTAATATCCACAATATATTCCAGCTTTTGAATTAATCTTGTATTTTTGTCTAAGAAAGGGATAGAGGCATTGGGGATATTTTATTCAGGGACAGTGGGATAAAAGGAAAGAGTCCCCCAGTCCTCTAAAAAGATGAACCAAAGTGGATGAATACCTAAAATAAGGCATGTATAATAAAGTATAATGTCAGTAGTCCAAATAGTCTTCAAAAAATTTTTCACAATTACTTCAATTAACTCTATTCCCTTGGAATATAATACGCAAACCCAGCCACAGCCTTGACTTTGCCCCAATACCTCCATTCTCCCTTTTTCTCAATCTTTTTTGTTTGTTTGTTTTTTTATGGGGGGGGAGGGGCAGAGAGAGAATCCGAAGCAGGCTCCAGGCCCATTGCAGAGCCCACTGGCGGTTTGATCTCATGACCCTGAGATCATGACCTGAGCCAAAACCAAGAGTCAGACGCTTAACCGACCAAGCCACCCAGGCACCCCTCCATTCTTCCTTTTTCTCCTCTGCCTTCCCCCTTGCCAGTTCAAAGCCCTCCTCACACCTGCTGTTTTGTGCCTTTTCAGTTCTGGCTGATATCGAGCCTTCCACAGATGACCTGGGTGAGTTCAGATCTGGGATCCCAGGGCCACTGGGGCCATTATGGGCTTTCCTCAGAGCCCATTATGGAAGGCAGTACAGCTGGTGAAGGATCTGAAATAGACACGACTACAGTTATACGTAGCACATTCTTCCAACAGTTCAATTTAAATGAATGACATTTTTGATCCCCTAACACACAGGGATTGTGCTGGCTGTTTGATGTACAAAATACCAACGTGTGACCTTCTCCTCAACGTTTCCAAGCCTGGGTGGGTAAAGGCAAGACAAATATATAAACAGATAAATGTTTGGGAAGCTAAAGGGAAACTTCCTTGAAGTAATGGTTGAACCGGTTTCTTGAAAGAAGAATTCGAGCCAGCCAGGCAGTCAAAGAGGGAACAGTATGTTCAAAGATTTGAAAACAAAATAGAGCTTGGCACATCGAGGAAACATTTTTTTTTAAACAATTAGGGCAAAAGCTACAAGAAACAAGGGGCACGATGTGAGAAAAGGAGACAGAAATTAGATTTTAAAGAAATAGTTATTGCAAACTTACTACTGAGTACCAGGAATATAAAGATGGACAAAACCGATTTCCGTTTACTTGGTATTTTTTGTCTAATACACAAGATAAACAAATGGATAACTTTATTCAATTTCACAAAATGCTGTAATCAGGATAAGCAAAAGAAGCAATAGAGGACTAAAGAGAGTCCTTGAGTATATTCAGTGCTGGGGCTTGGGAAAGGGTTCTGTGGAAGGCACACTGACTAAGTGGCTTCTTAGACGACAAGTAGAAATGAATCGAGTAATTAGGGAGAAGAGCTCTCAGGTAAAGGAAACACTATGGAAGAAAGGCTTAGGATGGAAATAAAAACCCATCGGAATAGTTTTAGACAGAGAAAGTTTCCCATCAGATTTGTGAATTGGAAATGCAGCCAGGATGCTATTGCACTAGTCCCAATAAAAGATGATGGCCTGAACTCACTGAGGTGCAGGCAGGGAGAATTAAGTGTGAGCTGTGAGAGGGGACTATTGAGATGACGTCCAGTGTCCTGTCGGGTAGATGGTGGGACCATTCACTGAAGAGCAATTTGAATCGGTGAAGGGAAAGATAGGACAGTTTAAGATATATTAGATTTGAAGGATCTTTGAGAAATTGACAAACTCTTCCATAAAATGGCAGGTGGCTAGTAGGTCTGGAGCTTAGAAGAGATCTGGGCTGGAAGTAGACAAAGTTTGAGAATTCTCAGCATGTAAGCCTGCCACTGAAACCAGGGGATAGATGAGATCACCTAGCATTCTCCTCCTACTATTCTGTCTACCAGCAGCTCTTCCAAAGGCATTTTGACACATGACTCCCATGGTTAGTGTCTTCCCAAGACTTGTTGTACTCCTATTATTCATTCTACAAATTAATTATTTAACTTGACCTTACGTTAGGTTTAGCAATGGCTGTGACCTTTGCTATTCTTTGCTGAATAACTTTTATCTAAGAACCCATGATGATGTATTTGATTTACAGAGAAGAAATTTTCTTTTATGAGTAAGAGCTTCTACAGGGTAACAATCTTTTCTCTCCTTAGCTGCAGGATGAAGTTCTTCTGAGCATAGGGCTCCTTGCCTGGTGTCCCCACTAAATTTGCTTCTTGTCAACAAAACAAAGATACAATGCAAATCAATTTTTCAATTCTAGAAGAGGAGAAAGGCAAAATCAGATTTCCCATCCTAACTTCTAAATCTCTCCAGTTTTGTGGAACGAAACAGCCCAGTGTGGGTTTTCTTTTTTTTTTTTTTTTTTTAAAGATTTTATTTATTTATTTGATTGAGAGAGAGAGATCCCAAGTAGGCAGAGAGGCAGGCAGAGAGAGGGGGGGAAGCAGGCTCCCTGCTGAGCAGAGAGCCCGATGCGGGGCTCAATCCCAGGACCCTGAGATCATGACCTGAGCCGAAGGCAGAGGCTTTAACCCACTGAGCCACCCAGGTGCCCCTCAGTGTGGGTTTTCTGCTAAAAGTTGCTAAAAGCATTATCAACTCATTTGTTTTTTATTTATAAGTGAGGCAACATGATAGTTGCAGAAGTAGTAACTTCTGGAACTGATAATAACTGAGTAAAATTTCTGCCTTCCAGCTTCTCCTACTGATAAAAATACCACAACAGGTATGAATGTTTTTTGCATGTCTTTTTCTTCAGCTTTCTTCTTGAGGATTCATACCTCCTTGCTCTTTGGAGGATACTCGGTATGCCTTCTAGTTTGCTACTAGTTCTTTCTCCAAGAGTATTTTTAGTACCCTTCATTCCTACTCTTTTTTAAAAAAATTTTTTTAATGAGGTCTTATCCTCAAGCTCATGGGGAAAAGATAGGACCACTGTTGGATGGTCCTGAAAGACTCTTCTTTCTAAGCTGCCTTCGAACTTTCTGTGGTGGTTAGTGAGTTAGGAAGTGACTGCAAGGACTCAATATTACTCTGGTTGTCATGGCCAACGTTGCTCTCTCTGTTGTACTGATGATTCTGATGTGCATCTAGGATTGGAAACTACTAAAACAGAAACTGTGACCCGCCTAAGAATTCTGATTCTTTAGAATGGGGCTAAAAGCATCTCCATTTTATATTTCATACGGCCACCTGGATAACCCTAGAAAGACTTTCCTAGAAGAACCCTCAGAGATTATTTTATCTACTTCTGCTTCCAGGTAGGAAAGCACCTAAATTTTATTTCAGCCAATTTCCTACCGTTCTCTTTTGGTGAACAGGGAGGGCATTCCCCCAACTTGCAATGATCCTGTGTAGAGACTGCTTTGTATTTTTTCCCCATTCTATCTACCTCCTTCCATCTCTTGAATCCTTTGTTTATCCCTGTTTTCTCTGTTGGACTTCTTCAGACTGCCGGGATGAAAAATTTGCTTGCACGAGACTCTACTCTGTACATCGGCCAGTCAAGCAATGCATTCATCAGTTATGTTTCACAAGGTAAGGGATCCCAGGATATGTAGAAAGCATCATCCATGGTGGTGGTTTCATGTCAGTAACTGTTTAATGAACACCCACTATGGGATATCAGTTTTTGGTGGCCCAGAAGTTTTTAACATGATCCTTAGCTATTCCTGCTGGTCCCAGATAGAAACTGGAATCTGAACTGAGGTATGTGGAGAACAGATTGACCAGTAAGACTAGATGCTAGTAGGCCAGTGAGATGAGGGCTGGGGAAAAGATAGTCATGAGAGAAATACTGGTACAGTGAAATCTATACCTCACAGAAAAAGGCTGAAGCAAAAGATCCAACTCTAAAGGTAGAAAATAGCAGGAAGGAGTATTAAACTTGACTCTAGGTGGGAATGTGCAAAGTATCATTAAGAAGAATAATTAATACCATTCCATCCCCTGCACTCCTCTGGGAGGGAAAAAAGCAGTCCAAAATAATTAAGGAAATCCAGAGCGGGGGAGAACAGATAGAGAGAGTGGGGAATACAGGAGTTGAGCAGGCAACCTTGGCGTAGCCTAGTTCTCACTCCCAATGCTTTTTTCTGTCTCCTTCCTTAACCATATTACTGGGACTCTGGCAGTTTACGACGTATGTACATCATCAACAATGAGATCTGCTCTCGTCTTGTCTGTAAAGAACACGAAGTTATGAAAGGTAAGATGATGGCTGGGTTTTAGTGGGAGGGGCAGTTATGAGAGAGAGGAGCAGAAACATGGTCCTAATGGATCCACGGTCTGGCTTCTGAGGAGGGCTTTAAGCCACCTCCTTTTTTTTTTTTTTTTTTAAGATTTTATTTATTTATTTGAGAGAGAGAGAGGGAGATCACAAGTAGGAAGAGAGGCAGGCAGAGGGGGGGGGGAAAGCAGGTTCCTCGCTCAGCAGAGAGCCCGATGTGGGGTTCGATCCCAGGACCCTGAGATCATGACCTGAGCCAAAGGCAGAGGCTTTAACCCACTGAGCCACCCAGGCGCCCCTTTAAGCCACCTCCTTAACCGCCATCAATCCCTGCTCCACCAAGTTATGCTAAATAAGCAATCTAAGTAAAGAAGTATGCCTAATATATAAGAAAAGGATGCTTGGGTCTCTTTCCAGCTAGGCTGTAACCCCCAACCTCTCTTATACATAGAGCTTTCTGAAGCTCTAGCTGCTTTGAAGCTCACTGGGGTTCTAGGTGAAAAGCGCAAGTCAGGGGCAGCTGGCTGGCTCAATCTGGAGAGCATGCAACTTTTGATCTTGGGGTCATGAGTTTGAGCCAATCACTGGGTATAGAGATTACTGAAAAAACTTAATGAAAACTTAAAAAAAAAAAGGCCAAGTCAGCCATTACGAATAATAGACTAAGAGTTGGCAGCCATGCTCATAAAGGAACAACTTTGTTTAAAAAAAAAAAAAAAAAAACCTGCTAATTTGGAGACACTGATGTTTGTATAGAGCCTGTAAGCAAATAAAAACAAAACAAAACAAAACAAAACAGACTGGACATTTAGAATCTGGCAACATTTTAAACAGTCTGCCAATTCCAGGAACCATTTAAATTACTTATTGTGAAAATTTACAAGTAAACGAGAGTAGAAAAACTTTTTAAAAAAAAACGATTACAAGGGTCCAAAGTGTGTGGTTATAAACCGTGCATTGTGGGAAAAAGATACTTCTCACCTTCCCTATGGCCAGCCCCAAACGATAAGTGTGGTTGGCGAAGGCACCACAGACACAGCCCCTTCTGACTCAGCAGCCCATCTTGCACTGAGCTCCTGAGTAAGAGCTGTAGTTAACTTCGCAGAAGGAAACTTGCTACTTGCCCCCATTGGCCTTGTGCAAGCCACCTGCAAGGGAAGCACCTTGAGACTGAGGATGAGTACTTGGGACTCTAGGCACTTTCAAATGTCTCGGGGGACTTACTAAAATTAGCTATTTGCACACAGTAAACAGTTATATAGTCAATGATTGAATCTCCTGGTTTTTGCTATTAAAAAATCCATGATTATAAGGACTAGGAGCTAGGCATACAGAGGGACCTAAAATTTACCTGCCACCTGGGCTCGGTACTTTGCATACATTATTTCATTTTAATACTCACAACTACACTGTTGAGGCTGGTATTTCGTGCTTATTATACCGGAAGGGATAGTGAGGTTCAGCAAAGTTAAAGAACTTTCTAGTAAGTAATAAATAACCAGTAAGCTGCACATCTGGGGTTCTAGCCCAGATCTAGTTCTCTTCAATCTTTCACTACAGCACCCTACGGGCCCCTCTTTCTCTTAACACAGGAGCCCTTGTTATCTTTTTGCATTCCCACCCCATTATGCTCTGCTTCTCTTCTAGACGAACTTTGCCGTCAGATGGCTGGTTTACCCCCAAGGCGACTCCGGCGCTCCAACTACTTCCGACTTCCTCCCTGTGAAAATGTGAATTTGCAGAGACCCAGTGGTCTGTGATCATCAAAGAGGAGGAAAGAAGAATGTGTGGGTGGGAGGAAGAGAATGCTCTAACAAGAGGGAACTCCTTGTCCAACCGTTGTCCGCTAACCCATAGACATTAGTATTTCTTAAACCAGTCCCTTTGCAGTATCCAGCTTTTGCCTCCACTCCCTGACGGATAACTAAAGTCCATATTATTGCATGGTTTTCCTGCTTCTCAATATCATAGATGTAGATTAATGATAACCATGTGGCTTATATACAAACATTCTACACACAATTTCAAAGGAAAATAAACTTCGGGTTAATATTTACTATCGAATCTGTCTGAAATAGATCTTAGGGTGTAAGAAGCTGTTGCTGTCCATTTTGGCTGGCCATAGAACTCCTTTTTTTTTTTTTTTTTAATTTTCAAGAGCTTCCTAGATTAACATCTCATTCATTTACATAGTCCTCTTTACTCTTATTTCAACTATTTGGCTGGATTTGCCTGCTCAGATCTTTTAGAATAGTCATGGTAATTTTTGCAGTCCTAGAGAATTCTCCAGAACCAAGAGTTACACAATCCTACTGGCAACATATAAAGACCCAAGATGAGGTCTGCTAAGTTCAGAGGCCTATTCACATTTTCATGCGGTTGTCCAGCTGGCAAGTAGGGGTACAGAGTCCCATTTACTTATTTTTGGTCATATGGGGGTTAGCCCACACTCGCAAATTAGACAATTTAATGTGAAATCATTTCTGAGTTTGGTCAGGGTTTCCCTGATGTCGCTACTTCTTTCATCCTCATCACTAAACAAAACCTGTAGAAATTACCATGCAAATGGACTCTGGAATAGCCTGATTTGGGGCTTAAGAGCATTCAGACTTGAATTTTAGTAGGCAGACCAAGTTTACCTAATGGTTTATAAAAAAGAGTAAAACACAATATTCAGACAACCTGCATTCTTATGTTGGCTCTAGCAGTAACCAGGTAAACCAGTAAACCAGGTTTAATTTCCCATCGTTAACACAACAAGTCTAGATTTATGTTGGTTCTAAGGTATCTTTTCATTCTGTGATTCTCAAGACGTAAGTGCATCATTCATATTTCTCGAAGCCTAGATGCAGTCTAATTCATAACCACCATGTCTGCTTATAAGAAGAGAAATCTTATATGAAGACAGCAATCCACAATATAATAGAAAAAATCCCATTATAGAAGGATATAGATCCTTCTATTTGAATAACTTAGTAACTTTCCAAAGAAGCCCACAAAAGTCAATGGAAGGAGACTTTGCAAGTTACACACTCAGAATTCCTCTTTGCTTGGTAGGGTTGAATTCTTTTCCTATTGAAAGAAAACTATGTAAATGAGCATCAGACTTTTGCTGTTAAGAAACAATTTAGTTTAATGGGATTTGCACAACTGATTAAAGAGAAATGCTAGGAAAAGACCCAAGGCATGTAATCTCTGCTCTATAGCCTCTAAAAGTAAATATCCTCATATACAGATAGAGGTATTAAGTGGATATTATACCCACTGTAGAGAAATCTCATAGGCACAGAATTTCCAAGAATCACTGAAGAATCTCACCATGAACATGACCCTCCTACCATATATTGAATGAAGTAGCATTCCCACCACAAAGCAACTCAATCCCAGTATTGTGTATGTTGCAAATTAAACATTTTAAAATAAATTTTTCTTTATTCCTTTTCCAGACGAGTGGTCTTTTATCCGTTTGCTTCTTTTTCTCCTATGTTTAGAATGTGCTTTTTTTTTCAAGATTTTATTTATTTATTTATTTATTTATTTGAGAGAGAGAGAGAATGAGAGAGAGGGAGAGCGTGAGAAGGGAGAGGTCAGAGGGAGAAACAGACTCCCCACTGAGCAAGGAGCCCAAAGCGGGACTCGATCCTGGGACTCCAGGACCTGAGCCGAAGGCAATTGCTTAACCAACTGAGCCACTCAGGAGCCCCATGAATTTGTGCTTTTTTAAATTTTTAAAAATCTTGTCCTTTTCAAGATTTATTCATTTATTTGAGAGGGAGAGAGAGTGCATAAGTGGGGTGGGGGTGAGGAGCAGAGAGAGAGGGACAAGCTAAGCTCAGAGCTGGATCCAACGACACTGAGATCACAGCCTGAATGAAATCAAGAGTCCATCCTCAACCAACTAAGCCACCTAGGCACCCCTAAGCTTTTTTACAATTTATTTTAGAGAGAGAACATGCACAGTGGGATAGAGCAGAGGGAGAGAGAATCTCAGGCTGACTCTCTGCTGAGTGAGGATCCTGACTCGGGGTTCCATCTCACAACCCAGAGATCATGACTGGAGCCAAAAACAAGAGTTGGAGGCTTAACCAGCTGCACCATCCAGGTGCCCCGTACCCCCAATTTATGGTTTTATCCCACTTCACAAAAGGAGCTCCAGTGTCGTTCTATTCCACTATTCTCTCTTGTATCCTTCCTAACTCTACAATTTTGCTATTGGTTCACCAACACACCAAATTGACTCTCCTCCCGGAAATCCCTCAATTCATCAGAAAATTATTCTTTTCTACCCCCTTTGGACCCAACAGTCTTGCTAGGTAAAGCTATATGCTTTACTCTCGTTTCTCTTCTACTTGATCGTTTTCCAGTGTTTTCCCATTTCTCATTGTTCTTATGTTCTCTACCTTTTTTATTCTTGATATGTAAACCAACATTTCTAACTTGCTTCCCATTCTTTCCTTATGGTTCTAAATTCTTATTTTCCACCACAACTTTCCCATAAGACCAGTCCCAGGTCAGTTTTAAGATGTTGATTCAGTCCTGGGTTTTTTTTTGTTTTTGTTTTTTTCAGCTTTATTTATTTTAGAAAGATGGTGGGGGGAGAGGGAGTGGAGGGAAAGGCAGAGGGAGAGAATCCCAAGCTGAGTCTCTGCTGAGCATGGAGTCCAACAGGGGGCTAGGCAGGGGTGAAGGGACAGTGTACATCTCACGACCTGAGCGGAAACCAGGAGCGGGTCACTCAATGGACTGAGCCACCCGGGATCCCCAGTCCTGTTCTTTCCCTCTTTTTAAAAAGATTTTATTTATGGGGCGCCTGGGTGGCTCAGTGGGTTGAAGCCTCTGCCTTCGGCTGGGGTCATGATCTCAGGGTCCTGGGATCGAGCCCCGCATCGGGCTCTCTGCTCAGTGGGGAGCCTGCTTCCCCCTCTCTCTCTGCCTGCCTCTCTGCCTACTTGTGATCTGTCAAATAAATAAATAAAATCTTAAAAAAAAAAGATTTTATTTATTTGAGACAGAGCGCAAGAGAGAGCGTGTGAAAGAGCGAGTGTCAGAGGGAGAAGCAGACACGCTGCTGAGCAGGAAGCCCCACACGGGGCTCAATCTCAGGACCCTAGATCATAACCTGAACAGAAGGCAGATGCTTAACCGTCTAAGCCACCCAGGTGCCCCTTTTCCCTCTGTATTCTTGCCCACTGGTGGAATTTTCATTTACCTCCTTTCTGTTTACCCTCACCCCATTTCTGATGTTCTAGTTTTCACTCCTTGTTCCTCCCGTGAAAGGATTCGAAAAACCTTTTACTCTTTTAGGTATTAATATTATCCATTTCCTGGTGAGCACAAATGATAATCCTCTTCAGTGAGGAATGTATATTTTGATGAAAAATAATTACTTGAACCAAAACAGTGCATCTTTAATCTTGGAATTAAAGGATTTGGTGAAAGTATCTTTAGGCAGGAGCGCCTCGGTGGCTCAGCTGGTTAAGCATCTATGCCTTCGGCTCACCTTTGGCTCTGGTCATGATCCTAGAGTCCTGGGATCAGAGCCCCTTGTTTCTAGGCTCCTGGCTCAGCAGGGAGTCTGCTTCTCCCTTTTCCTCTGCCCCTCCCCTTCCTCATGCTCTCTCTCGCTCACTCTCTCTCAAATAAATAAATAAAATCTTAAAAAAAAAAAAAAGTATCTTTAGGCAATTTGAGATTGAATGCCTTCCTGGTACCTTGAAAGATGGCAGCTTCATCTGCCTACCCGTGAGGTTTACTCCTGTTTTCTCTTCCAAAATCGAGCCTATCCTGCTCAGAGCCTTTTTCCATACTGCATGCTTATGAAAATTCTCCTTTCTCCTTGAATGGGAAACTCAAGTGTGCACTATACTCTAAATATAGTTCTATGCACACTTTCTCTAAGTATTCTTTTGACTCACAGGCAAATGGTGCAAACCCCAGCTGGTCTCTCCACTTCTGGGCCTTGCTTTTGATGACATCAAGAAGTGGATATTGTTAGCCACAAGCTCCTCCCTCCTCTGCCCAGGGTGTTTGTGTCAAACCAACTATGTGACACCCGGTCAGAGGTGCAAACAACTTGCAACCTCTAAGGTTACCCTTCCTCCGGTAGGTAGGAAGGCAGCTGTAACCCAGTGAAGAAAGAAATCTGAGAAGAAACAGAAAAGAAGACGAATGAACACCAGACAAGGGGAGTTAGCAGATGGGAGAGTAATGCCAGGTTGGCATCATTTGGGTAAGGGACCAGGACGCCAGAAGATGGGAATTCTTAGATCTGATGGGGAAAGAATTTGGAAAGTGTGGGGAAGAGGTCCCAAGAGACCTGTAACTTCACAGGGTAGGATGGAAAGACTTCAGGATCACAGCAGAAGTGAGGCAGGACGGTCCCCATGGTTTTGTCAACTCAGGGAGGCAAAGGTGGGGTTAAAAATACAACACTCCAATCAACATTGAAATCCTGTATCATTTACCATTTTCACTAACCAAACATCAGGGAAAGTGACTCGTTGAGGTTCTCTGTGGTAGAAAAAGGAACATGTGGCTACAGCTTTTTTTTCTTTTTCTTTTTCTTTTTTTTTTTCTAAAAACCAATGAAGCAGAGCCAGAAGCAGCGGTCAGACAACAACTTCTGGGCAGAACCTAAGATGGAAAAAGTAAATGCTGTTTATATAAATAGAGGTGCAGAGCCCATAGCTTCCTGTTGACAAATTGAGCTTTGCTTCACCTCAAACCCTCAATTTTTTTTTAAATAGCCGATAAAGATGTTTTTTTTTCTTTCTTTCTTTCAATTTGTCCAATCACTTTCAGGAAGGTTCTGGGTTTTTTCCAAACTCAGGGGGTAATGCAGGACTTTTCTCTATCTCTGCTAATTTTCTCCTTCCTCTCCCTTTTCCTTTCTTCTGTGGGTTTACCTACCATATGTGTAGCTTTATAGAGTACATTATTAAATTTAAATGAAAGACCATGAGGATTGAATTCAGGATGAGCTCTTAAATTTGTGAGATTCTCCTCTTCTCTTAACCCAGAAAAAGAAGAACAGATGAACTTTGAGTGAATATAAGCTAACAGTTAAATGGAAAATAACCTGAGTGACACTTAAGGGATTGACAGGCATTGAGGTATCAACTGTGTCATTATACATCATTTCTTAATATGCTGTTCTGTCCCCAAGGGTCAAACACAAGGAGTTACAACAAAGGATAATGAGGACTGCCCAGAAAAAGTTTTCTTCCATTTGTATAAAATTACATTCATATACCTATCCATCCATTTCCAAAACGCTATGAGATTTTCAGAGGAAGGGAAACAATGTTGGGTTTGTTTTTTTTTTTTTTCAAGAGCTGATTTATTTAAGTAATCTCTACACCCAACGCAGGGCTCAAACTCACAACCCTGAGATTAAGAGTGGCATGCTCCATTGACTGAGCCAGCCAGGCGCCCCAACAAAGCATTAATATAAGAAGCTTATGAAAATGTGCAATGTTAACCTCAAAGTCAATAGGTGTTGAAAACAAAAATTACTTCGAAAAAGCTCATATAAAATCATGAATGACAGCTCCTCAACTGGTTATTCAGAGAAACCACTTTGCTGGAAGTAATCTGTAACTTGGTAATGTTAAACTATACTCTTACGTTGCCATTATCTCACAGAAACTGGGAGGGAAAGAACAGCCAGAGTGTAATAAGTGGTAAAATACAATAATTCATAAATTATAAACTGTATGTGTAGGTACAATTCCTAAGAATCACAATATGTTCT
>CM052897.1:85825135-85848116 GCA_028534135.1 Potos flavus
AGACCATGACCTGAGCCGAAGGCAGAGGCTTTAACGCACTGAGCCACCCAGGCGCCCCGGATTCATGCTTTCTATGGAGAATTAGAGAAACATTGTTCCTCAAATTTCCTCCATAAGAGTAAAATGGGGGCGCCTGGGTGGCTCAGTTGGTTAAGTGTCTGCCTTTGGCTCAGGTCATGATCCGGGGGTCCTGGGATGGAGTCCCAAGTCGGGCTCCCTGCTCAGCGGGGAGTTTGCTTCTCCCTCTCCCTCTGTGCGCTTGTGTGCTCTCTCTCCCTCTTTCAAATAAATAAATAAAATCTTTAAAAAAAAGTAATAAATGCTGACGATTTGAGGATATAATCCCAAATAACCCACGTTAGGTTGAAATTTCCCTGGAATGTATGTTTTATTCTTAACATTTACATGATGATTTATTAGCAGCCACACTTGTGAGCCTGCCAGATATTAGCTTCCTCTACATATAAGAGAGAATCACCTTCGAAATCTTCCATGTTTTGAGAATCCTTACTTTTTACATGAGGGTGGGAGAGGATATTGGAGAAAAGCCATACAGGAAAACAAATGTGCATATTATATTCTACTTTAAATAACATTTGCTTTTTTTATTAAACGTGATCCAAGGTGGCCAGGATTCTTTCATACACTGTGAAGTTAACATTGCCAGGAAGAATCTTCCACAAAAATATATTTTTTTTCAGTATTTAATAGTGAGAGATATTAATGTCTTAATGGTAATACATTTCTCATTTAATGTAAATTGAGGGTTCTTTTCTAGTTGTTTATGACTGCTGGCAACTTAGTAAGTTCTGAAAATTGTTTAAAAATGTAATGTTAAGGGCGCTTGGGTGGCTCAGTTGGTTAAGCAACTGCCTTCGGCTCAGGTCATGATCCCGGAGTTCCAGGATCGAGTCCTGCCTCAGGCTCCCAGCTCCATGGGGATTCTGCTACACCCTCTGACCTTCTCCCCTCTCATGCTCTCTCTCACTCTCTCTCTCTCAAATAAATAAATAAAATCTTTTTAAAAAATGTAACGATTAAGCTTAGGTTTAAAAAAGTAAAGCTGGTAATCTACGTCTTTGCCATTTGCTCAAAAAATACGAAGGGTATTTGGTGCACTCTTTCCTGAGTGGGGCCTTAAATAAAAAATAAAAATGCTGTTTCCCTACTCTCCAGAAAACTTTTTTTTGGGGGGGGGAAACTTTTACGTTCTAGGATAGCATGACACATTTATCCTGTAGTTAGGATCTGATATACTGTCATGTACTCATATTTAAGTGTATCTCCAAATATGCATGTCATTTTGAGAAACATTGGGCTAGGTACACACCAAGATTCCTCAACTCTCAGATAGTATGATTCTATAATTTTTATTATTCATTTTTTTAAAGATTATTTATTTATTTGAGAAAGAGTATGGGAGGAGCATAGCGAGAGGGACAACCAGGCTCCACGCTGAGTGCCAAGCAAATGTGGGGTCAGATCCCATGACCCTCAGACCATCATTAGAGCCGACCAAGAGCTGGACACCCAACCAAGTCACCCAGGTGCCCCTGATTCTGTAATTTTTAGATTTGTCTTTCACTGATATTTAATTCTTTCATATTGTCATTTCAGTATTTTGTCTAGTTTTGAAACTTTAAACAAAATTACGAACTCCTTGAAGAACTACAATGGACATCACTGCTCCCCTTCAAAGCTCAGCCTTATGATCTCTCATAGCAGGCCTTCAATAAATATTAATTGAATGAACTTCAGTTTTCAAACACTGTGCTCACAACTTACGAGAGCATTTTTTGAATTGCCCTCAAAGCAGAACATCAAAACAAATTTTTTTCTCTCCAGAACCTTCATTTTCAAGTCATAAATATTTAAAACTTTTACATCTGTTGGAGAAAATCTTTTTATAGTCTATACACTGAAGAGATTTTCAAACAGGAGATATACAAGAATGTACTTACATTGTGTTCATAGATTTTTCCAACACTGTAACAAATCTACTTTATAGATGAAGTAAATATCCACAGATAATTCTGCCTCAGAAACCAATTTGGAGGAATTGACTCCATAGTCACTTTTAGTTTAGTCTCCACACACAATGTGTGGCTCGAACTTACATCCCAGACTGGATATCAAGAGTCGTACGCTCCACCAACTGAACCGGCCAGGTACCCCCATAGCCACCTTCCTATATTCTCTCCCACACCCCCTATTCTTATATGGTTCTCAGTATGCAGCATTTCTTTTCTCAGTGGTCCTGGCTGAGACTCATGCCCCACCGTTGAACTGAGAGATGAGAAAAACATTCCGGCTAAAAAACGTGACCCACAGATACCACTGACAAAATGAAGATCTCCAAAATGCATGTTTCAATTAGATTTAGATTAAATTCCCTGCCAAACACCTACATGTTTTATGTGGGAGGGAAATTATATCTTCTATAAGTAATTCACTGAGTTTGCCTGCCATATATAGCCAAACCCAGTTCTAAGCGATACAGTAATACAGGGGAGAGAATCCTTCTCTGTAGCTCTGATAAAGATTCCTGAGCCGATATGGTCAACCTGATTATGATTTTCTTGGGCTGGTTTTACCAGCCTGACGGTTTTGCATGGACGGTAGGGAAGAATGGCTGACTTGGGTTCAGACGTCATGTGTAACTTTTCTACTTCTCAGCTATTGACTGGGCTTGTGAAAAGTAGAATGAAAATCTCTCCCCAGCCAGAGGCTGAGCAGAAAGGAGGGCCCTTATGTGAGGAGCCACTGGATCTTTTAAAGTGATCACAGTTTCAGCCAGGATTCTTTTCTTTTTTTTTTTTTTAAGATTTTATTTATTTATTTGACACAGAGAGAGAGAGATCATAAGTAGGAAGAGAGACAGGCAGAGAGAGAGGGGGAAGCAGGCTCCCTGTTGAGCAGAGAGCCCGATGCGGGGCTCGATCCCAGGACCCTGAGATCATGACCTGAGCCAAAGGCAGAGGCTTAACCCACTGAGCCAACCAGGTGCCCCCAGCCGGAATTATTTTCTTAAGATTTTATTTTTTTCCTAATGTCTACACCCAGTGTGGTGCTCCAACTCACAGTCCCGTGAGATCAAGGGTCGCACACCGTACAGACTGAGCCAGCAAGGCGCCCCTCGGCCAGAACTTTTATGTATGTGTGTGTGTGCCTATGTCTATGTCACTCAGAAGGTGACTCCACGTCCAGTTTTGAGAACAAGGTTATTCATGCTCTATGCAAATCTTCATTGCGACACTACGTACAAAAACCAAAAGGTAGAAAAACCCAAGCGTCCAGATGCGTGGATAAGTAAAATGTGCTATATACGTACAATGGAACATAATAAATGTATAAACCATCAAAAGGTATGAAGTTCTGATATATGCTATACCATGAATCTTGAAAACATACAAAGTGAAAGAAGCCAAACGCAAATGGACATTGTATGCTTTTCACCTACATGGAATATCTAGAGAAGGCAAATTAATAAAGTAGATCAGAGGTTACCAGGATGTACAAGGAGGGAATGGTGAGTTATTGCTTAATGGTTATGAAGTGTCTTTTTGGGGTGATGAAAACGTTTTGGAAACAGTGGTGATGGACGCACAACATTGTGAATATAATTAATGACACTGAATTATACACTTAGAAATGATTAGATTTCCATAAAATGAAAACAAATGAAACCAAAACCAAACAAAAAGGCATGTAGATCAGCAATGGGCCAGTTTTCTTATTCCTGGCTGGAATAAAGGGGTATAATTTGATGAGAGAATACATAAAGGGAGCTAATACAGCTTGGCATGAACATGAAAAGTACAAGCAGCAATATCATTTGGGCCATTGGGAAATTTCTATTTTTGGGATTTGGAGATACTGCTATCTCTAGAAGTTAATATTTATCTTTTGGGAGGATGTGTGTATGTGTGTGTGTGTAATTCTCTGGACAATTGGATGAAAATATGGTAAAGGCCCAACTCTTATCTGAGGAGACAATTGAAAGGGATCAGATTGCCTGTGGCCCTGACCCACTGTAGTCTCCGCAGAGGAATCTGTGAAGTGTCCTTCCCCCGTTTCCCATCCATTCCATGGAATTCAGAGCGCCAAAGGTGACTGGCTATCATCTTTCTGGTGCCCTCAGAATCTTTTTCGGAAATAAAGACTTGGAGAAATAAATGTCTACACAGGAAAGGGATCCAGGGGTGAGAATAATCGAGAGGTGAGAATAATCCAGGAGAATTCAAGATCAAGTTTCCCTGTCTGTGGGAGTGACAAAAAGAGGCTTTTTCCTGAGAGGAGTAGACTGGAGGGCGGGAATGGGGTCTTGAGCAGAGTCCTGTGAAGAGCATAATTCTTTGGAAATTCTTTCTGAAACTATAAAAGGCCAAAATTAGCCTATTAATTTAAGACTTCTTTCACATGTATTATTCCTTTGGATTTCTCCAACATTTCAGTGAAATCTGCTGTACTTTGCGTTTCGTGTGGTTTGTTGGAGGCAAGTGAGAGAGAGCCTTGTAAAGCGAAGTGAGGCTTCCCCACATTAAATCCGCTCCCACCTTAGAGAGTCCTTGAGAGTGAACTGACATCGGACTATCCTTGGCTGGGTATCCACCAAGAAGCAAAGTAGAATTTGCAGCCCATCAAATGAGTGACAGGAGCACAACTCAGGAGCATACAAGAGACTTTGTCCCCACCACAGTTTTCCTAAATATGTTTACTTTGTCTTTAAAGTGCTTAGTATAATGTCTAACCATAATAAGCACTCAAAACTATTAGCTGTTCTATGCATTAACTCACTTCAGAAATTTCCCTTAATGTCCAAGCTTTGATAGAGTAAAGAAGGGAGGAGTAGGGCAAAATGGAAAGTCTAAACTTCTATGGTTTAACACAGGATGTGACTAGAAAGTTTCTGGGTCAGGGCATGGAATGTTAAGATGAAATAGTGAATACTGCCTTTCTTCCCTAACCCAACCATCAAAGACTCTCCGACTGAGATGGGAGCTAAGACGTTGTCTATTACCATCTCCCAACCAGGAGTCCTTCCACTGATTATAGTCTGTCCAGTTTCTTGTTATGTGATGTGTCCTTTTCTTTCATAGCAAACATCACAGTTTCAACGACATATTGACAGGTCCTGTTACTTGATTATTATGTCTTGCCCACTTGAATGTAAGTTCCATGAGCTCCTTCTCGATTCATCCATTCAACATTCATTCAGTGCCTACTATATGCCAACCAGGTACCAGGTACTAGGGATATCATAGTGGGAGAAAACAAAGACAAAAATTACTCCCCTCATAGACCTAAGTTTCACTGAGGAACATAGATTACAGTGCATTTTGTGATTAGTAAAAAGAAATATGGATTAGGGAAAGAGGAAAGGAAATGTGAGGATTGTGGGCTATTGTTGAAATTTTAGATATATGGTCACTAGGAAAAGCCTCAACTACAAGGACTTATTTGAGTAAAGACATAAATAAGAAAATCAAACTGTAATGATATAACACCTGAAACTAATACAACAGTTAGCTATACTACAATTAAAATTAAAAAAAACAAAAACAAAAACAATGATACACAGAGAAAGAGCACTCCAGGCAGGGGGACCAGTAAGCGTGTCTTCTTTGTATAAGTGAGGGAGAAGGTGATCATTTTTTTTTTAGATTTTATTTTTTAAAGAAATCTCTATACCCAACATGGGGTTATAAGTTATAACCCCTAGATCAAGAATTGCGAGCTCTACCAACTGAACCAGCCAGGTGCCCCTCAAGGTAAAATTTAGAGGTAAAGCAGGGGCAGATGGTAGAGGGTCTTGTGAATCATGTAAGGATGTTGACTATTACTAAGAGAATGGGGAGACATGGAGAGTATTGACAGAGGAGTGACATGATCTAAAGGGTTTCAATGGCGTGCCTAGGTGCCTCAGTCCAATGAGCATCTGCCTTGGGCTCAGGTTATGATCCTGGGGTTCTGCGATCAAGTCCCACATCCGGCTCCCTGCTAAGCAGGAAGTCTGCTTTTCCTTCTCCTTCTACCCCTCCCTCTCTCCTCTCTCTCAAATAAATAAATAAAATCTTTTTTTAATCTCTGTTTAAAATTTTTATTTATTTATTTATTTGACAGAGAGAGAGAGAGAGAGCGGGAGAGGTAACACAAGCAGGGGGAGTGGGAGGGGGAGAAGCAGGCTTCCCGCCGAGCAGGGAGCCCAATGTGGGGCTCGATCCCAGGACCCTGAGATCATGACCTGAGCCAAAGGCAGAGGCTTTAACCCACTGAGCCACCCAGGCGCCCCAATAAATAATATCTTTTAAAAATAATTTTAAAAAGGTTTCAAAAGGATTACTTTGACTCCTGTGTGGAGAACAGACCGTAATTTAAGGAGAGTGAAGCAGGAAGACAAGTTGGGAGGCTAAATGCAGCAATCCAGGTTGGTCAGATCTGGAGGTGTTGAAAAGTGGTCAGTTCTGGATTTATCCTGCAAGTAGAGTTAACAGGATTTGCTAATGGATTGGACTTTAAAAGGAAGAGAGCCATCAAGAAAGACCGCCAGGTTGGCCTGAGCCATGGGAGGGATGACATCACCACCGAGATAGGAAAGATGGCAAAAGGAATGGGTGTGTGGAGAGAGAACAGGTGCTCAGTTTGCGGCATGTTTGAGATGCCCATCAGATATTCCAGTGGAGATGCTGAGGCAGAAGTGGTTTGCAGTTGTCCTGAGTTCAAGAAAGTGGTCCAAGCTGGAGCCGGGAGATTTGGAAATCAATGTGTAAATGGTACTTAAAGCCTGGAGGCAAGAAGGGAGCAGAGACCTTCTCTGCTTTACTCACCACTGTATCCCCAGCACCCAGTTTCTATCATGTAGTTAGGTATTAAGTTTCTATTGAGTGAAGAAATAGAATGCATACAGACTGAAGTAGGAGGGAGAAGCAAAAGCTTTAATAGACCAAATCGTCTAAGGGCAGGAATTTAAAGCCTTTTATTTGAAAAGCCCAATCTGCGTTCCACATTCAGTGCAGTCATTTAGATGCCGGTTCTGTCTGATGAAATAAACATTTTTACTGGTTTGGGATGCTGCCACTTCTGAATTCAAAATATATGGCTTTCGTGGAAAAGACAGCTTTTGCAAAAATTACTCTTGTGCAATCATATAGTCTTCTAATCATTCTTGTAATGCAATCAGAAAGGGAAAAAAATCATTGGTTTAGGATGCAAAATTTCTATTCCTAAGTCCTATATAACTGACTTGAGTTTATTTGCTTGGCCGCAAAGCAGGAGCTGTTAGTGCTGGCCTGTGAGATTGAGAGACAGTGTGCACTTAAGCGAGGGAATAGATACTTCCAGCTAACAGAGTGCAAGATGCCATTTCAATGAACATTATTATTATTATGCTTTTAAAACTAAAGATGTGGGATGCCTGGGTGGCTCAGTCAGTTAAGCATCTGCCTTCCTCTCAGGTCATGATCCCAGGGTCCTGGGATCGAGCCCTGAGTCGGGCTCCCTGCTCGGTGGGGAGCCTGCTTCTCCCTCTGCCTGCCACTCCACCTGCTTGTACTCTCCCTCTGACAAAAAAAATCTTAAAAAAAAAAAAAAATTAAGGACTACAGTTTCTGAAGTGTCTCCGGCTACCAGCTCCTGATCTTTGTGACCTGTGCAGCCTAGACTGGATTTTTAGAGATGTAGCCTTAGAGGAACCTCTACACTAAGCAAAGTGCTCCTTGATCGTGTACCCACGTGACTCTGCCTCTGACAGCCCCGCCTATCTTTTTTGGACCCAAACAGGAGGAAGGCTGTTGGGGTACCTGGTGGTGATGATGCCTGGGGGGAGGAGCCTAAGAGAGTAAGCTCAAATTTGAATGTGTGGGGCCAATGCTTCACCAGACAGAGTCAGTGAAGCAGCAGGACTTGAGGCAAGCCTTTCCATGCCTAAGACTAAGAAAGACACTCTGGAATCCACTATGGACAGGTAAAGCAGTCTCCTCGTGGGTGGTTGCCCTCGTGGGTGGTGCTTTTCTCTCAGAGCAAATCTGAGTCTTCAGGTCGGTAGCTGTCCCTTTCTCTCCTCTCACTATCTGACTCACTGCTTGGTCAATATGCACATTTATTTTTTCTGGATCTGTCTCATCTGTTCAGACCTTACATGCTCTCTGCCCAATTCTCTCTGCTCCGTCTCTCTTCCACACTCAACTTTCGTGTGCCACGTATGGCCACGTACTGCAGTTAGAACTAGTTTATGGTAATATTAACATGGCAAATGTTTGGACACCCAAATTATGGGAAGGTAATAGCAAGAATACAGTATACTAAAAACAATAGCGGAAATTGTAATAATAATTTTGTAAATATTCAACTGCAAAAGGACCTTGTAAACTTTCCTGGGGAAACTTTACTAAATAATTTAGCTACATAGTAAAGAAATTATTTTTTAAGGCCTATATTAAAACTTGCTTGAAAGTCACTCTGATGGTATATATCTATTCCAGGAAGAAAAATTCAGTCAAGTTATTTAAGGTTAGAGTTCCAATTACTAGGCAGTTAATGGCATTTTTACTATCTACCTAGTCTTTCAATTTCTTCAGACACCGCTTAGCTTATTTCTTAAAATGTATTTTGTAAGATTTACACAATGTTTTCAGTTTATGACAAGTTAGTATCACGATTTATTTTATTCCTACTTTTATGATTACTACAAATATTAGAATACCTAATTCGTATACTTTATCACAATGTAACTTTTACAAAGAATTTACACTACAGAATTAAGATTTTTATTTTTTTAAATTTTTTTAAAGATTGTATTTTTAAGTAATCTATCTGTACACCCAGCGTGGGGTTCGAACTCACAAACCCGAGATCAAGAGTCGCATGCTCCACCGACTGAGCCAGCCAGGTGTCCCCAGAATTAAGATTTTTAATGGAAGACTAATGTTCTTCAGAAAATTTTCTTGAGGGTGAAAATGTCAACTGTCTGCTCAGCTTGCAATGAGATCGAAAATTAATCTGAGGTATAAGTCAGAGGTAAAGGGTTCAGTGAAAATATTTGTGCATAAAACGCAAGGCAATGATTAATAGCTGGAATTCAAAGGCAACAAGGAGAATAGATGAAATTCAACAGGAGAAAAGGGAAATACGTAATTATCGTTAGGGAAAAGAATATCTGCAGAGGGCATCAGTGATGGCACAGGACAGGAGAGGACTTGGTCACAGACTATTTTTAACCCATTTGTCTCCGGTTTGCATTGCTGGGGATGCAGCACGTTCTGCCTCAGGGAGCACAGCTGTCTAGAGCAGCTGTCAACCTGTGAGCTTGAAAAACTGCCCCTACAAAGTCCTTTGTACCCAAAAGAGAAACTAAGAGAACAGGGTCCTTGAAACGGGCTCCTAGCTACAGTCGAAGGAAAGCAAGGGACCAAGAAAGTGAATTAAAAGGTCACAATCAAGCAATTTGCTTCACTGTGACTGGTCGCTTCTGACAGAAACCGTAACTATGTGCCATGTCCCTTCCTATATTCCCAGAACACCTTTGCTTTCTCCCAATAGCAGACCCCCCATAACTCCTGCTATGCCTGACACAGTACCCCCCTGCACACTCTTTTCTCAGCCATACAGCCCAGGAGGGTAGATTAACTGCTTAGAGAAATTTATCAGTGAGGAATGATGCTTAATCTGTTTAAAACTGAGCCCCAAGAGATTTTTTCCCCTTTTACTTCAGTACTGATTAAGCACTTATGATGTATTCAATTTATGCTAATGATTATATGCAAATTATGTCCCAACAGTAACAGTAATGGTGGTAAGTGCTATGATGATTACTATAAAATAATTTTATTTTATTTTATTTTTTGGCATATGAGAATTTATGTTTTCCCTATCAAAACTCATGATCTTGGTCAAAAAATATGAAACACTTCACGAATTTTCACAGGGGCCGTGCTAATCTTCTCTGTGTCATTCCAATTTTAGCACATGTGCTGCCAAAAAGCATAACATTGTCATTTTAAAATAAAGCCAGCGATTATTAGATATTTGTTAGCATTCATGTCAGATTCCTGCCAATTGAGTTACAAAATAATGTGATTAAACAATTCTCATATTGTTTGATATAATGTCTGTACTGGTGATAAATCTAGTTCTCTGCCTCAGGATTTAAAGTGTATTTCAATAAGCATCCTGTGTGTGAAGCGCGACATTTAAATTGAGACAGCTATAAAAAGTGTGTCCCTGCTTACCTAACTCGTAAGGCTGACGCTTGGGTATTTAACTTTTAACTTCACGGTCTATCACATGTATTGCTTTAAAATTAATTCTCTATGTATGTCGTCCTCCAAAGACTGGTATGTGTTTTTTGTTTTTTGTTTTTTGGTACGTGTTTTGTAGCTTTCTTCACAATAGCCCCAAAGTGGAAACAATTCAAATGTCCATCTACAGGCGGGTGGATAAATGAGCTATGGCCATGCAATAGAATATTACTTTGCAGTAAAAACGTTCAAACTACTGATACATGCAACACAACAAATGAATTTCAAATTCATTATGCTAAGTGCCAGAAGTTGGACACAAAGGAAGAGATAATGTAGGATTTATATGGAATTCTAGAAAGTGGAGAATAATGTAGTTACAGAAAGCAGATTAGTGATTGAGCAGGGGGATGGGGAAAAACTGACTGAAAAGGTGTATGAGCAAATTTTGGGGAGGGGTACCCTGGAAATGTTCTGTATCCTGATTGTGGTTGCAGTTTTGGGTGTTTACATTTGCCAGGACTCATAAAACGGCACATATTAAATGGGTGAAGTACGTAAATTATATCTCAATGCTAAAAAAAAAAGAAAATGAAGGTGAAAAAGTTTCAATTCTCTTGCCAGCAAACCGTATTCAAATCCTTGCCTAGGTCTTTTTACTTTTTCACAAGTTTACTGCACTTCTGCCCAATGCCATTAGGTGGCAGCATTATTTCCACAACTTGATAAATACATTTCTGGAAAAGACTACGGACAAAAACCAGAGAGACATGGTTAGTGCTTTGGTGTTAACCACATCGTATAGCTTGTGTTATGTCCACAACTACAAAGAAACTTTTGTTAGCTGAGAGTATTTCCACAAATTCAATTCAATTTAGTGCTTACGACATGCAAAACACTGCTAAGCGTAAGGAAACTAGAACAACCAGTCCCTACATGTGAGCGACACAAGTAATGGATTATATTGCCGAGTTAAAAAAGCAGCAGGATGCAAAACTGCAGGAGATCAGTATAATCAAAATGATGTAAACATGCCTATAAAAAGACTAGAAAAAATTTTAACAGTAATTGTCATTAGATACCATGTTGGATTATCATTAGGCACTGTAAATCATTCAATTTTCTGAATTTAAATTTTTAAAAAAATTTATTTTATCTTTTTTTCTCACAAAGTGATACTTTCTGCCTCAAAACCCAGAAAATCCAATTGCGGAAACAGAGATGTCAGTGATCAATTAATTGGTAACAGAGGATGAGAGCTTTGACAGGAATAAACTGGAGAAACAGGAGAATGAAACTACAGGAGGAGTTTTTGTTGCTAGAAATTTTTTTGCCTAGAAATTTTGGGATAGCGGTGGTGAAAAGAAGAGTTTAACTGTGAACTGGATTTGGAGGATATATAAGTTTTGTCCGGTGAAAAAGGTAGGAAAGCATTCACTGAAAGGAAGCGCATCAGCAAGGTGACTGGAAAGAAAAAAAAACCACAGGATCAGACACCAGTGCCAGGGGATCAGCTGCATAAGCACTTGAAGATAGGGAAAGGAAGGGGAAAAGTAGCAAGAAAGGAAGTGAGAAATGTCGATTTGATGATCAAATGTAAAAACTGGCCTAAATACCACCTTAGAGTTTGGGATTTATCCTGTAGGCACAAGAGATTCACTGGGGATTTTTCAGCATAGAAATGACATGGTCACACCTGGGTCTTTGTGAGATCACTCTGGCACCGTATGGAGAATGTTCTTTTGGAGGGACTGGGGGCAAGACAGACCAGCTTAGAGGCCGGGACAAGAGATAAACCTAAAGAAGATTGAGGGCTTAGACTGAAGCAGAGAACAGAGGGAATAATGCAGATATGACCCAGAAATATTTGGAGGTTTAGAAAATAAAAACACTAAAAAAAAAAAAATCGAGGTTTGAATCAATAAATTTAGATCATTAAATATGGAGGCGAAGAATCAAAGAAGAGCCAAGCTTTTCACCTGGTTACTTGAGATGGAAAAGTAAAGAGACAGGATAGTCAGGACAGAGGACAGTTTAGGAATGACTGTTTTGACCACGTTGGGTTTGAAGTACATACTGGACATTTAGGTAGAGTTTGGAGGGGAACTCTGAAGAAATTACGGAACTGAGGAACAAGTTTTTAAGTCCAAGTTGCCAGCACCTAACAGACAGCTATGGGAGGAGACTGTCCTGTGACTTCATACCATTTGGGGGTTCTGGCTACAGAGACAGAGAGAGCACAAGCAGTCGGAGTGGCAGGCAGAGGGAGAAGCAGATTCCCCACTTAACAAAGACCCAATGCAGGACTCTAACCCAGGAGACTGGGATCATGACCTGAGCCGAAGGCAGACGCTTAACCAACTGAGCCACCCAGGCGCCCCTCAACTGGTCTTAAATATAAGCATGAAGACGGGTTTATAATGGGTTCCAAGTTTAGTAGGTCTCAGGCATCCAGCAAAGTAAGGAAAAGGATCTTCTCTGGTTTGGCTCAAGTCATTACAGATTTTTTTAAAAGCTGAAGGAAAGCCAGGAGTAAGCGGAGAGTGAGTGGTGCTCCTGAACGTTCCTCCCTCTCCTCATCCACAGCCTCCTGATGAAGCAGAGGAAGTTTCTTTACCATTTCAAGAATGTCCGCTGGGCTAAGGGTCGCCATGAGACCTACTTGTGCTACGTGGTGAAGCGGCGGGATAGTGCCACCTCCTTTTCGCTGGACTTTGGTCACCTTCGCAACAAGGTATCTGTTAATTACTTCCGAGCTAGACTGCGAGCACTTTTAGAACCATCTACAGATAATACTACTTTCAGCCTGTTTCACATTTAGGTCTCCACCAGATTTCGCAAATCTTTTTCTTTCTGTCCAGAAAACCACAACAGGTATGCCCCCAAAGCATGCCATTTCATGTCCTCCCCGATCACGCTGGGCACATTACCGCCACCCCTCGCTTCAATGCCAAGAGTAACTGCCTCAAAACTTTCCTTCCCTTTCCTCAGCATCCTAATTGCCTTTGAGAGTAAGGAAGAAATTCAAATTTTTATTTGGAAGAATATTGTCAGCTCGATCAAGCTAAATTCAAATAAAAAACAAATTTTTAGAATTTTTGAAGTTTAAGAAAAAAGAAAAAAGTAGGAAAAATTAATGACTCAATTCTGTTTTCCAAGTGGTTTCTAGTCCCTCCTGCTTACATGTATCATAGGCCAATGAGTACATCCAGTCTGGTGAGACTCAGAATACTCAGGGAAACCTCAGTCGGTTGACTGATTCAATCAATCTCTCAGCATCTAGAAGATGAGAGAATTACATTTTCAAGCGACTTCACCATATCCAGATGGGCTTACATAAACCTCTGCCAATGAGTATTCCCTGTCTTAAAACAGGCAGGGACATCTGATTTTGGTGGGATCCCAGGGAAGAATCTAGAGGAGGGGCGACACCGTCTGGCTCATTGTTAAGTGTTTATTTTACTATTCAGTTCCCTTCGCCTCCATTTGTCTTGCGTAAATTATCTCACTGCATTTGTTTTACATTCTAATCTCTTTCCTGTTTGGTGATGTGACACATTATAAATAGAGAAGGCTTTGCAGTTACCGACCCTTTATTTTCATCTCATTTAATCTTCCCGATGGATACCAGCCCATTTTACTGGTGAGGACTGAGAAGATTCAAGAGTTGGATGAGCTGTCCCAGTCACCTCAGCGGTGAGGCCAGGAAATAGAAGCTAGATCTTCAGATTCTGGGACTTCTCCGCCATACTAGGCAGACTTGCTCTATCTCACTATTGTGAGATGATTACAATCACAGGGATCATACGATAAGCAAACACGTATTTCATTGTTCTGAACCCATAGCAGTGCTGTGACTTCTCTTGCAGCACCCCTCTGTTGGCCTTCTTCTACCCCTTCCAGTCCTCAATCATACGTTTCCTACCGCCCCCTAGTGGTCTGGTGTATTTCCTAAATGTTACAGCAACAAACACGACTCAAAACTCTGGGATACTGTGATGCTACTTCAGCCAGACCCATCGCATCCTCCTGCTTTTCTGTTCCGACAGAAAGTCCAAAGCCTTGTTGTAACCCTAAGGCCCAAACTGCAGACACCCTAAAAGATATGACTGTGGGAGGCAGATGAATTAGTGACCGTAAAGCTGCCGGCACCACAGGAAAGGTCACTAAACTTCACTCACCCAAGTCCTCTGCTCCGTCCGCAGTCGGGCTGCCACGTGGAGTTGCTCTTCCTCCGTTACATCTCCGACTGGGACCTGGACCCCGGACGGTGCTACCGGGTCACCTGGTTCACCTCCTGGAGCCCCTGCTACGACTGCGCCCGGCACGTGGCCGACTTTCTGAGAGGGTACCCCAACCTCAGCCTGAGGATCTTCACCGCGCGCCTCTACTTCTGCGAGGACCGCAAGGCTGAGCCCGAGGGGCTGCGGCGGCTGCACCGCGCGGGGGTCCAGATCGCCATCATGACCTTCAAAGGTGCAAAGGGGACCTCGTGGGAGAAAGATGGGGGGGGGGTGTTCAGCCAAAAATTGACTAGAATAGGAAGAAAATTAAGGACGTGGACACTAGGCTTTGTGGGAAATGTGATTTAAGGGGAGGGCGGGGTTTTCTTTCTTTCCTCTCCATTTGGGATCTGAACTATCTACCCCATTCCCCTCCTTTTTTAAAGATTATTTTTATTGCTGGAATACTTTTGTGGAAAATCGTGAAAAAACTTTCAAAGCCTGGGAGGGGTTGCACGAAAATTCCGTCCGACTATCCAGACAGCTTCGACGCATTCTTTTGGTAAGGGGCTTCTTTGCTTCTCATTTTCTTTCTCCCTCCAAAGTCATCTTTTCCTGGAGCTACTTATATTTTCCTTTCTTGTATTTTTTACATTTCCTATGCATGTGTGTGGGTAGGTATCACTCTCCATTTTTCCTCTGATGAAAACCTTACTTTATGTTTTGTTATTTCTTCTACATCTGAGTTTGCGCTTCTGTTTCACAGTTCAGAGCCCTCTGCCAAGATGCCCTTCCCTTTCCCTCTTTATCACCCACAAGTCTCTGTTAGACTCTCCTCAGGATTCTGTTTTCCTTCTGGTAGAATTCCTTCCTGTCCTCTTCCTACTCCCAACTTCCTTCCACTCAGTTTCTTTCTTTCTTTACAGCCCCTGTATGAGGTTGATGACTTACGAGATGCATTTCGTACTTTGGGACTTTGATATCAACCTCCAAGAATGTCACTTACAATGAACCATCTCTGAAGACAGTGGGTAAAAGGACAATCTTTCAAGAATTGTTTTTCTTCAACTCTCATTTTCTTAAGAGTTTAGAGAGAAAATATTCATATATAGGACTTTGTACAAAAAAAAAACAAACCGTCTTGAAAGTACCGAAGGAGGAACACAGGTAATGCTGCAACTGGCGCAGCTTTTAGTGCAACAACGCCCCCTACTGGGAAATGAGAGAATTTCAGGGCCTGGGAGCACCTAAAGTGTGTTCTAGGACTTAAGCAGGGAGGAAACAAAAGGTAAATCTGTAAAAGCATGGTGAGAAGATCAAATGTTTATAATATGTATCCTTTATTACTTGATTCATACGGAGTTTTCGATGATATTAGTGATAGATTTTTCTACTCTTTTCCTTTGGCGTTCACTTTCAAGTGAACAAACTTACACCAGTCTGTGATCTATATAGAACCTCCTAATGAAAGGATCTGAGTGATTGTAACCCAAAACATCTTCCCAAGGCATTAATATCTAAGCATGTACTGTATGTTTTCCTTGTCTGAAGTATGTTTTTATGTTTGTACATAGAACCATTCTTTTTCTTGGTATGAAATATGCACGATCACCTTCAGGCTATTTTATAATAAAGGATCTTAAAATGAATGAGGACTGTGAAGAAGATGCTCTAAAAGTTACCTGATGCCAAGTAACATATGTCTGGAAACATAGATCCTTTTAAAGAAGTCTACAGGTCAGAAACCACAACCACAAATTTCACATCTAATTAGGTAACACTTGGAAAGGAGTTGCTTCATTCAATGCTGAGAAAAATCTGTCCTCTCGGTGGGTCTCTTAACTTCAAAGTCAATCAGGCCAACATTTCCGACTTTTTGTATGTATCCAATGCTCCTCTCAAAGAAATGCTCACTATGTAGAAGAGTGTGATAAAAAAACAAAAAAAGAGAGAGAGTAGCATTTGGAAAGGAAGGATAACAGAGCATTCATTACAAAGTGTTTTCTCCTGCAAAATGTAGGGAGCCAACATGGCAGAGAGTGCCTCTTTGTAACAATTCTCCTGGATTATGAGAAAAATATTCAAAATAACCATATCACTGAGCAATTATTACCCAGCTACCCTTGCGATGCAGATAAATAGATCCACAAGAGAAGTTGAATGCACATTGAATGCACAATCGCGTTGTTTTACAAATACAAATGGGTGCCAGGACCAGTCAACGGGAGAAAGAATAATCCTTTACAACAAACTGTGCTGGGACAACGGGGTATCTATACGCGAAAGAATGAGTCTGGATCTCTTACCATATACCACATACAAAAGTTAACTCAAAATTTATCAAATACCTACATGCAAGAACTAAAACTATAAAACCCATAGAAGGAAACATAGGTGGAAATCTTCACAACCTTAGATATGACCAAGTTCCTTAAATGACACCAAAAGCACAAGCAACAGAAGGAATAGAGAAATTGGACTTCTTTAAAACTAAAAGCTTTTCTGCATCAAAAGACAGGCAAGGAAGTAAAAAGACAACTTGCAAAATGGGAGAAAATATTTGCAAATAATATACCTGGTAAGACTTTAGTAGACAGAATACACCAAGAACTCTTACAACTCAAAACAAAAAACAAACTAATTTAGAAACGGCCAAAAGACTTGAATAGACTTTCCTCCAAAGAAGATACAGGCATGGCTAATAAGCACATGAAAGGTACTCAACATTTTTAGTCTTTAGGGAAATGCAAATCAAAGCCACAATGAGATACCACTCATACTATTACAGCATGGGTATCAACAACATCAAAAAACTATCACAATTATTGCTAAGGATGGAGAAACTGAATCCTTCCATATAGTAACCGGTGGAAATGTAAAATTGTGCAGCCGCTATGGAAAACAATTTGGTGGTTCCTCAAAAGCTGAACACAGAATTACTGTATCACCCAGCAATTCCACTTCTAGGTATATATCCAAGAGATTAAAAGCATACGTTGAAACAAAAACTCGTCCATGAATATTTATAGCAGGAGTATTCGTAATAGCCAAAAAAAAAAAGAAAACACCAAATGTCCATCAAGTGATGGGTGGATAAATAAATGTACTATATCCATACAACAGTATTTCATCCAGTCATAAAAAGGAATGAAGTAGGGTCATGCTACAATGTGGATGGATCTTGGAAACATTGAGCCAATGGAAAGAAAGTCAGACACAAAATGCCATATATTTTAGGATTCTGCTCATAAAATCTCCAGAACAGGTAACCCCACAGAGACAAAAAGATTAGTGGTTGCCAGGGGCAAGAGGGAGAAAGGCATGGGAATTATTTAATGCATATGGAGTTTCTTTTGGGGGTAATGAAAATGCTCTACAATACAATAGTGGTGATGGCAGCAAAACATTCTGAATGTACTAAAACCCACTTACTTTTGTATTTTAGAGCTGTGTGTGAATGTATAAATGAATTTACAAATATAAATTTTATGTTATGTGAATTTTATCTTGATTTTTAAGACAAGTCAATATGACTTGAGTCAAGTGACCCTGAATTTGAATTCTGTTTCTCTGTGACAGTGGGCAGGATAGAGTTAACCTCTCTACAGCCTTCATTTCCGATCTCTACATGGGTATGATGATATGAACTTTTCACATATTTTTGGTAAATATTAATTTAGAAGATAACACAAAGCTGGTCCTATCTCAGTGATTAGCATTGCAACCCTTTCTTGTTTGCGGGACCGAAACCTAGAAATCACCCTTGACATCACCTTCTGCCCCCCATATCCGGTCCTATCCACTTTGTATGCTAAAAACTTCTTGAATTCATTTACTTTTCTCTCCCTCCTCTATTAGTACCTAAGAAAGGGGGAAAAAAACAGAAACAAAAATAGCCCGATAGTTGAAAGCAGGCCTGATACTTCTAGTCAGGCCATTATTATTTTCCTGTTGGACATAAACAATCTCATAGACTAACAACCTCAGACAAGATTACTCAGACTGATAAAATGAGAGAAAGCAAAACCATTTCTTCATTTGTCTGAGCCGCCCCACAAACACGGGCCTTCCTTGGCTGGACGGAATGACTGCTACTTCTTTAACAATTACAGCTTTATCTGTGTTCTAGTCAGCCCTCCCGAAAAGACGTGACACACCCAAGTACAGAACTGACCTAATTCCCTCACCATATCTAATCTAACACAAATTCCCATTTCCTTAGCCCCTCCCCCAAAACAAACCAAAGCCCAAATTCTGTAATTAAATTCCTAGTCACAGAGCGTCTCAGTAAGAGAAACACCCTCTTACTGAGACACTTCATGGCTCACGACTCCCCATAATGTGGGTTCTCCCTCACTGCAAGAGTAATAAATCCCACTTGTTCAACTACAGGAGGCATGTTATTTATTGTCTCTGGATGGAGGCCACTAACACATCTTAGTTGGAGCTACAGACATCTCAGTCTATTGTCATAGTTATGACATTCACTGATTCTTACTACATTTTACTGAGAAGTGCAGAGGCCACTGTGAGGTAACAGGCTTGAGCAATGGAAACAAGAGCGAGGCAAAAGGACCTACAGCGACCACCCCGGTGACACACAGGCTCATTAAGAGAAATCGCGGTAGGTCCTAACTAACCAATGGGGTAGTTACAACCAGGCAGTTACCAAAAAAGGGAACATTCCATACATTCCATACCCTCACTCCGCCCTGTAACTGTGGTACCTCACCACCGTTTTGTGGTAGACGGTCTCCCTCGCAGCAATGTATTCAATAAACTTCCCTTTGTTCTACCCTGGGTGAATTATTTCGCAGTGGCCCCCCTCTCAATCAGGATGTCCCACAAGAAGTAGCCTGTGGTGGTGATGATATGGTTGGGTTTTTGGGGTTTTTAAGATTTTTACTTATTTATTTGACAGAGAGAGAAATCACAAGTAGGCAGAGAGGCAAGCAGAGAGAGAGAGGGGGAAGCAGGCTCCCTGCTGAGCAGAGGGCCCGATGTGGGGCTCAATCCCAGGACCCTGAGATCATGACCCGAGCCGAAGGCAGAGGCTTTAACCCACTGAGCCACTCAGGCGTCCTGATATGGTTGTTTTTAAGAAAATTTCATGAGAGGGACACCTGGGTGGCTCAGTCTGTTAAGCATCTGTTTTCAGCTCACGTCATGATCCCAGGGTCCTGGGATCGAGTCCCACATGGGGATTCTTGCTCGACGGGAAGCTTCTCCCTCTGCCTGCTTCTCCCCCTACTTGTGCTCTCATTCGTTCTCTCTCTCTCTCTCTCTCTCTCTCTCTCTCTCGGACAAATAAATAAATAAATAAATAATTTTTTAAATTTCATGAGAAATAAATGCTGAATCTGCTAATTAATCATTCATTCTTCCTAATATTTACTGATCAACAACTAGTTGCATAGCATTGTGACCAACATAAAGGAGATTACTTATTTATCTGTGTATCTGTATCCTTGTGTTCAAAAAGCTTACATTCTGGCCAGAAAGACAATCCATGTACATGAAGAAAATACTACATATGTTTTTAAATGGGAGTTGGGGTACTTTTTGTTATTAACTGCTATTTATAGTATTTTAGAATATAAATGTTTTCAACTTATTAAAGATCAAATTTAAGCACCTAACTTTTAAGCCTTTGTTTCAAACTTCAAAATTATTCTATGATTTATAAATCTAATTTTGTATGAAACAAGAGCAACCACTTTCACTTGCTCTTTAATATTAGAGTAACCCAAAACAGCAATTAAACTTAAAAACTGTCCTATTCACAGGCTACTTTTACCATTTTAAGTAACGTTATGTATATTCATGTGGCTGTTTTTTAACCACCTTAAATGCTTGACAGGGTAGACAGATTTATAAGCAAATCTAACAACAACAACAAAAACCCTATAAAATGTCAAAACAAATATTGTTAAATATTCCAAACATCTCAATAGTCATTACAGACCTGACCAAATTCTCTTAAACCTTTCAGCTTAAAATGCTAAAATCTAATGTGAAAATTCTTTAAATGACATTTGCACACATATTATCCTCAGCTAAAACCAAAGGTATGAGTATAATTGGTTTTATCTACTTTATTATCTATATATTCAAATCCAGACTTTTTTAGGATTGCAAAGTATTTAATCTACTTGAGATGACAGAATTTAATATCTAAGATGGGCTGGAAATTCCAGACAATAATATAGTTGCTTATCCATTACGAGGTTTGAGATTCCAGACCAGCCATGGAATCTGAGAACTACAAAACTCTAGGTTTATTCTGTTAGAGAGTAGGAATAGACCCATGGGCTCTTTTATAGGGCTGATTTGTCAACAGCATCTAAACGGTAGTTTCCCAATTTGGACAGATGGAATTTGAGCCCCCTGCACCATGTTGCAGCTAACTTGATTGGATTGAACTACTGTCACTAATTTGACTGAATTCTTTCCTTAGACTTGGCCACAATTTTTTTTTTTTTAGACTATTTATTTGATTGGTGTCGGGGTGGTGGGGAGAGACAGAGGGAGAGGGAGAAACTCAGACTCCCCATTGAGTGGGAAGCACGATGCGGGGCTCGATCTCACAACCCCAAGATCATGACCTGAGCCAGAATCGAGAGTTGGACGCCTAGCCGACTGAGCCACCCAAGCACCCCCTTGGCCCCAATTCTGTAGTCCTTCTAACATTTGGAAGTTAAATAACAATGCAACTACAATGCAGTTTGAGTAATTGCCATTCACTATATGACTTAATGATAAATAAGTGTTAACAGTGATGCTTTGGAGTTAACAGCGATGCTTTGGATTTCTAGAAGGCAGAGATCATTGTGGTTTGAATAAATCAAGAAAAGATTGATAGAGGAGGTTGAAATTTAACTGGACCTTGGGGGAAATGTTAAATACTTCAGTATGGGGGTGCCTGGGTGGCTCAGTGGGTTAAAGCCTCTGCCTTCGGCTCAAGTCATGATCTCAGGGTCCTGGGATCGAGCCCCACATCGGGCTCTCTGCTCAGCAGGGAGGGAGCCTGCTTCCCCCTCTCTCTCTGCCTGCCTCTCTGCCTACTTGTGATCTCTCTCTCTCTCTCTCTGTCAGATAAATAAATAAAATCTTTAAAATATATATAAATAAATAAATACTTCAGTATGTTTCCAAAAATCTCTGTGAATAAAGTGATGAATGGCTCAACATTAACCTTTATAAATTCTGTTAAAAGTATTTTAAGAAAAGCATTGATGACACCACTGTGATGAAATAGTCAATCCTATTTCTTTTTGGTGGGAGAAGCAATAGAGTATTTTATATATGTATTACCTTTAACCTTGCAATTTCATGTCTAGGAAACTAATTTGAAGAAACTCTTATCTATGTAACCCAAGGGTACATAAAAAGGATATGTACATAAACAACCCTGTAGTAGAGAGAAATTTTAAGTAACAAAGCCAATAGTGGAATGGTTAAACATAGAACCTCCATAGTTAGTAAGGGCCTACAGCAATTTAAAAAGAATACTGTGGAAATAAAAAAGGAGGGGGGAACTGTGGGGCATCCTGTGGGGCTCAGTCTCTTGGGTGTCCCACTCTTGGTTTCAGCTCAGGTCATGATCTCAGGGTGGTGACATTGAGCCCCTAGTGTCTGCTGCTCTGCCTGAAGCGGGCTTGAAATTCTCTCTCTCCTCTTCCCCCCACTTGAGTTCTAAATAAAGAAAGAATGAAACAAATTCTTTAAAAAATACTGTCAAGCTACATAAATGCATATAGAAAAGACAGAGGACCTGCCTGAGCCTCGGTCGTGGAGAGGCCCACGGGGGTCTCCTCTGCAAGTGGGCTGTATCCTCGCGCTGGTCCTGGTCCCCGCCACCCCTGATCCTGCACCAAGGCCTCGAGGGGTCGCCCGAGATTTCCAGCAGCGCGCAAGCGACAGCATGCCATCCATCCTCTCCAGCGGCTCGTGGCCACCCACGACTATTACGAGAGCCGCGGGACTTCTGCTTCCAGGAACGGCCCCTGCGGAAGTGCAGGGCATCCGGGAGAAGCCAGCTCTCACCATCCCCATCTCCCCAACACTGACCAGGGTCCCTAGTGGGCAAGCTGCTTTTTCCAGAAGTCCACTCTCCCGGGTTCGTGGCTATAGTGTTGGGGGTCCCCAGAATGCTGAGACTCTCCCGGGCCTCCAGCGACTGGATCACCTGCGACTTGGCTCTGGAAGCCACGAGGAAGCAGCCTGGTGGCCGCCAGCCTCGCAAAGCCAACACCGAGCCCCAATCCTGAGCGGCCACCACCAGCCACTAGGCTACGGGAGGTACTAGGCTCCGCCCTCCCAGTAGACTAGGCAGGCTGGAGCCCGCAGAAGCAGTTGGGTTCTTTTACAGCAAAACAGCAAAACACCAAAAAGGGAGTTGAGAGAACCCCACTCCTTACTATCCAAGCCACACACAAGCCTTCCTGACACCCTGTAACCATGTGTCTTGCACCAAGTAGAAAAGAAACTCCAAGCAGCCAGTAAAAAAGAAAGAAAAGACCT
>CM052897.1:85848216-85893353 GCA_028534135.1 Potos flavus
CCCCCCCCCCCCCCCCCCCCCCCCCCCCGCTTATGCGCTCTTGCTACCTCTCTGTCAAATAAATAAAATCTTTAATTAAAAAAAAACACTTTGTATAGCCGTATAGCTAGATCTCATTTACACTTTCATAGGTATGTACATATGGATACATAAACAAAACTTTTACACACACATATACAAATTCATATAGATATATGCTCAGCAAAAATAGTGAAGAGATAAAATCCAAACTATTAGCCACCGTTATATCCAGAGAGAAAAACTGCATGGGGGGAAGAAGGCAGGAGAGAGGTAACTTTCACTTTTCACTCCATATAATTTCAACAAAAGTATAACTGTAAACTTTGAAGAACTAAATTGAAGTGAAGAAAATACCATCTAAAACTTAGGACTCCTATTTATCACTTCACGTTCACCGCTGTTTATTTACTGACATATAGAATATGCCACCACTTTAAAGAATTGAGAAAATTCCAGGAAAATAAGTCTAGTAGAGGCATGGGTCTTTCTTTAAATGTCTAAAAGCTTTCTTCCTCCTCCTAGCAATGATTTATGAAACGCTTTTTGAGGGTTGAGCAGTCTGTAGGAAAGCGTCGATTAGGCGGAATTCGCCAAGAGAAAGAGAAATGGAGATACATAGTCAGGGGTTGGCTTACATGATTGTAGGCGTTTGCAGAACAAGTCTGGAGTCCGTGTGCTGGCCGCCAGGAAAACAGGATGGAAATTTGGGACAGGAGCCGACACTTTGGTGGTGCTCAGGTGAAATTTCTCTGTGGAAGCCTCAGGTTCTGCTCTCATATCCTTTAAACTAATTGAATCGGGCCCACCCAGATTATCTAGAAATCTACTAGATAATCGTACTGATTGTGGACTTAAGTCTCATCAACAGACTATCCCAGAGAAACACCTGGATTAGCGTTTGATTGAATAACCGGGGCCTGGGCAAATCAACTCATAAAAACACGTGTCACAGCTTGTCTACGTAAAGAACAAAAACAGACAAAAAGACACATATCAGAGCCACCACTTTGAAACTTTTTTTAGAAAAGATTTTTTTTTTAAAGATTTTATTTATTTATTCGACAGAGAGAGAGAGATCACAAGTAGGCAGAGAGAGAGGGGGAAGCAGGCTCCCTGCCGAGCAGAGAGCCCGATGCGGGGCTCAATCCCAGGACCCTGAGACCAAGACCTGAGTGGAAGGCAGAGGCCCAACCCACTGAGCCTCCCAGGCACCCGTAGAAAAGATTTTTAAAAATTTATTTATCTGAGAGAGAAAGTGGACACACAAGCAGGGAGAGGGGCAGAGGGAGAGAGAGAAGCAGACTCCCCATTGAGCATGGAGCCCTATACGGGCTCGATCCCAGGACCCTGAGATCCCAGGACTCCAAGATCATGACCGGAGCTAAAGGCAGCCACTTAACTGACTGAGTGACTCAGGCGCCCCCAGAGTAACCGTCTTTGAGCGCAGACCTAAGGCCTGTCGTGGGCTAAGTGTTTTATATGTTACCTCACTTGGTCACTACGGTATAACCCCAGGGTCAGCTACCAAAATAGATTAAAATTTAGGTACCTGTGACTCTGAAATTTAATGTAGCTCATTTAGTTGCAGAGACCGGCTCAATTTACACATAAAAAGATTTCTTTCACAACCACGCGTAGACTAACTGGAAAAGTGAGATGGCTTTACTAGCAACTGATAGAGTTCTCGTGACTATTTTTTCTATCTCTTTTTCAGGGACCACATGGCCTCCATCTCTCTTGAACTCTCCTATTTTTCCCCCTAAGGGTTCCTTCCTTTCACCTCCTTTATTTATTTATTTTTTTAAGGTTTTATTTTTAAGCGAGCTCTACACCCAAGGTGGGGCTTGAACTCAAAACCCCAAGATCAAGAGTCACACACTCCAGTGACTGAGCCAGCCAGGTGCTCCTGTTCACCTCCCTTCTGAGCTGACTTCTTCAGCTTACTCCAAGTTTCTGCTCCAAAATACTTGAACTTGCATATAACCCCTCATGGATGCTCCCCCCGTCCTCTCTATTTTTTTATTCATAAACATTATGGCTAATTGGCAATTTTTTCAAATTCCCCAAAGAGGGACCATTTAATTGCCTCAACTATCTTTTCAAAGCATCCTACTAAGGTGGTATCAGTAGGAATTAGAAATGAGAGGCATGAACCAGTTTATAGACTTTGAAGAGACGAGTGATTAGATACAAACGTTGCAAAGGGAGAGTGAATTAAAAGCCAATCACAGGTTTCTCTATTGACTGGAGTGTTGCTCCTTGAAGACAGCTGTATTTGAGAGAAATACATTGCATCTGAGCCCCTAGGTCTCACCCAATGGCCCCCATCCTTCCCTCATCACCTGTCCCTCCGTTCCCTGATCCCGTAAGCCATTGTGACTCGTGCAGGAACCTACCAGCACTTCAATTCTAAACTCAAAGGCCAACACCAGCTTGTGCTTCTCACCATCACCAGGACCCCCTTGGCTCATGTCTGTCCTGTCTGTCCTCTAAACTCAGTGTCGTCGAATCACCTGAATTCTCATCTCTGCTGTTCTAGGCTTTCCATCTGTGTCTATTCCTGATATTTCCATCTTGGGTCTTCTCCACCCAACCTTAGCTTAACTCTTCAGTTCCCAGTAAAAGCTTTCGACTTTGGTAGGATCAGAGTCTAATTTAAAAACTAAAGGCTGGAGAGAATATCTGAAAGGATTTTTTTTTCCAAGGAGGTCTAACTTGATCCAATTTGCCATTTAGGAACATTCTAGCCACAGACTGGAAGATGGATGAGAAGGATCAACTGGAGACTGGAAGGTTTCTTAAAATACTTTTTCAGTTAGGCCTGGATAAAAGGGATGAAGACTTTAAGGCAGGACTGGAGTGATAGATGAGGGAGGAAGCTGATGAATGTTAGGGATTAGCATCTGCCTTAGCTAATTAGTTGTGGAGGAGGTTGTGGTGGAGGGTAACTGCTAGGTTTCTACTTTGAAAATGACTTGATGGTGATCTCATCATGAGAGAGAAAACAAAGGAAGAAAAAAGAATAGGGTGATAAAGACAACGGGTTTATGGGTTTTTTTAATTTCTTTTTTTTAATTTCTTTATTTAAATTCAAATTAGTTAACATATAGTGTATTATTAGTTTCAGGCATAGAATTCACTGATTCATCAGTTGTTTACAATACCCAGTGCTCATTCCATTCAAGCGCCCTCCAGTTACCCCATCCCCTCACCCACCTTCCCTCTAGCAATCCTCAGGTATTTCCTGGAGTTAAGTGTCCCTTACGGTTTTCTCCCTCTCTATTTCCATCTTATTTTTCCTTCCCTTCCCCTGTGTTCATCTGTTTTGTTTTTTAAATTCCACATATGAGTGAAATCATTTATTCGTTTTTCTCTGACTTATTTCACTTAGCATGATACCCTCTAATTCCATCAACATTGTTGCAAGTGACAAGATTTCATTCTTTTTGATGGACGATGTATGTGTATATATGTGTGTTTATATAAATATATAAAATATTGCGTTTCATATGTATATGTATAATTTATAGTATACGCATGTGTATAATATATATAATTGTGTTTCAGATGATCTTCTAAGATGATAGATTATATATTATATATTTATATATATTTATGGTATGTGTGTATAAATATATATTAATTATATATAATTAATTATATTATATTAATTATATATTATATTATAAACATATAATTAGTTATATATACTTATATATTAATTATATAATTAATTGATAATATATTAATTAAATATATAATATATTTGTGGTGTATAGTATCATATATAATGTAATATATATAATATATATATATTTTGCCCATCATTGTCTTAGAAGATCATCTGAAATACAATAGACCCTTGATACATATGTTGTTCTGATTGACTGCATCTTTTTTTTTCAGATTTTATTTATTTGTTTGATGGAGAGCGAGAGTGCGAGAGAGAACACAAGCACGGGGAGTGGGAGAGGGAGAAGCAGGCTTCCCACTGAGCAAGGAGTCCGATGCAGGACTTGATCCCAGGATCCTGGGATCAGGATCTGAGCTGAAGACAGATGTTTAATGACTGAGTCACCCAGGCACCCCCTCCCTTTTTTTTAAAGAGAGAGAGAGCACGCAGGCAGGGGAGGGGCAGAGGGATAGGGGGAGAGAGAATTTTTGTTTGTTTTTTAGATATTTTATTTATTTGAGAGTGGGTCAGAGAGAGCGCAAGCAGGGAAGAGGGGCAGAGGGAGAGGGATAAGCAGACTCCCCACTGAGCAGGGAGCCCAATATGGGGCTCAATCCCAGGACCCTGGAATCATGACATGAGCCAAAGGCAAACATTTAACCAACTGAACCACCCAGGCAACCGGGGGAGAGAGAAATCATAAGCAGACTTCATGCTCAGCGCATAGCCTGACTCAGAGCTTGATCTCCAGACCCTGAGATCATAACCTGAGCCGCAGTCACGAGTTGGACGCTTAATCAACTGAGCCACCCAAGCACTTGATTGATTGCATCTTAAACTGACCTACAGGTCAAGCTCATCAGCGGATTCTTTTTTTTTTTTTTTTTTTAGTATTTTATTTATTTATTTTTAAAGCAGACAGACAGCTAGAGCACAAGCAGAGGGAGTGGCAGGCAGAGGGAGAAGCAGGCTTCCCGCTGAGCAAGGAGGTGGAAGCGGGACTCAATCCCAGGACTCTGGGATCATGACCTGAGCCAAAGGCAGCCGCTTAGGCATCCCTCATCAGTAGATTCTTAATTCTACCGAGACTGCCTGCAACCAGGCTACGACTTCTCTTGCCTGGAAGGCACGAATAATAAATATCTGCTGTTTTGATGGAGAGCACACAGCTCTATCTTTTTCTGTAGTGGATTAGATCAGTTGGCGCCTGGTATCACAGCAAGCCAAGGATTGCAAATACGTTAGTCAAGGGTGACTTTGTCTGGTCTCACTGAGAGGAGGGCTGATATGATATCCATCAAAAGTTGAGATTACCACAACCAAGCCCTCCTGAAAAATGTGAAGGTAAATTAAAGGACATCAGGAGATCTGGTAAATTAGGTTATAGCCTGGAGTCTGAGCTACCCTAGGCCTTACCAACTCTTCAGAGGTCTAAAAACTATTTGAGACCTAAAAGCAAACACCTCTAAAATACCCAGCTACCCATTGCCAAATTCCTGAGAAGCAAAGTAAATAAATGTTTAGTTAAATACCAACAAAACATAACATGCCAATTGGCCAACAGTTCCTTAACTCTCATATAAATTTAATGTTACATATAAACAACCAATACACAGTAGGGTCCCCTTTGTTGTACGTATTTTATTTTATTTTATTTTATTTATTTATTTGACAGAGAGAGACACAGAGAGAGGGAAAACAAGCAGGGGGAGTGGGAGAGAGAGAAGCAGACTCCCCGCTGAGCAGGAAGCCCTACGTGGGGCTCGATCCCAGGACCCTGGGATCATGACCGGAGCCAAAGGCAGACACTTAATGACTGAGCCACCAAGGTGCCCCTGTATGTACTTTTTTTAAAGGTACTCTTTTTTTTTTAAGATTTTATTTACTTATTTGCTTATTTATTTATTTTGACAGAGAGAGCGCACAAGTAGGGGGACTAGGAGGTGGAGGGAGAGGGAGAAACAGGCTCCCCGATGAGCAGACAGCCTGACATGGGGCCCAATCCCAGGACACTGGGATCATGACCTGAGCGCTGAGCTGAACGCAGATGCTTAACCTACCTGAACCACCCAGGGGCCCTGTTGTACATATTTTTAAACTTTTTCTGTATATTATATCTTGACACCTTAAAAAGGGTCATCTGGCTTGCCCAGTGGGTAGAGCATGTGACTCTTGATCTCAAAACCCTGAGTCTGAGCCACTTGCTGAGCCTAGAGATTACTTAACAACAACAACAAAACCCTAAAAACTAAAAAACAAACACAACACAACAAGCTTCTGGCTGGGAAGTGGCTGCCCCTCCTGGGGCTAGCCAGCTCTTAGAGCAAGGCCCCAGCATGTCCTCGACGTGCACACTGACGAATCCACAGCCGTACCTCCCCTAGTTGGCCCATTCGCCACAGGAGGCAAAATTCCTCTTCCTCATTCATCCCAGGGCCAGGTACTAGGCAAGGAGGGACCATCTCTATAGGTTAGAGCCCAACCAAATTAATCAAACTATGTAGTCCTAAACTGTTTACCCTACCCTGCCTTGCCTTTCTCCCTGGAAACTCCAATGGAGTCTCTGCCCTAGACCTTCCGCTTCCTCCAAGTCTTCCGCTTCCTCCAAGTCTTCCGCTTCCTGACCACTCTGATGCTCTTTCCTGGGGCCCTGTATGGCACGCCGCGCCTCCTCTCTCTAGGACCTGTAAATAGAGTAAATTTGTCCTCAGTGTCTCGGTCTCCTCTTATGGCTGCACTTAACTGATGATCTCATAAAAGAATACAAAGCATGCCCCGACATAGGACTGCCTCAGGCCTACAGGTCTTAAAATAGTCCCTAGCCATCTCCTTGACCCATCACTCGTGATCGTATCTTACACATGCCCCTTTCCCAAGGCCACGAGTGCACCTGGTTGAACGCGGGAACGCCCTCCCACCTGACCCAGGTCGTAAAGGCGCTGGTTATCGTTTCAACCCCTGACAGTGTCTCTTGTTTTATCAAACAGAGACGGCAGATTCTTGTCATTCTCAGGTTTAGCATTTTCTGGTTGAAGGAGAACAGAACACGCCACCCGCAAATATGCCACTTTGGCATATTGATTATTGTGAATCAAAGGCTTTTGAGAAACAGCTGTGCAAGAAGGACACTCTGACCCTCCTTTGTCTTCCTGGAAGCAGGAGATAAATCTCCCATGTGGAAGGTACCTTCCTGTAGCAGGAGGGGGGAAGGCATCCTTCTCATCAGAGATGGTGAATTTAGGACTGAGAAGGCTGTATAAACTAGTCTTTTACTTCTTCACTATTTAGCTATCTGAAGCTCAAACCCCGTTGTCTTGGCAATTCTTCACAAATTTGTGTTTGTCTAAAAGCTTCCTCCTTGGGGCGCCTGGGGGCTCAGTGGGTTAAAGCCTCTGCCTTTGGCTCAGGTCATGATCTGAGGGTCCTGGGATGGAGCCCCACTTCCGGCTCTCTGCTCAGCAGGGAGCCTGCTTCCCCCTCTCCCTCTGCCTGCCTCTCTGCCTACTTGTGATCTCTCTCTCTCTCTGTCAAATAGATAAATAAAATCTTTTAAAAAATAAAAAAATAAAAAAATAAAAGCTTCCTGCTTTGGTCACTTCTCTGAGTCTCACATTTTTATGGGTCTGCTGTACATATAAAATTAAATGTGTTTTCTTCCTGTTAATCTGTCTTATGTCAATGTAATTATTACACGAGCCAAAAAATGTGGAAGAATGGAACATTTTTCCAAACCTACATGGTTTTATTATTTCCTTAGAAGAAGAAGTTTCTAGGATATGCAATGAAATACCTTTTTTAATTTCTTTTATTTTTGTTAAAGATTTTATTCATTTATTTGAGAGAGAGAGAAGAAGAAGCAGGCTCCCCACTGAGCAGAGAGCCCAATGTGGGACTCGATCCCAGGACCCTGGGATCATGGCCTGAGCTGAAGGCAGACGCTTAACCGACTGAGCCACCCAGGCATCTCTGCAATACCTTTTTAATTTGTTTGTGCATCAACTTTAGGAAATTGGCAGCCTAGAATCTATATTTCAGCATGGTTTTATTATTCATTATCATATAGGGGATATATGTTGTTTCTTTGTGGGGAAACAAATGACTTGAAGTGATATATAAAACTTTACTGAGGTCTGAGAAGTTTGTTACCTTGTGGTTTAAGGATGTTCTTAGGAAGCGTATGACTCTCCATGGAAATGTGATTCGGGATACAGCTAAGAAAACCGTACAAACATTTCCCTCTTCAGAGATCTGGGTGCTCAGGAAGACATAGGGTAATTTTCCTTATTATTTTAGGACTCTAGATTATTCTACCCCAATTGCTTACCTGACTATATAATCCCTCATACGGCTCTCATTTTAGATCACTATTCTACAAAACACTGCACAAGTCCTCTACTTAATGACTAGTCAGACCCCGGGAGAATGTCTCTGCCATTTCTCTCTCAGAGAATGTGATTGACTCACCCACCTTACCTTCGCAGAAATCCCACAGAAGAATTTACCCCTCCATCAAGAGTGTACCGTTCTTCAGCAGCTATGGCTTTATCCTAGGAATTTGCTCAAACCGCTCTGCCCTATCACAAGCCCAGGAAGATTTACACCCCTCACCTGCTTTTCTAAGATATTTGATAAGTTGTAGCATAAAGCGAAAGCATCCAGTACTAACAGAAAATCCAAGCTACAGAAGTTGACTGGTTTGCTTCTTGATATGTCTCCCCTACCTCCAGTCCAAGCTGGAAGACTGCCCTCTTCTTTTAAAGCTACTATGGTGATAGAGTTAGTAAACCCTTTAGATTCTCATCTCCAACAGCCTTTCTCTATTCAGATACACCCTTGCTGAAACTTCTAGCTCACAAACCAGCATCCAGCTCCCGTAAGAATGAAAAAGAGCAGGGACGCCTGGGTGGCTCAGTTGGTTGGGCGGCTGCCTTCGGCTCGGGTCATGATCCCAGGGTCCTGGAATTGAGTCCCACATCGGGCTCCTTGCTCAGCGGAGAGCCTGCTTCTCCCTCTGCCTCTGCCTGCCTCTCTGCCTACTTGTGATCTCTCTCTCAGTCTCTTTCTGACAAAAAAAAAAAAAAAAGAATGAAAAAGAGCAGGTGCTCGAGAAACTGCCGGCCTTCCTCTGAGTCCTGGGCCATCTCTAATACTTGATGCAGTGGGAAGACCATGTGACCCAAAGACAGGATCTGGTTGCTTGCGTAGTTGGTTGCTGCATAGTTGGGTGTACAAGAGGCGGACGAAGGTCCCACTCCATACAGGTGTCCAAGCTGAGGGCTGGTGTCTCCTTCATTCCTGGCTCTGTAAGCCATAACAACAAACTAATGCATGCATCCACACGCTGGTTCACAAAGACAATCACCAAATATTGCCCGTGCCTAAAAACCTAGGAAAAGCAAGACTGTATTTCCCACTGATTTCATAAAAATGGTCAGAATCCTGGCAGCCTGGGTGGCTCAGTTGTTTGAGCGGCTGCTTTCGGCTCAGGTCATGATCCCAAGGTCCTGGGATCGAGTCCCACATCGGGCTTCTTGCTCAACGGGGAGCCTGCTTCTCCCTCTGCCTCTGCCTGCCACTCTGCCTGCTTGTGATCTCTCTCTCTCTGACAAATAAATAAATAAAATCTTAAAAAAAAAAAAAAAAGAAGAATCCTGGCAGCAACAGATGGCACACTTTGACTATTTACAAGGTGAGAAGAGGGCTTCAGGGAGCCGAAAAGAGATCATGAAGTGTCTTGGGGCTAGTAACAGCTCCGGAGGGGGGTCCCACATCATGGCTGAGAGGTGAGGGGAAGGTGTGATTGTCAGGACCTGCACAGGTTAGCTGCTCAGGAGAGAACCTGTCTGAAGTCACACACCATTGGAGAGAGAGGCACAAAGCCTGGCTAGGTCGAGGCAGAGCAAGCTGTTCTAATCTTTGGACCCTGAAATGTGCACAGCACAAATAACAACCTCTGAGTGTTAATCAAATAAAATCTGCCCCTAGGGTTTTAAAGCTGTCATGGTCCATGAAATCTGGTTTCTTTTTCCTCCTGGTTTAAATCCCATAGGGACGTCATGTAACCTTTATCAGAGATGAGATCCAAACTCAAAATTAAGCCAGGAGGGATAAAGAATACTGAAACCAATGAGCTACAGAAGTTGGCAAAGGCCTTCGTAAAGGTTGGTGAAGTTGGGGGCGCCTGGGTGGCTCAGCGGGTTAAAGCCTCTGCATTCGGCTCAGGTCATGATCTCAGAGTCCTGGGATTGAGCCCCACATCAGGCTCTCTGCTCAGTGGGGAGCCTTCTTCCCCCTCTCTCTCTGCCTGCCTCTCTGCCTACTTGTGATCTCTCTCTCTGTCAAATAAATAAATAAAATCTTTAAAAAAAAGAAAAGATTGGTGAAGTTAAACTAGAGTCTTAAAAGCAAAATCAGTATATAGAATGATAAAATTAGAAGGAACCCAGGGCGATCATCTACTTGGAGTATAAACTCTCACTTTGGGGGGCGCCTGGGTGGCTCAGTCAGTTGGGCGACTGCCTTTAGCTCAGGTCATGATCCCGGAGTCCCGGGATCGAGTCCCACATCAGGCTCCCAGCTCCATGGGGCGTCTGCTTCTCCCTCTGACCTTCTCCCCTCTCATGCTCTCTCTCTCTCAAATAAAAAAAAAAAAAAAAAACTCTCACTTTTTTTTTTCCTAACTAAGAAAGTTAGGATACTATTTTTTTTTTTTAAGATTTTTTTATTTATTTGACGGAGAAAGACACAGTGAGAGAAGGAACACAGGCAGGGGGAGGGAGGCAGGGAGCCCGACCTGGGGCCCAATCCCAGGACCCTGGGATCATGACCTGAGCGGAAGACAGACACTTAACCGACTGAGCCACCCAGGTGCCCCACGATACTATTTTTAATGAAGTGTTTTCACATTGGTTCACACAAAGATGAGATTTCATAAGTATATATTACAAAACAACAATGGCAATCACTTATGTGGCAATAGTAGTGTAAGCTCCGAATTCTACCCTGTGTCCTAGGATGGCTCATCTGTCCCATTATTTTAATTTATTCAAGTTACTGTTAATCTTTCTTTGGTACGATACCCGGTGTTCTCCTTTAGACTTTTCTTGACATTGACAATTCTATTATAAAACAGTTATTCCAGATGATCCAGTGTATTCTTTTTTTTTTTTTAAGATTTTATTTGTTTGCTTGAGAGAGAGAGACAGAATGAGCCAGGGAGAGGGGCAGAAAGAGAGGGAGGAGCAGAATCCTCGATGAGCAGGGAGCCCCATGCGGGGCTCGATCCCAGGACCCTGAGATCATGACCTGAGCCGAAGGCAGAGGCTTTAACCCACTGAGCCGCCCAGGTGCCCCCAGTGTATTCTTATATGAAAATTTGTAATTTGTCTCTGATGATTTAAGTTTGGGAAACACTGACTTGGCAGTTTCAAAAGATGCCAGTTCTCAGCAGATAGGGGGTCTCAGTGAAGTTAAGTGACTGTCTTCAACACTAGAAACATAAATAGCACCCTTCTCATTATACTGTGTAAAAATTATGTACTTTTTCACTTCTTTGTGGTCAGGTCAAAATTTTTTTTTTTTTTAAAGATTTTATTTATTTATTTGACAGAGAGAGAGATCACAAATAGGCAGAGAGGCAGGGGGAAGCAGGCTCCCTGCTGAGCAGAGAGCCCGATGCGGGGCTCGATCCCAGGGCCCTGAGACCATGACCTGAGCTGAAGGCAGAGGCTTTAACTCACTGAGCCACCCAGGTGCCCCCAGGTCAAAATTTATTATCCTGTTGTGTACACAGGTACACACATCTGTGTGTTCCCTTGCTCTGAGCTCTGGGACGAGAAGGTAGTTATTCAGAAAATAATTCAGGTTTGTTGGTTCCTTTGACTCCAGCTTTGACATTGGCTCCAACAGCGTTCATTTTTTCGTTAATAATTAGGCAATGAAGCAGGGCTGTCCGAGCAGACAGAAATGGTTCTTCTCAGAAAACTAACTTTATAGGTTAAAGTGAAGAATATATCTTTCATGATAAAGGATCAGATGTTTAAAAATAGGAGATCAAGAAAGAAGTCACCATCAGGGCCCTGATCCCAGATACAATGAAAGGATATACCGTTATATTAACCAGTAGAACAAAGGTCCACAACTTGCTTCCTCCGGGGGATCTTAGAATTGTAAAATCTAGAGGGAAATAGATCTGATATGTAAAGAGAGTTGTAAGAAATGCTCTTTTTGTCACACATAACCGCTTCCTCTTTGGTGAGGCAGTAGAGTGGTGTGACAAGGAGCTTAAAGTCTGGAGGCAGAGTCCTTTAAAACTTAGTAGCTATGTGAGCTTGGTCAAATCATTTGACCTCTCTGTGCTTGTTTTCTTACTTATAAAGTAGGAATAAGAATAGTATTTACTTGATGATAGTTGCAAAGATTAAGTGGGTCCACATATATGAACAACTTATGACAGTACCTGGTACATGATGAGTACCTTTTTTAAAAAATTATTTATTTATTTGTCAGAGAGAGAGAGAGAGAGAGAGAGAGCACACAATGCACAAGCAGGGGGAGTGGCAGGCAGAGGGAGAAGCAGGCCCCCTGCTGAGCAAGGAGCTCGTGGTGGGGCTCTATCCCAGAACCCTGGGATCATGACCTGGGCTGAAAGCAGACGCTTAACCGACTGAGCCACCCAGGCATCCCATACACAATGAGTACCTTACATAACTGCTGTTTTTATTACTTTTCCCCATTCAACCCAGTACCTATAATCAAGTACATATAAAGTTTGCTTGTCCAATTTGTTTGCAAGGCTGCCTCTACTAATTATACTGAACCTTATAGGTTTCCCAAGCATCCATGGTCTTAATTGAGGGTGGGGGGAAGCTACTTAATCTATAACTTTGAAACGCAGGGGGTGGGGGGAAGTCAGGATTAGAGACACAGTTGTAGAATAATGAATAATAATAGCTCTCCTTTATTGAGTGCTTATTGTATTCCAGGCTGTTCTAAATGCTTCCCATGTTCATCTCATTTGATTCTCCTAACAACCCTATGACAGAAGAACTCCATTCTGCCCCCATTTAGAGGATGAAACTGGAACAAACAGGTAAAGTAACTTGCAACAGGTAAAGTCACCCAGCAGGAAGTAACAGAACTGGAGATTCCAGTTTGTTCTCTTAACTATCAGACATCATCTTATCATATAATATTTATATATTGTAGGTTGGGCCGATAACCAGCCAACATTACAGTGTGACCAGACTAGTCGTCTGATTGGCTGGAGCCTTGTCCTGACTCAGTTGGTGCTTGGGTGATATCAACTATGAATACATTATGACTATCGCTTCTGATTACAGGTGGTTGTTGAAGCCATGGAGATGGATGAGATCTATTGAGAACACTAGTATTTGAGCACCACGAAAGCGAAGGTGGGATCCATTTTAGTCACTGCTATTTTCCCAAATTGGTTTTACTCAATCTCAGCAAATAGGTAAAGGAAGCTAAAGATCGAAGAGAGCCTATCTGTCCTTAGCATAAGTTTTCCAAAGGAGTCGAGGAGCAAAAGATAAGTAAATAAAATGATGTATATACGTTGTTATTTCAAGAAACGTGGCTGGGAAGAAATGGACGCAGGACAATACCACGTGATTGGAGAATAGAGGAAAGGTTGCCTTTTTTTACCTGGCATCTACAGCCTCATAAATGACATTTTGAACATTCTAACAGAACTTCAAGAATTCCACAAAATGATTCCAGAGTTCATCTACTAAACAAACATGTAAATAAGTAAGTAAGTAAATAAATAGATAGATAGATAGATAGATAGATAGATAGATAGATAGATAGATAGATAAATAAGAAAGAAACGTGAGAACACCAAGAAAAATTCTGAAACTTGTTAAGAACACCAAGAAAACAGCAAGACAATAATGGGGCTTACCTCTTAGTTTGACCTCGCCTCTTTACGTGACCTCCTCCTCCTTTCTACTTTTCTTCTCAAACACAAGTACGGAGTCCCTTGGTCACACCCTCGCAATGTTCTCCATTGTAGCTATTTGGCTTTCAGAATACCTAACCCATCCTGTTTCTGACCGTACCAGAATATTCTTCAAGCTCCATTGTTGAAGTACACCCACGAGACCTATTTAATGATCTTATCAAGATTTCCAGCTGGTTGACCTTTCTGACTTTTCCCAACCTACCAGGCTTCTCCTTCATTTTCTTTTTTATTTAGCTCAGACTTGGGCTCATCTGAAGCTTTTTTGCTGCTCACTTCATTGCTCTCAACTGCGAAAACCCGATCTGCCCTCTCCATGCCTCTGCCCCTTAGTGGCTCAGTGCGACTGGAGAATGCAACACAAAAGGGAGATTAAAGACTATTAATTTAAGACTACCATCCCAAATGGGACCTTATAACTGTAGAGCATAGTGAGTCTACTCAATTTTTCTTACGAACTCTCTCCTCTACCTTGGGTGGGGGGAGCTGAAGATGAGAGAATATATTTATACTCTGGTAGAGGTAAAAGTCTTAAGAAGCATTGTCAAAGAAAGTAAAATAATTGAGTACCAACTTTGATATCCTTCACTCAAGGGAAAATCATCCATGGACTGGGGGAGTCCAGCACCTCCGAAGCAATGGAGTACTCTTCCCAAGGGATGTTTGGCCAAAATTTTGTTTCATAAGTCATTAGCAGCCACAGCTTGGAAACTTGGCATGATTAGCTAGGATGTCAGGGATTTCCTTATAAGGCTAGCAGATCCTATTTTCTAGGATAAGGGGAGCTAAAGCCGAGTGTGTGTGTGTTGGGGGGGAGGAGGATTGTGATTAGTGTGTGTGATGCTTCTTTTAACCACGAAGCATTTCTTGTAAGTATGGGCTGACTTAGGTATCACCTAGCTTTGTGACGTGGACTGGCCACCATTTTGTGGGTCCCTAAATGAGGTTTTGGACCCAATTCCAATATGGGAGGGAGGTTACCCCCCTATACACCACTGGTGTCAACTCAATTCTGACACTATCTACAGGGAGATAGCGCCAGTTTGCACAGAATAAAGGCTGTCTCACAAGATTGTTGCACACCCCCCACACCCCCTCATCCCTGCATTCAAAGACACCAATGGCACGTTGATTACCTGTGTTTTGACTGATCGGCTACAAATGGGGGAGTTTCCAACAACTCCCTGCAAAAGGATACCAATCACAAGTCCAGGCCGTCACCTGTGCTCCTGACCAGCTGGCTATAAATCAGAGTCTCCCTCGACCCTCTTCTAGGGTTTGATTAATTTGCTAGAGGGGCTCACAGAACTCAGAGAAACATTTTACTTACTAGAGTGCCAGCTTCTTATAAAAGGATGTAACTCAGGAACGACCAGATCGAAGAGATACAATGAGCAAGGTGTAAGGAAATGATGGGAGCTTCCACGCCCTCTCCAAGTGCAGTGCTCTCCCCAAATCTCCACCTGTTCACCAGCCCTGAAGCTCTTCAAACCCTGTCCCTTTGGCTTTTTAAAAATAATGTCTCCTTGGGGCGCCTGGGTGGCTCAGGTCATGATCCCAGGGTCCGGGGATAGAGTCTCGCATCGGGCTCCCTGGTCGGCAGGAAGCCTGTTTCTCCCTCTCCCACTCCCTTGGCTTGTGTTCCCTCTCTTGCTGTCTCTCTCTCTGTCAGATAAATAAATAAAATCTTAAAAAAAAGAAACGATGTCTCCAGTGCTTAGCAATGATGGATTAAATCATTAGCCATTGGTGATCCATTTAACCTCCATCCCTCTCCACTCCTGGAACTTGGAACTGAAAGTTCCAACCCTTTAATCACTTGGTTATTTCCCCGGGCAAACCTCCCCTCTTTCTAAGTGACCTGAGGCATTCCAAAAGTTACTTCATTAACATAACAAAAGAAACTTTAATCGCTCATCCCTCCAGCCCCTTAGGAAATTCCAAGGGTTATTTAGAAAGCTCTGTGCTAGAAACATGGATGAAGACCAAATATGTATTTATTACAATTCAAATTATAATTCACAGTATCACAGTCTGGATATAGAAATTACCTTTATCAGCATGATATAGAAACTAGAGATTTATATATTTGACTACAGAAAATTTTAACATTTCTCCAAAGAGGATAAACAAAAACAAAATCAAAAGACAGAAAAATACATATGACAGAAATGGATGTTTTCTCTAATGTACAAAGCTCTCTTACAAATATTAGTAGAGGAGAGATGACAAAACCAACAGATAAATGGGCAAAGGGTAGTAACAGACAATTCCCAGAGGGGCTGTTCTTCCATTACCTGGTGTTGGCAAGAATGTGGGAAAACTGGAAATTCACTTTTTTTCTTAGCTACATTCTTTCTGGACCTCTTTGCCTTCTTGCCCCAAACTATGTAATTACTTACTGAGTCTACTATTATCCCGGGATCTCCCTTCACTATCACCCAGGGAATTTTTTTTCTCCTCTCTTCTGTGCTTATAACTTTCCTGAGCAAACAACATCAATACTGTCTTAAGAAAGAGTTTGGGAGGGTTAACCAACTGAGTCACCCAGGTGACCTGCAGATTTGAAATATTAGCAAAAAGTTGCAAATGTTTAATGAAAGGCAGGTCTATTATAGGTGCTAAAGTAGTGGTCAAATTCTAAACCCCAAGCAAGAACCACCAGCTTAACCAATTCTCAAATTCCTGCCACAGAAACTGAGAGAAAGTGTGTCTTGACTAACCCACTAGGTTTTGGGGTAATTTGTTACACAGCAATAAATAACTAATATAGTAGTATTAGTTAATACTAACACTAATACTGCTAATATTAATAGAGGTTTCTGACTTCAGTCTTTTCTTTCCTTAAGCTATATATCATCTTAATCTTTTCCTTTTCCTTAAGCCATGATCATCAAAATTTTATAGACAAGTAAATTAAGGCCCAGACAAGTTAATGTACTTATTCAAGGTTACAGTGTTTAAGTGATGAGCTATGAACATTTTTAGGTTTTCTGACATACAGACAGTGTTCCTTGTACCCTCTCATGTTGACTTTAATAATTTTGAATTATTGATTTTTTTTTTTCCTAATGAAATGATGGTTAGAGATAGGCAGGTCCTATATTAACCACTACCTTAGGCACCGGGGATAGAAAGATGGGTGAGGCAGATCAAGTGGCTTTTGGATAAAGTAGAACTGTGAGATGAAGGACTAGCACAGGAATAAATTTCTTGAGAGTAGTGGATGTGAAAAAGCTCAGATGCAAAACGTCAGAAAAAAAGGAATCCAAATTAGTGTATTTGAGCAAGATGGAAATTTCAAGATTGAAAAAATTTATATTGCCCTCAGAGATTAGTCAAGGGTCAAGCTAGACTCGAGAAATATGGTGATCATAGGCATATCTTTATTTAATGTTATGTATTTATTTAGAGTTTTAGGTCATTTTTATATTGTCCTATAACTTTATTTGTCAGATAATTCTTATATTGTTCATCACTCACACTTTACTGACTTTCCCATGCCAACTTCCCGAATCATAAATTTAATATTCAAGTTAGCAAAACTCTTATTTTTTTTAAAGATTTTATTTTTTAGTTATCTCTACACCCAACATGAAGCTTGCAGAGGGAGAGGGAGAGAATCTTAAACAGACTCCAGGCTGAACATGGAGCCCCAGAAAAATAACCTGAGCTGAAATCAAGAGTCAGTCGCTTAACCTCTGAGCCAGCCAGGAGCCCCGTAGTTAGCAAAAACACTGAAAGCAAGATTAAAATGACAAAAGGTAAGTGACTCAGGGTGTGGACTGTGGAGGAATATGTTTAATATGTAAGACAAGGCAGGGAGGCTGGCTGGCTCAGTCAATAGAACATGTGACTCTTGATCTTGGAGTTATAAATTCAAGCCCCACATTGGGTGTAGAGATTACTTAAAATTAGAAATTTTTTTAAATATATATTTAAAAATATATATTCTAAATATATATTCTCTCTATATATATACTTCTAAATATATACTCTCTATATATGTGTGTATATATATATATACACACTCTATATTCTATATATACTTCATATATATATATGTGTGTGTGTGTGTGTATACATATGAGACAGAACAACAGATACGTATAAAACTTAACTCTCGGGGCACCTGAGTGGCTCAGCGGCTAAGCATCCAGCTCTTGATTTTGGCTCAGGTCATGATCTCAGGGTTGTGAGATTGAGCCCCATGTTGGGCATGGAGCCTGCTTGAGATTTTCTCTCTCCCTCTCCCATTCCCTCTCTCAAAAAGGAAAAAAAGAAAACCACCACCACAAAAAAAAACTTAGCTCTTAGTTCCCTAAAAATCAAAACAAATGAGACTTGAAAAAATTAATAATTTACACTATTCTTCTTGAGTAATAAAAGGAAATATATCAGTTCATGAGAGAAACTATCTCCTATCTTTGAGAGGTCTTTTTTTAAAAAAATATAAATCTTCTTATGAGAACAATTAATAAATGGTATCTTTCATAGCAGTTAAAAAATGCATATAGTCGGGGCTCCTGGGTGGCTCAGTTGATTAAGCATCTGACTCTTGATTTCTGCTCAGGTCATGATTTCAGGGTCGTGGGATCAAGCCCCACATTGGTCTCTGGGCTCAGAGAGGAGTCTGCTGGAGATTCTCTCTCTCCTTCTTTCCCTCTCCCCTTGTCCCCGGCTTGCACCCTGTTTCTTTCTCTCTTAAATAAATATATAAATCTTTTTTAAAAATTAAAAAAAATTTAAAATGCATACAGTCTTCACATGGACATTTAATAAGTTCCCAGCCCCCATTTATGCCCCCCCCAAAACTGCTTTATATCCCCATGCCAACCCAGGAAGGCAAGCAAAGCAAGCGACTGAGCCAGTCTCACTCCATTATGGAAGTTGGTAAGATACTGGTTACTAGCATATCCAGAATGCACAAACAAAAAATTTTTTTAATTAAGTAATTTTTTTAAAAAGCACACTGACTTTTAGTCCCATAGTGTATCTTGTCTGACCCTGGCTAGACAGCATAATCTTTCAGTTTCTTGTTCCCTTACTTGGCAGGCACTTTATATGTTCACCAAACTCCATTTTCTTCTCTTCCTCGACCTTGTTTCTGTCTTTCTTAGAGTTGGGTGGGGCCACATTCCTGATTTTTGATAGTGGAATTGGGTCAGAGGTGATGTTTGCCATTTCCAGCCCTTGATGCTAAAAATACTCTTTCAGGGCACCTGGGTGGCTCAGTCGGTGGTGGATGGTCTGACTCTTGATCTCACCTCAGGTCTTGATCTCAGAGTCATGAGTTCAAGCCCCACACTGGGTTCCATGCTGGCTGTGGAACCTACTTAAAAAAAATAAATAAAAGAAAAAAATAAAAACACTTTCACACAAATTAATGCTTCCTGTCTCTGTCTCTCTCCTCTCCCGTGTGTGCTCTCTCTCCCATGAGCTGGCAGAACGTGGAGAATTCAGAAGGCCATAGGAGATGGTGGAGTCCCCAGATGGAAGGAATTTGGGTCCCTGAAAAACTGCACAGAGCAATGATATTCTCAGCCAGTTTACATTAGGCTGCAATGTGAGCACGAAATAACCCTTTTAGAGCTCCTGGGTGGCTCATTCATTAAGCGTCTGCCTTCGGCTCAGGCCATGATCCCAAGGTTCTGGGATCAAGCCCCACATTGGACTCCCTGTTCAGCAGGAAGCCTGCTTCTCCCTCTCCCACTCCCCCTGCTTGTGTTCCCTCTCTTGCTGTCTTGCTCTCTCTGTCAAATAAATAAATAAAATTTTTTTAAAAAAGAACCCTTTTTCATGTTTAGTCTCTCAAAGTTTAAGATGTTGTTAATTACAATAGTAAATCATCCTATAAATTTTGACTAACAACTCATCTATTAAATCTTATGATATTCTGAGTCAGAAACAAATAAAAACTTGTTCCTTGTTTCCCTTTAGCATTTTAGAAATTAGTTCCGTGTAATTACTTGCCCTAAACACACAGCAAAATCCAAGATGGCCTCCAATTATTCTCATCTCTTGGGACTCAAGTCCTTGTGTAGTCCCCTCCCACACTGAATCATGGCTGCCTGGAGTTACTAAGAGAATACTGCAGAAGAAATAGTTTGTGATCCCAAGACTGAGTCATTAAAGACATGGCAATATCCATCTTGGTCTTTCTTAGACCACTTGCTGGGAATAGAGCCAGCTGCCATGTCAAGAGGACATTTAAGAAGCCTGCGGAGAAACAGACCTTGCATCAACCACTAGCACCTACTTCCCAGCCATGAGTGTGCCACCTGGAAAGCATACTCTCTAGCCTCAGTCAAGTCTGGAGACGACTGCATCCCTGGCTGACAGCTTGACTGAAACCTAGTAAGAGATCCTGAGCCACAAACACTCTGATAAGTAGCTCCTGAATTCCTGATGAAGTTGACATAATAAATATTCATTGTTGTCTTAACCCACAAGGTATTGGAATAATTTGTGACAGGACAGTAATGACACAATCCATGATACTACTGTTTGGTAAAATTTCTAGATTCTTCTTTAATCTTTTTTTTTTTTTCTGCAGCATTATTGAGACATAGTTAACATATAACATTGTATAAGTTTAAGGGGTACAAAATAACAGCTTGATATAATATATACCACAAAATGATTACTACAATAAGGTGAGTAAATACATTCATCACCTCACATAGTTACAGGTGTGTGTGTGTGTGTGTGTGTGTGTGTGTGCGTGTGTGTGTGTGTGTGTGGCAAGAATGTTTAAGATCCACTCTCTTAGCAAACTTCAAGTATACAATACAGTATCACTGGGGCGCCTGGGTGGCTCAGTCGGTTAAGTGTCTGCCTTTGGCTCAGGTCATGATCCCAGGGTCCTGGGGTCGAGCCCTGCATTGGGCTCCCTGCTCAGCGGGGGAGTCTGCTTCTCCCTCTCTTTTTGCCATGGCTCGTGTGTGTGCTTTCTCTCTCACTCTATCTGTCAAATAAATAAATAAAATCTTTTTAAAAATACAGTATTGTTAAATATAATCACCCTGTGGTACATTACATCCCCAGAACTTGTTCATCTTAAAACTGGAGTTCATACCCTCTGACTACCTTCATCCTTGCCCCTGGCAACCACTAATCTTCTCTTTGTTTCTATGAGTTTAGATTTTTTAGATTCTGCATATAAGTAAGATCATATAATATTTGTCTCTCTCTATTTCAAATAGCATAATGCCCTCCAGTTTCATCCAGGTTGTCACAAATAGCAGGATTTCCTCCTTTTCTATGGCTATATAATATTCGTGTGAGTGTGTGCGTGTGTGTGTGTGTAATATATATCACATCTTCTTTATTCATTCCTGTTGATGGATACATAGCTTGTTTACATGTCTTGACTATTGTAAACAATGTTCCAATGAACATGGGGTACAGATATCTTGAGATATTGATTTCATTTCCTTCGAATATATACCCAGAAAAAACATTGTTGAATCATATGGTAGTCCTTTTTTTTTTTTTAAGTATGCTCCATGCCCAACATGGGGCTTGAACTCATGACCCTGGTATCAAGACCTGAGATCAAGATTTGGACGCTTACCCACCAACTGAGCCATTCAGGAGCCCTTATGGTAGTTCTATTTTTAATTTTTTTTAAATGTGCTAGAGTTACTTTATTTATTTTTTTGAAGTGTTTATTTATTTATCTGAGAGAGAGAGCATTCAAGAGAGCACAAACAGAGCGGAGGTGCAGAGGGAGAAGGAGAAACAGACTCTCTTTTGAGCAGGGAGTCCAATGTAGGGCTCGATTCCAGGACCCTGGGATCATGACCTGAGCCAAAGGCAGATTCCCACCGACTGTGTACAATTGTTCCCTTTTCTCCACAACCTCACCAATATTTATTATCACTTATGTTTTTGATGATAGAAATTCTAACAGGTGTGAGTTGATATCTCATTATAGTTTTGCATTTCCCTAATGATTAGTAATGTTAAACAACTTTTCATGTACATGTTGGGCTTTTGAATATCTTTTTTGGAAAAATGTCCATTCGAGTCCTTTGCCCATTTTTTTTTTTAAGATTTTATTTATGTACTTATTTATTTATTTGTCAGAGAGAGAGAGAGAGATCACAAGTAGGCAGAGAGGCAGGCAGAGTCAGAGGGAGAAGCAGGCTCCCTGGCGAGCAAGGAGCCCGATGTGGGACTCGATCCCAGGACCATGGGATCATGACCTGAGCCGAAGGCAGCTGCTTAACCAACTGAGCCACCCAGGCATCCCTCCTTTGCCCATTTTAAAATTGGATTGTTTAGTTCTTTTGCTCTTGAGTTGTATGAGTTCATTATATAGTTTGGATATTTGCCCCTTATCAGATGTGTAGTTTGCAAATATTTTCTCCCATTCCATAGGTTGCTTTTTAATTTTGCTGGTTGTTTCTTTTGCTGTGCAGAAGCTCTTTAATATGATAGAGTCCCACATTTCCATTTTTGCTTTGGTTGCTTGTGCTTTTGTTGTCATAACCATAAAATCATTACCAAGACTAATGTCAAGGATCTTTTTCTCTATGTTTCCTTCTAGGAATTTTATGGTTTCAGATCTTGCGTTTAAGTCTTTAACCCATTTTGAAATAATTTCTGTGAATGGTGTAAGATAGGGATCCCATTTCATTTTTTTGCATGTAAAATCAGTTTTCCCACCACCATTTATTGAAGAGATTATCTTTTCCTCATTGAATATTCTTTGCTTCCTTGCCAAATACTAGTTGACCATATATCCATGGGTTTACCTCTGGGCTCTAGATTCTGTTTTATTGTTCTATGTGTCCGTTTTTAATACCATACTGTTTTGATTACAAAGCTTTGGAATATAGTTTGAAATTACAAAGTGTGATGCCTCCAGCTTTGTTCTTCTTCCTCAGAATTGTTTTGAGTTTTCAGGGTCTTTTGTGGTTTCATATGAAATTTCGAATTTTTTTTATATTTCTGTAAAAATTCACTAGAATCTTTTTTTTTTTTAAGTCATTAGAATCTTGATAGGGATTACATTGAATTTAGAGATCACTTTGGGTAGTATGGACATTTTAACAATATTAATTCTACCAACCCGTGAGCTTAGGATATATTTTTCATTTATTTACATGTTTTCCAATGTCTTTTATCAATATCCTAAGTTTCACAGTGTACAAACCTTTCATTTCCTTAGTTAAATTTATTCCTAAGTATTTTATTATTTTTGATGCAATTGTGGATGGGATTTTTAAAAATTTCTTTTTTCAGATAATTTGTTGTTGGCGTATAGAAGCACAAACTGGAATTTTCTACATTCTGGTGGCACTCACTTTCCCGTGGGTCTTCAGCATCTACTACAGAAACAGTGTACTCAAGGAACCACTCTATTCATCTCCAAATCACAGGAAGTTGTATCAACCCTGTAGCTAAAAGGATATGGGGTGGAATAATTTGGTAATGGCAATTTTGCAGAGTAAGTCTGAACAATGTAAGCTGATTCTGACTTCTTCTTGAAATCTTTAAACAGGGAGGGAGACCCTGGAAGAAAAAAAAGTTAGAATAATATTTTTCTTCATACTATTATTACCAGAAACATTTTATTTTAAGATTTATTTATTTATTTGAGAGAGAGAGAGAAGTGTGAGCGGGATAGGGGGCAGAGGGAGAGAGAATCCTCAAGCAGACTCCCTGCTGAGCATGGGGCCTGATGTGGGGCTTGATCCCAGGACCCCAAGATCATGACCTGAGCCAAAATCAAGAGGTGGTTGCTTAACCGACTAAGCCACCCAGGTGCCCCTAACCACAAACATTTTAAAACATTAGTTGGAAGGCTATTGAACAACTTTTTTTTTAATAAAGATTTTATTCATTTATTTGACAGAGAGAGAGAGATCACAAGTAGGCAGAGAGGCAGGCAGAGAGAGAAGGGGAAACAGGCTCCCTGCAGAGAGCCCGACAGGGCACTCGATCATGGGACGCTGAGATCATGACCTGAGCCGAAGGCAGAGGCTTTAACCCACTGAGCCACCCAGGCACTCCAATATCAGCAATTCTGTAGGGCCAGTAAGTGTTGTAATAATAAGGATAATAATAATAATATCAAGTAAACATGGAATCCACATATATATCTTAGACCAGTTTATCTACTCCCTTCTCCCGCTTTCTTCCTACAGAGGGATTGTTTTGTTCTGACATTTTCTTCAGATGGATCAAGTAGTAAAATAACTAAATTTCAGGTGTGCCTGGGTGGCTCAGTCGCTAGGCATCTGCCTTTGGCTTGGGTCATGGTCCCAGAGTCCTGGGATCGAGCCCTGCATCGGGCTCCTTGCTTGGTGGGAAGCTTGCTTCTTCCTCTCCCACTCCCCCTGCTTGTGTTCCCTCTCTCACTGTGTCTCTCTCTGTCAAATAAATAAATTTAAAAAAAAATTTTTTCCAATATAAATGGCAAAGAGATGGTGAAGAAAGTACATGTCAATTCATCAGAAAAGAAGTTTGAAGAAGGATGCTTCTTTTGGCATCCGAATCTCTGCCCATAGAGTAACTTACTAGAATTATGCAGTAGAGTTCCAGTTCATACAGCTTCATCCATAGCTCAGGGTATCTTGGCCAGTGATCTTCTTTCCCAGGTGGGTAGTTGACAAAATTCTTCCAGCAATGATCATACTCTGAGGAAACACAGATCTTGGTTCATTCAACACATACAGCAGAAAGTTACTTCAAAGGGAGCCCAACTTATAAATATACTGTCTATAAAGCCCATTAGCCTCTTTGTCATTGGAGAAGGGTGACACTCCCCCAGAATCCCTAAAAAAGAACAAAGATGAAGATGGCTGAGAGGTCACAGCGGCAGGAATGGAGAAAGGAGTCCTCTTTTTGATACTTCCTTCCTATGAAGTTCAGACCCGGTCCTTTCTTACGTTATTTTGGACTTTTGCTTCTGAGACTTCCAGAGTGGGATAATCAATCCCCTGGCCTTGAAAGATGCCAGCACCAGGGTCTCTCATAAACACTCGAGATTTGGGGCGCCTGGGTGGCTCAGTGGGTTAAAGCCTCTGCCTTAGGCTCAAGTCATGATCTCAGGGTCCTGGGATCGAGCCCCGCATCGGGCTCTCTGCTCAGCGGGGAGCCTGCTTCCCCCTCTCTCTCTGCCTGCCTCTCTGCCTACTTGTGACCTCTCTCTCTCTCTCTCACTCTCTCTCTGTCAAATAAATAAAATCTTAAAAAAAAATTAAAAAATTAAAAAATAAACACTCAAGACTCTTTGTTTGTTGTTTTTACCTGGGACTCTCATGATCTGGATAGTCACACCACAGTTAATGAGGTCTCGGAGTCCTTGCCGGTTTTGTGGATCCATGTGCCAGAAGAGCCGTGCTACATAAATAACCAGAGTGACACTGGGGTGTTGACTCAAAAATCCCCTAATAGCCCTGGAGCATTCCCAACATGGACTCCAGGAGAGGAACCAGGTGATGGAGCAATGGATGGATGGGCAATACCGTCTTTCTGAAGTGAATTTTTCTATAAAATTGAGTTCCACATGGTTGGCCGTGTTTTTGCCTGTGTTTCGCCAAATCTTATGGCTTGTGCCCCACTGGATTTCATAGAACAGGCAGGCCTCTTTACGGAGTTCTCTGGGGTCAAAGAAGACTTCGAATTCCCAGGGTTCGATTCTCCTCCTGAAACACAAGAAGCACTCCCATATTTAGAGGGACCTTGGAAATCACTTCCTGCTCCCCTCTTCTATCAGGCAGATATAAAACATGACATCTCAGGAAACTTTTTTTTCTAGTCTATTTCTCAAAGTTATCTAGGGAGGTCCATTTGAATTATCCGAGTTTCTCTCACAAGCACAGTGAAGAGATTTTTCCCAATTCATGTTATTTGGTTACCACTCTCTATATACTATTATCTGGTAATTTTGAATCGGGTATAAATGTGTCCTTGTTTCTCTTTGAAAGTCTTCTCTTTGGGGCGCCTGGGTGGCTCAGTTGTTAAGCGTCTGCCTTTGGCTGGGGTCATGAACAAGAGTCCTGGGATGGAGCCCTGTGTCAGGCTCCCTGCTCAGTGGGAAGCCTGCTTCTCCCTCTCCCGCTCCCCCTGCTTGTGTTCCCTCTCTCGCTGTCTCTCTCTCTGTCAAATAAATAAAATCTTTAAAAAATAAAATAAAACAAAAGCTTCTCTTTATAGTCTAATCTTTCTATCTCACCATGGAGTTGCCATATCCTAACCTATAATCTTCACCATGTCTCAATGAACTCTAACTAGATCTTAGGTGTAGAAGCCTCAAATTGCCGACAAGAGTCTCTTGCCAAGTCTGATAAGGGAAAGAGTCAGCCTCAGGATTCTTCCACATTAAATTCTGTATACTAATTCCTCATAAGAAAAAAATTCAAACTGCTCCCAGTGACATCTTTATTCATTTATTTTTTTAAGGTTTTATTTTTAAGTAATCTCTACACCCAATGTGGGCCTCAAACTTACAACACTGAGATCAAGAGTCACAGGCTCTACTGACTGAGCCAGCCAGGCACCCCTCCCAATGACATCTTTAGATTTAATATTTTCCATTCGTCAAAGCTGGAACTCAGGGGAGACTCAGGATTGTGCTGAGGACTCTTCTTCGCAATACGAATGAGTCATCAGCTTATTACACCCTAATATTTCCACTCGTCCCTAAAGTATTACATTTATTTATTACACAGATCAGTCCTTCTACTCACCATGAGATAATATATTCCCTGACAGAAGACCCCTGCTATAATGCTACGTCTGAAAAATGGGCATAGAGTATAAAACAAAAGGATGAAATCAAGGTGATAGATGAGTTCTCCAGACTTTCCACTAATGCTATACAACCATGTGGTTTAAACAGAGAAGAAGCAGAGGTAAGGCAATAATGGAACAAAGCTGTAAGGTAATTTACTTGAACAAAAACCAAAGGACATACAAGCGAAGATACAGAAAGCAGTAATCATAGAGAATGAAGTTAGAAAAGGCAAAAAGAAGAGTGGGAGCATGATAAAAGAAGAAAGGAAAAATATGGAAAGCTGTAGTCCTATAGCTCTTAAATCCACTTATTCTTGGTTGAAGTAAATGCTCACTATGATGGTGTTATCCTTACCTCAAGGAGGCATCTCCAGCTGAAGGACCTGTTGACCAAGAGATGATTATGTCAGATAACACCCACATACAAATTTACGTAAGGAAAGATACTCTGTTCTTCCAAACCTGCAAACCATATCAGAAAACGGAGTTAAAAAAGATTCTCCCCTGATTGAGCCCCACATCAGGCTCTGCTCAGAGGGGAGCCTGCTTACCCCTCTCTGTCTCTGCCTGCCTCTCTGCCTACTTGTGCACTCTCTCTCTCTCTCTCTCTCTCTCTCAAAGGAATAAATAAAATCTTAAAAAATATATTAAAAAAAAAGATTCTCCCCTGTATTAATTGGATTGGACCATCAAGAAAAGTAAGTTTCTAAGGGCTTTGCCAAAATCTATTTGTCCAATCCCAAACCAAGTAATCGTCCTTAAGGCTCCAACGAGAATGATAAAGTGCAATGAGAAAGTCATTCCTCAGAGGCTCCTATGATAATTTCTGTGTGTTTCCATAGCATCTTGTACCTCCTTCGTCATAGCAATCATGCGGTGGTTTGTTTTTTTTTGTTTTTTTTTTTTAGATTTTATTTATTTGACAGAGAGACAGCGAGAGAGGAAATACAAGCAGGAGCAGTGGGAGAGGGAGAAGCAGGCTTGCCACTGAGCAGGGAGCCTGATGTGGGGCTCGATCCCATGACCTAAGCCAGAGGATCATGACCTAAGCCAGAGGCAGACACTTAATGACTGAGCCACCCAAGTGCCCCAATCATGCTGTATTTTAATTGGTATTTATATGCCTATAATAACACTGAATTGTAAATTATGTGAGTTATGGATTATGTATGTCTTTTCCCAGACCCTATCACATTGCCTGAAACATGTTGGTTAGCAATAGGTATTTGTTGAACAAATACCTGAATGAATCTCACTACTATCCGTTATAGGATAGCTATATACAGACAGAGAAAGAGAGAGAGAACAACATTGTGCAGAGAAAGTGAATCTCTCGTATATTGCTGGTGGGAATGTAAATTGGTATAGCCTCTCTAGTAAATAGTTTGGTAGTTTCTTATTTAAAAACAACAAGGGGCGCATGGGTGGCTCAGTCGTTAAGTGGCTGCCTTCAGCTCAGGTCATGATCCCAGGGTCCTGGGATTGAGCCCCGCATCAGGCTCTCTGCTTAGTGGGGAGCCTGCTTCTCCCTCTCCCTCTCCCACTCCCCCTGCTTGTGTTCTCTCTCTTGCTGTCTCTCTCTCTCTGTTAAATAAATAAATAATCTTAGAAAACAAAATAAAACAACACCACGGGGATGTCTGGCTGGCTCAGTCGGTAGAGCTGTTAATGAGGGGCCTATTAAACGTTAGGCACTCTTTGAAATATGGGAACCAGGAACAAAACAAATCCCTATCTTTATGCTCATGGAGTTTATATTCTAAGCCACGGATTTTATTCGAAGTGTCCTGGGAAACCATTAGAGCATGTAAGGACTATTCAAGTTCAAGTACTGGATTTTAGAGGCTCATGCCTCTCAAGACTCAGAGCTTTGCGGATGAAATGGGCACTGGCTTGACCTGAATTCAGAATATTCATGGAACAGAATTCTAAAACTCTGAGAGCAGAAATGCAAGTCTTTTGTTTTATTTGGAGGAACATGGACATTTATTTTGGCAACAAGAACTCCTGCTAAGGGTTTGCTCCCTGGTTGTTTAAAAGCTAAAATTTGGGGAAGCAGGAGAAAAGGATCATAAATCCAAAGGCTCAATGGTGGCTATTACCAATCTCTCTTTTCCAAGAAAGAGGAGACACAGAGCAAAAGGCTCTCCCCACATGATACCCTTTCTCAGTGGCCAGATTGATGCACAAGTCACTGCCATCTCTGCAGGTGACGAGGCTGTGCAGAGATGCAGGCAGGACACTCCATCTATTAAGGCAAACCTTAACTCTGAACTGGTGTTTTTAAGCCAAAAAGTCGCAAGACCTGGAAGAAGACACTTCCTCCAAAATGGGAGACATTTTGCCCAAGGCTCTGTGTGTGTGTGTGTGTGTATGTGTGTGTGTGTGTGTGTTGAGGGGTCCAGAATGTGCCACTGAGGCATAAAAACTATTTGGATCTGAAGACATTCAAAAATAGACTGTCTTCCCCTGAAATCTTATTTTCCTATAATCAGAGCCTTCCAAAAGAACTCAAAAGAAATCAGTTTCATAAGTCCCATCCCCTGGAACAAACCCGGAGAGATCGACTCTTACCACTCAAGATACACAGCCCTCCAGACATTGTCACAAAATCATAATATGTCCAGTCTAGTCTCCCAAAGGCCCATCTAGATTTCCTAAAAGTGTATTTGTTTTTCTATAAGTGCTCTTCTGCGTCTCTGCTTTTCCTATTAAGGTGGTATATAAGCTCCAAATTCTAAACACCTCTTTGAATCACATTTTTGTGAACTCTTGTACGCATGTTTGTCTTTTCTTTTGTTAATCTGTCTTTTGTTAGTTTAAATCTGCAGGCACCCAAAAAACAGAATCTAAGAGGGTAGAGGAAAATTTTTCCTCTCCAGCTCTGTGTATGTGTGTGCAGGCCGCATCTGTCTGTGCACTTGTATATGGTAGAGGGATTGTCCAGAGAGGATCTATGGTGCAGTTTCCTGTAGATGGAAGATGATTCTAGGTGGAGTGTGGGATCTTTATTTGAGAGAGAGAAAACATGTGCGGGAGCAGTGGGGAGGGGCAGAGGGAGAGAGAGAATCTTAAGCAGGATTTAAGCCCGGCATTGAGCCCATGTGGGGGCGGGGAAGAGGGGCTCGATACCCTGAGATCATGACCTGAGCCAAAATCGAGAGTTGATCATTTAACCAACTGAGCCACCCAGGTACCCCTGGAGTGTGGGAACTTTAAAAAGAGATATTAGCCAGATGTTTAGAAAAAAAAAAGGACAGAATCAGGAAACACTGTCTTAAGTAAGACCTGAAGAATAAACCTCTTAGGTTTATAATAAACCTAAGAAGTTTAGTCTTATCCTTATTCTTATCCTTAGGTTTATTCTTATCCTCTTATCCTTAAGAAGATGTACAGGGAATTTATTATTTTTTTTCTTTAAGATTTTATTTATTCATTTGACAGAGAAAGACACAGCGAGAGAGGGAACACAAGCAGGGGGAGTGGGAGAGGGAGAAGCAGGCTTCCCACCGAGCAGGGAGCCTGATGCAGGGCTCGATCCCAGGACTCTGAGATCATGACCTGAGCCGAAGGCAGACGCTTAACGATTGAACCACCCAGGCGCCCTAGGATGTACAGGGAATTTAAACACTGAGATGGAGGACGAAGAGGTGACTAACACCTTGGAATGGGTACTTCTCAGACAATCCAAATGGGGGTCTTTGAACCAGCAGGACCACACAGAGGGAACCCTATAGAAACAGAGGTCATGGGTGCCTGGGTGGCTCAGTGGGTTAAAGCCTTTGCCTTCGGTTCGGGTCATGATCTCAGGGTCCTGGGATCGAGCCCCACATTGGGCTCTCTGCTAGTCGGGGAGCCTACATCCCCCTCTCTCTCTGTCTGCCTCTCTGCCTACTTGTAATCTCTCTCTCTGGGTCAAATAAATAAATAAAATCTTAAAAAAAAAAAGAAACAGAGGTTATACCTATAGAAGAAGATTATATTGATGGTGGGCGATGCAGCAGTGAGAACTTCAGTGAGAGTGAGATATATTCCCAGTGTCTACCCCGTGATGCAAGGCAATGATACACAATGAGCCACATGAGTTGGGATAGTTCGAGGGATAAAATGCCCCACCTTTAGAGGAAAGTCTAGGGAAATTACCCGGATACTTCAACTAAATAATGCCTTTAGTCTTTCCCCCAACATGCCACTCACAAGAGAATTTGCGTAGAAGAAAAGCATAATAGAGAAAAAATATATTGTTTCTTAAAACCTAAGATTGATTTGTGTATCCTCTCCTATCATCATGCCCACATTCCTGCAAAGTCTCCTAATGGGTCTCTTTGCTTCCAAGTCTTTTCTGTTTCCAGTCACAAAGGCACCAAGTGCCAGCTAAGTATGTCTAAAGCACTATCTTAGGGGCGCCTGGGTGGTTCAGTTGGTTAAGCATCCGACTCGTGATTTCAGCTCAGGTCACCATCTCAGGGTTGTGAGATCGAGCCCCGTGTCAAGCCACCCTGGGTGTAGAGCCTGCTTAAGATTCTCTCTCTCCCTCTGCCTCTCCCCTCCTCTAAAAAAATTAAAATAAGGGGCGTCTGGGTGGCTCAGTTGGTTAAGCACCTGACTCTTGGATTCAGCACAAGCCCTGATCTCATGGTTTGTGAAATTAAGCCTCACATCAGGCTCTGTGCTTAGTGAGAATCTGCTTGGATATTCTCTCCCTCTGCTCCTTCCCCCACTCACTTGCTCTCTCTCAAATAAAATTAAAAAAAAAAAATAAAAATTAAAGCACTATTTTAGTCATCGCTATGAGATTCACAAATTCTCCAAAGATCTCCTCTGACCAAAAAGATCAACCTCAATTTCCTTAGCCTAGCATTCAAAGCCCTCCATAATATCATTCCAGGTTTGCTTCCCCCCCCTTTTTTTAAGATTTATTTATTTATTTGAGAGAGAGAGGGAAAGAGAGTGGTGGGGAGGAGCAGAGAGAGAATCCTCAAGCAGACTCCTGGCTGAGCACAGAGCCCAACTTGAGGCTCCATCTCATGACCTTGAGATCCAGACCCTGAGATCGTGACCTGAGCAAAACCAAGAGTCGGTTGCATGACCAACTGTGCCACCCAGGCGCCCCTCCAGCTTTGCTTTCTAATCGCACTGCAGATTATTTCCCCTGACACTCCTAGAGCCTAATCAATTTACTCTTTATATTTCCACACACAATCTTTGTAAATTCTCTCAATCTCTTTGTGTCAGTCAACCAGGACTCTCTTCCTCTTTGCCCATCCAAATTCTACCCTTTCAGGATCCAGCTCAAATTCCACTTCAGCTGAAAATCATTTCCTTCCACATCCTGAAGTGTTCTCCCTCTCCCACGAATTTCTCCAACATTAAGTAACGGAGCCTTAAATTATCAATTAACATGCCCTTGCACTTTCACTTCTGTTGCTATTTTAAACTGTTAATTAACAGTTGTCTTTTTTACTTAATTTTTTATTATGATGAAATAAGCATTGATTTGGTGTCATTTGATCAAAAGCATTGTGGATATGAATAGTTAGTATTAATAACAATAATAAATCCTGTTTAAGAATAATATCAATATAGTAATAAATAGGAAAGTTGAAAAATGCCTAAGGACACAAGCACAGGCAGGACACACACACACACACAGAGATTTTGCCCTTTTCGAAAATACCCTTTGCCAGGTCCCCAGGTCCGGTTTACCTTTGTCAGAAGCCATGGTGCTCTGTCACTGGACTTTTCCCCTGGAACTGTATATTGTGCTGATCGCTCTTACCAACAACATGCCTGAGCATGGTAGGTGTGACCGCCGCTACCTGGCTGGGGCAGAGGATGACTCATTCCTGAGTCTCAGCCAATTACTGGGGATCTAGATCGTATAAGGTATGGGGATTTGCATCACTATATTGATAAGAAAGCTTATGATTCAAATAAAATTCTTTTTTAAAAAGATTTTATTTATTGGGTTGGCCAGTTAGCTCAGCTGGTTAGAGCATGGTGCTAACAAAGATTTTATTTATTGGAGAGAGAGAGAGAGAGCCCAAGCAGAAGGAGCAGCAGAGGGAGAGGGAGAAGCAGGCTCTCCACTGAGCAAGGGAGCCTGCTGTGGGACCAGGTCCCAGGACCCTGGGATCATGACCTGAGCCAAAAGTAGATGCTTAACCAACTGAGCCATCCGGGTACCCCTCAAATAATTAATCCAATAGAGTAAATCACTGAGGCTATCTGAATTTCTTTCTTTTTTTTTTTATTTTTATTTTTTAATTTGACAGAGAGAGAGACACACACACAGAAAGAGCACAAGCAGGGGGAGCAGCAGAGGGAGAGGGAGAAGCAGACTCTCTGCCAAGCAGAGAGCCCCACTCGGGGCTCAATCTCAGGATGACCCAAACCGAAGGCAGACACTTCACCAACTGAGCTACCCAGGCGCCCCTGAACTTCTAAGTTCTTCCCTGATAACATCTGAATTTAGTAAGTTTTCCCTTTCCTTAAATTAAGTCTGACCCATCACTCTTGAATTAGAGAGCACAAAGGAAGAACAAAGGGAAGAGAGAAGTAACCTGTTTGTATAACCTGAAGACTTTCAATGTTACCCGGCGAGACACTATGGACTTGTCTTTTAGCTATTATTTACTTATTTCTAACTTCCTCCTATTTTGCTCTTTGCCCCCAATCCTGTTGGAATGGGGAAGGGCACTGTCAGATGCAAAATCAGAAGAACTTTGGCCTCTGAGTTGGGTAATTAGTGTACAAGTCTTAGGTGATCTCTCTTCCTTTTTGAAGCTAAGGTTAAGTGTATGGCCAAGTCTACTTCTGTTTTGTTTTGTTTTGTATCGTTTTGTTTTACTTCTGCTTTTTCATCCTTCTTGAGAAAGTGAATACCGTGCTCCAGATTACCATTGCCTCTTGTTTCCTGACCCCTGGCTCAGGCATCTCTGAGTTTCAGCACAGACTCCTAGAATTGAGGTCACTTTCAAGATCTAAGGCTCCCTCCCTCTAGCATCTCAGATCTAGAGCTTCTGAATTTGAATCTCAAATACCATGAACCCTGTACCTGAGCCCTAAATATAAGACATTTCTTAATCACGAAAGTCAAACTAGAGTTCCTGCAAGTAAACCAGTTGTCCAAGTGGCAGGTGAGAGTTTTGAAGAAGGGGCAAAAGTGCCACATCATAAATGAAGGTCCTTCAGAAGCCAGGTGTTTCAAAGTTGTATTTGTGGTTAAGTAGAAGAACAGCCCCCCAGAGATATCTGCCTCCTAATATCTGGAACCTGTAAGTGTGGTACCTTGCAATGGCATATGGACTTTGCAGGTACGGTTAAGTTAAGGATCTTGGGGTAAGAAGATTATCATATCATGAGTACCCTTATCCTATTATCCAATCAAAAGTACCTTATAAGAATGATGCAAAAGAACCGGAGTCAGAGAAAGCCCCGTGACTATGAAAGCAGAGATATGGCTGGAAGGGGCCATGATTCAGGGAATGAGGACAGCCTACATGGAAAGGCATGTAAATGGATTTTCCCCTAGAGCCTCCTGAAGAAATGCTGCCTGATGACACCTCGATTTTAGCCAGTGAGACTCTATTGTGTATTTCTGACCTCCAGGGCTGTATGATAATTTATGTTGTTTTATACCACTAAGTTCATGGTAATTTGTTACAGCAGCAAGAAGAAACTAATATGACCACACTCACGGAAGGCACATATGCAATGGTTAAGATGGAGTGTAATTTGAGTTTGGTTCTATTAGAATTTCTATCGAGTGCTTGTCATCAAGGGTACTTCTGTACCCTTGAGTACCCTAAGTGTTAGAAAACTTAGGGCTCCTTGGGTGGCTCAGTATGTTGAGCCTCCGACTCTTGGTTTTGGCTCAGGTCATGATCTCAGGGTCATGGGATTGAGGTCAGCAAGGGACTCTGTGCTCAGCAGGGAGTCTGCTTCTCTCCCTCTCCCTCTGCCCCTCCTCCACTCACTCTGTCTCTCTCTCTCTAAAATAAATAAATAAATCTTAAAAAAAAAAACTCAAGGGACATCTGGGTGGCTCAGTCGGTTAAGCATTTGCTTTGGACTCAGGGATCAAGCCCCATGTCAGGCTCTCTGCTTGGTGGGAAGTCTGCTTCTCCCTTTCTGTGCCACTCTGTCTAATTGTGCTCTCTCTGTCTCTGTCAAATAAATAAATAAAATCTTTAAAAAATACACACACACACAGGGAGATACCACTTCATAACCTCTAGGATGGCTTTAATTAAAAAATTTGACAGTAGCAAATGTTGGTGAAGATATGGAGAAATTGGAACTCTCATGCATTGTTATTAGTAATGTTAAATGGTGGGTACAGCCACTCCGGAAAATAGCTTGACAGTCTCTCAAAACATTAAACATAAAGTAACCAAATGATCTGACAATTCCAAAAGAATTAAAAATACATCTTCACACAAAAACCTGTACATGAACCTTCACTGCAGTGTTAATCACAATAACCAGGGCTCTGAGCTGGCTCAGTCAATGGAGCATGTGACTCTTGACCTCGGGGTTCTGAGTTGAAGCCCCATCTTGGGTGTAGAAATTACTTAAAAATGAAATTTTTTTTTTAAGATTTTATTTATTTGAGAGAAAGAGATCACAAGTAGGCAGAGAGGCAGGCAGAGAGAGGGGGGGAAGCAGGCTCCCCACTGAGCAGAGAGCCCGATGCGGGGCTCGATCCCAGGACCCCGAGATCATGACCTGAGCCGAAGGCAGAGAATCTAACCCACTGAGCCACCCAGGCACCCCAAAAATGAAATCTTTAAAGGGCACCAGGGTGACTCGGTCGGTTAAGGGTCTGACTCTTGATTTCAGTTCAGGTCATGATCTCAGCGTCATGAGATCAAGCCCAGCACAGAATCAGCTTAAGATTCTCTTTCTCTCCCTAACCTCTACCCTTGTCCCCCTTACACATGTGCTGCCTCCCTCTCCCTCTCTCTAAAAAAAAAGTAAATAAATAAAATTAAAATAAAATCTTTTTAAAAATCGTACTAGCTAAAAGGCAGAAACAATTCAAATGTCCGTCAACTGATGAATGGTTAAATAAGTTGGGGCATATCCATACAGTGAAATATTATTCAGCTATAAAAAGGAAAGAAGTAGTGATACATGCTACAACACGGATAAAGCTTGAAAGTGAAAGAACCCAGTCACAAAAGGCCACGTGTTGTCTGAGTCTGTTTGAATGAGACTTCCAGAAGAGGCAAATCCATAGAGATAGAAAGTACGTTAGTGGTTGCCAGAGGATGAGGGCAAGGGGTGAAAGACTTGGGAACTCTCTGCGAAGGAGTGGGATTTATTTTAGGGGCTAATGAAAATGCTCTGGAGTTAGATGGTGATAATGGTTTTACACTTGTGAATATAGTTATTAAAACCACTGAATTTACTTTAAAATGGTGAATTTTTTTAAAGATTTTATTTGTTTGAGAGAGAGAGGGAGCAGAAGGAGGGAGAGGGAGAAGCAATCCCTGCTGAGCAGGGAGCCCGATGTGGGGCTCGACCCCAGGACCCTGGGATCATGACCCAAGTCGAAGGCAGATGCTTAACTGACTGAGCCATCCAGGTGCCCTATTTATTTATATTTTGGAATAAGAAGTCCTACTCTGTGCCATCCCGCCCAAATCAGAGCATGTAACTTGGCTTACAGGGCACACGCCTACTTGTAGACCAACTTGTCAGACCTTTAACGGTCTAGCAGAGAAAGAAGATAATGTGTGTCCCAGAGCCATGAGGCCGGAAATGCATGCTCTACTCTAGCCCTGGGCATAATGGCCCCAGGAGAAAACTTGATTAACTCGGGAGTGAACAAACCTGCCAAAAACAACAGAACTGAAGCAGAAGGAAATAGCTACCCTTTTACTAGTTTTAAATAACTTTTAAAAAATAATATAGGGGTGCCTGTGTGGCTCAGTTGGTTAAGCGACCAACTCTTGACTTCGGCTCAACTCTGATCTCAGGGTGGTGGGAAGGAGCCCCCGGGTCGGGCTCAGCATTCAGCACAGAGAGTCTGAGATTCTCCCTCTCCCTCTGCCCCTCCCCCCCAACATAAATAAATCTTTTTAAAAAATAAATAAATACTATAAATGTATTAAGCACAGAACCCAAATCAAAATCCTTAGTGGACTAAGGAAATCTAGCAGCAACAACTCCATTGAATTCAGAAGTAAATTCAGCAATGCAGCCTCAGGAATTGTGGTGTAAGGTAGAAAGAACTCAAAGTGTAAGGTGAGAAAGGCCATGAAAGGAAGACAGATCATCCACAGCCTGGTGAGAGGAGAGCAGGAGCATTGAGGTCAGCTATACTCGGGAAGCAGGAGCCAAGTCAGGTCCCATGAAAGTCTTTATTTTTTAAAAAAATTTTTAAAAGATTTTATTCATCTATTTGTCCGAGAGAGAGAGAGAGAGAGAGAGAGAGAGAGAGAGAGAGAGAGAGAGCATGCATGAGCAGGGGGAGGAGCTAAGCAGGGAGCCCAACGCAGAACTCGATCCCAGGACCCTGAGATCATGACTTGCGTCGAAAGCAGACACTTAACCCACTGAGCCACCCAGGTGCCCCTAAATTCTAGTTTTCTGGAGGCCATTCTCTTTTGCTCTTCTCAGCAGAGGGCAATGGCACACTGAAGTCAGCGCTCACTTTCTCACATAGAAAGCAGGCCCAGGCAGTGGAAAGGCCCCAGAGAAATGGGGAGTCCAGGAGCCCTGAAAGCGATTGAATTTTTTCCCTTAAATGCAGAAGAAAATGCAGATAGATGACTCTGCTTAGTTATGTGCTCCATACCCAAGAATTACTATAGCATAGACCCAATTGTTTCTAAATTTTCAACGAATACTTCAAATTTTATTCAAACCTCTGGGTTTTTGTTTTTTTTTTTTTTCATTTTAGTCTGAAAGTATTATTTCTTTAATATTTTCACTGCTCTAATACTTTGGCTAATACCACTAACAGTGGCATAATGGCATTTTATAATTACTACTATTTCCTTTTTTTAATTTTATTTTTTATTTTTTTTAAAGATTTACTTTTTAATTTATTTGAGAAAGAGAGAGAATGAGCAATGAGGAGGGGCAGAAGGAGAGAGAGAAAGAGAGAAGCCGACTCCTCGTCAAGCAGGTAAGCGCCATGCAGGGCTCGATCCCAGCACCTGGTGATCATGACCTGAGCCAAAGACAGACACTTAACTGACTGAGCCACCCAGGTGCCCCTAATCACTACTATCCAGCTGATTTAAAGAATCCATTTTCATTTTGTGCATCTCTCTTCTAAAATCTCAAATTATCTCCTAAATATTTGGATCAGATTACCTTTTATACCAAAAACTAGTCCTTATAGTAAATTTCTATCTACATAGACCACAATCAAGGAGAAGATTGAATAACCAGGTCTTCCCCCATAATACTGTAAAATAAATTATTGTAATGCTGATACTAAAGTTCAGTAAGTATATTTTATATCATTAAAAAATGAGAGTGTATAAAAAATAAAGATCAGTTCAATGAAATAAAACTGTAGAGATAATTTAGTTCAGAAATAATCTGCACTACAGGATGATTTGTTTTTGTTCTTGTTTTTGGCAGCAAAGCAAGGTTTATTGAGTAGAGTGGTGGTACAAAGCTCCCAAACCCAAAAGAGTTGTCCCTACAAGATGATTTGCAATGTTTGTCCAACATGATTTGGGGCCATCCCAATCAATATGAGCAGCTTATTTACTCAATAAAGCAAGCTTAGCATGTCATATTATAAATAAGAAAGCCATTATCCAAGCAAGCATATTGTTGCCTGATTAAAGAATATTAGTAGGAGGGTATGATCTCAAATGACTAGAATTCCTCTAGTATCTGGACCTGAAGGTGAATTGATCTTGCCATTTAGATCATTTAACTAATTCCCTTCCTCTGATTTCCCAATACCTGTTCTATGCTAACTTGTTTTCCATGTGCACTTTTCCATCAAACATACTATGCTAGCTAACCCTCCTCCCTTGGCATCTTATTGTAACCCCATATATTGATGACTGATTTGCAGGTGAAATTTTACAAAGTTTGTTTATGCTAGTCAGACTCACTTGTTCAAGGCTGAATGCACTACCAAGAATGCTGGGACTGTAGCAGCCCCCCAAAGTATTGCCTGCAACCTTTACCAAAACAACCATCTATCTTTCTTCTGTTACATTGATTGCTTAGCTCTTTCTTCAACAAATATAATTTGAAAGTGCTTCTGTAAATGTATTGACGGAGGTGATTATTGGCAACATCGTGACTGTTCTACTAACTTGTTCTAAATGATAGGTCTAAAGCCAATCTCCCCCTGATATCTGTCAGAACGTGTTTCTGGTTCAAATGATGCATTCAACAAGGTGCTTTTTATACATCAGTTATGTCTGCGTTCAAGGATATGCATTCAGAGTTGCTACAAGTTCTGTAGCCTCTTCTCCATTTTCCTTATAAATTACCCATTCACTGCTGTGCTACACTGAAGTCCTAGCTAGAGGAGAAGATGCAAAAAAAAAAAAAAAAAGTTGTGTCCATTCTATTAAGATGATTGTAGCAGTTTGTTTGAATGCCTTCAGTGTTCAGTAACAGATTAATCTATTGTGAAATATACAAGTAATGGATTACTACACAGCAGTGGGGGGAAAAATCAATTATATCCCTACCTATATCAACCTGTAAGAATCTCTGAAATAATAGAGGGGAAAAAGTGGTAGAAAAATGTACTCCAATATTGTTTCTATAAAGTTTACACATTTATGCAGCAATGTTTTATACTATCTTTGGTTCTAAACATATGTAGCAAAATTATAGAATGGGAATGGGAAAGGCATAAACTTCAGGATGGTGGTTTCTTTATTTTTTATTTTTTTAGATTTTTAAAAATGTATTTATCTGAGAGAGAATGAGCAGTGGGGAGGGGCAGAGGGAGAGAGAGAAGCAGACTCCCAACTGAGCAGGAAGCCCAATGCGGGGCTCAATCCCAGGACCCTGACTTGGATCATGACCTGAGCAGAAGGCAGATACTTAACTGGCTAAGCTACCCAGGCACCCCGTGATGGTGGTTTCATTAGGAAAGTGGGAAAAGAGACCGGAAGGGTTATATAGGCATCTTTATGTGTATTTGTAGTATAGTTAAATTATAATAATCAACATTTTTTAAAACGTAAGAATAAAACAAAAATTAAGTTAAAAGTTGTGGCAGTGGGGCGCCTGGGCGGCTCAGTGGGTTAAAGCCTCTGCCTTCGGCTCAGGTCATGATCTCAGGGTCCTGGGATCGAGCCCCGCATCGGGCTCTCTGCTCAGCGGGGAGCCTACTTCCCCCTCTCTCTCTGCCTGCCTCTCTGCCTACTTGTGATCTCTCTCTCTCTGTCAAATAAATAAATAAAATCTTTAAAAAAAAAAGTCGTGGCAGTAATCCAGGTGTGAATGGTGAAGTTGACAGAAGATAGTGACAAATGGCATTAAAGAAGGGACTAATTAAGCAGTGATTCACAAACTCCCGCTTTAGTTCTCCCAACAGGGAAAATGAGTGAACTCATACTTCCTGGTACAATCCAAAGTATCCTACCAAGTCTAGAGTTTTGTACTTGAAGTCTGTGAATTTTGCATTTTACCCCAGGCATCAATTTAAACCTTTGACTGTAATTCCATGTCTAAAATTTTTCTAAGTGGGGACAAAATATCGACAATGACATATGAACAAAAAGTGATGACACTATTCCACCATGAAAACTGTAAACAATATAATGTCCAATGATAAACACTCTCTTAAGTAAAATATGTATCTAAATAATTGTATATGATACAGCCATTAAATGAACTATATAGATGTTGGCGATTTGAAAAAAATTCCTATGGTAACATTGAGTACAAAAAGATACAAAATTATATAAGCAGTGTGGTCTGAGCTATAAAAATCATATACAACAACAATAAAAGACCAGAAAGAAATGTAGATATCAGGTACTCTTTTGATAATATTTTTCATATTATTTTGTATATCTCAAAATAATTTTTTAAAGGCTTATTTATTTACTTATTTATTCATTTAAGAAAGTGTGTGTGAGCGGAGGAAGCATTTATTTGATAGACAGGGAGAGAGAGAATCCTCAAGTAGACTCCCCATTGAGCATGGAGCCCAATTTAGGGCTTGATCCCAGAACCCTGGGATCATGACCTGAGCTGAAACCAAGAGTCTGCCACTTAAAAATAATTTATTTGGGGGGTGCCTGGGTGGCTCAGGGGGTTAAAGCCTCTGCCTTCGGCTCAGGTCATGATCTCAGGGTCCTGGGATCGAGCCCCACTCCGGGCTCTCTGCTCAGCAGTGAGCCTGGTTCCCCCTCTCTCTCTGCCTGCCTCTCTGCCTACTTGTCAACTCTCTCTGTCTGTCAAATAAATAAATAAAATCTTTTAAAAAAATAAATAAAAAATAATTTATTTTTAAGTAACATCGTTAGCCTGAGATCTGCCAGAGAAAGTTGATAACTTTAGGGAAATTTGTTATTCACCTTCTCTGTGAAGTATAAAAAATAAGGCCTACCTCAAGAAACATCCTGAAATGATGTTTCCAAGTAATACATAGAATAATGCCTGCCCATAATAGGCCAGCAACAAATATGAGTCTCCTTCTATCTAGAGTCTAATATACTGTCAAGTGCATCATGACTGTTAGATCATTAGGGCTGGGGTGTATGTGTATGTGTGTGTGTGTGTGTGTGTGTGTGTGTGTGTGTGATTAGAGAGATCATTAATCATGATGGATTTTCCAGGAAGACAAGTTGCAAACACAAATATATCGGTATTTCAGACCCAAGAAGTCATAAAGCATGTTGCTAGTTTTATTGGAAGATTTACTCTAAGAACCCCCCTTCTATCTCTCGCACCTACCCACATCCACACTCGTCAACCACCATGTCTTCATAATGTCGTAAAATGACATTGTCATCATTGTCCTGATAGAGCATGGAAATGGGGGACAGCTTGGTGGGGATACAGACAGCCTGGGGGATCGCTGGGTCAACCGCGTGCATCAGGGCTTGCATGAAAGCATAATTGGAACCGTTGAGGGAGGTGGTCAGGGAGAAAGGACAGTCTCCGTGGCAATAGTTTGCCATGAACCCTTTGGGAGCGATAATCCACTTGTGCCAACCTAAGTCCCGGAAGTTGATGAACAGCTGGTGACGACGGCAGAGGTTCTTGCAAGAAGCCTCCGGGGCAGGAACGGCTTCCCTCCTTCTTCGGGATGAAGGGCGGCACTGCTCGGGGTTGAGACTCGCCACCAGCAGGGAAGCATGAAGGGACTGTCTCAGTCTGGCACAGGTGTCCTGAAGCTGAAGCTTCACCCCTGGGTCTCTGGCCCCTTTGATCAGTATCTCTAGCAACAAACCTAAGTTCTTCCGGGGGTGGTCATTCCAATCCTTCGCCACGTCCAGCAGGTTGAATTGCACAACTCCTTGAGGCCATGGGACTGACTGTGACACGAGCCTTTTACCTGGTTTGGGGATGGGCCGGCCCCCCACGTGAGGCTCCTGAACCAGGGACAGGGCCAACTCCAGCGCCGGCCCCAGCTTATAGTAAGTGTTGGGCCCCAAATCCAGGCCCAGCTGAGCCATTGTTAACTGCTCCTTATCTCGAACGGCAGACAGGTTAAAGTAGAGCAGCTTCTGAAGGCAACAGGAGGCTTGAGGAAGTTTTTCCGAGTAAAGAAAGAGACCTAGATGGGAACAGAGATGTGAGAGTCGCCAAAACGTATTTCACTTCATATCCACCTGTATGACATAAATGGCAAATGCTGTATGATATCTACACGCACAAAATCACGGCAGGAAATTATCGGTTATACTCAAACCCTACCATTGGGAGGATTTGTTTCTCTCCCTCCTCATTCGAGACCAGAGGTTCTTATCTTCACATCCGCAGGTCCCCAGGGGGTCCTGGATAGAATTCAGAAGGTCCATGAACTTGGATGGGAAAAAGAATTACATCTTTATTTTTCCAGAACTTGAAATGAGATTTAGCATTTCTTTCAACTATGAATATAGGCAACAAATCCCAATAATATTATCAGGGCGTATGACACTGTTACCAATAAAAATCATAGGCATATTCATAGATTAAGCTTTTGTGAATGTCTTAAAATCACATTTATGCTCGCACTGCTTTGAATTTATCATAAATATAGTCCCCTCTCTGGATCTTGTTATTTATTGCATTAATAAATGTACCCGTGGGGGCACCTGGGTGGCTCAGTGGGTTAAAGCCTCTGCCTTCGGCTCGGGTCGTGATCTCAGGGTCCTGGGATCGAGCCCCATATCGGGCTCTCCACTCGGCGAGGAGCCTGCTTCCCCCCTCTCTCTCTGCCTGCCTCTCTGCCTACTTGCAATCTCTCTCTCTCTGTCAAATAAATAAATAAAATCTTAAAAAACAAAACAAAACAAAACAAAAAAAACACCCTAGGCTGTCAGGTGTGGCTGGCCAAAAATTAACTACTTAGACTGACTTCAAAACAAACTCCTATCATCTAGCCAGGACTGGCCCTCTGCAATCCCGTAGGTTTCATCCTTAGATGATTCCTTATCTAAAGCCTACCATTGTCAATGTCAACAATTTCTGGTCTGGGGTCTCTGCAAAGGTCATCTCCCATTTCACTGAATTTTGAGAGGCAGTGTGATTCTCCAGTTTCTCCACATGGACCCCTTTCTCTTATCTTTGCCATTGTAGATGTACTCTCCCTGTTTCCAAAGCTGACTTCTTTGCCCAGATTTTCAAACCTTACCTATTCCTCTAGGAAAAGGCCTAGTAGAGCTTACTTTTTTACCTTTTTATCCCCCCAGCTTCAATTTCTCTCTCTCCAAACATAACTTCTTTGGCTTAATGCCACCATACTGTTAGGTAAAGTAGGGATTTTGTTTTTAGAGGGAGGTGGGGGTAGAGGCAGAGGGAAAGAGAATCTTTTTTTTTTTAAGATTTTTTATTTATTTGTCAGAGAGAGAGCACAAGCAGAGGGAGCAGCAGACAGAGAAGGCAGAGGGAGAAGCAGGCTCCCTGCTGAGCAAGGAGCCCTATGCGGGACTCGACTTGAGGACCTTGGGATCATGACCTGAGTCGAAGGCAGTGGCTCAACCGACTGAGCCACCCAGGCGTCCCGGGAAAGAGAATCTTAAGCAGGCTCCACACCAAGCATGAGCCTGACGCAGGCTCCATCTCATGACCCTGAGATCATGACCTGAGCGGAAATCAAGAGTCAGATGCTCAACCGACTGAACCACCCAGGCGCCCCAACCCTAAGTAGGGATTTTCTAAAGCCATTCAGCTTATGGAGAGATTACAACAGAAACCCAAACACTCCAGTGGTGCCTGGCTGGCTCGGTCAGTAGCACACACATTGGATCCATGGATCCACATTGGATACTTTAAAAAACACAAAACGGAAAGACCCCCCTCAAAAAAGAAACCCTAATATTCTAACCATTCCCCCTTTATTCTCAAGTCTCTTCATTCTCGAGTCTCATTTTAAAAAACAATAAAATTAAGAAGCATTTGAAATTACCCAGTGTCCTTTTCAAGCCTATCTTATCATCTTTCTTTCTTTTCATTGACCATCTTTTGAAAAGGTACGTCTGTATTTGCTGTCTCTACCTCTTCATATTCTTCTCTTTGGGGCGCCTGGGTGGCTCAGTGGGTTAAAGCCTCTGCCTTCAGCTCAGGTCATGATCTCAGGGTCCTGGGATCGAGCCCCGCATCGGGCTCTCTGCTCGGCGGGGAGCCTGCTTCCCCCTCTCTCTCTGCTTGCCTCTCTGCTTGTGATCTCTCTCTCTCTGTCAAATAAATAAATAAAATCTTTTAAAAAAAATCTTTCTTAAAGGTTGGCTAACTATCAAGTACAGAGATATCTTCACAGTACTTACCTTCTCCACGTCTCCAAAAAGTTGACCTCTCCTGTTCCAGGCTAGAATTCTAATCTATGAGTTTCTCTTCCTCCTCCTAGCACTAAATCAGATTCCTTAAGCATAAAAGAAAATCAAAAAGCCAGAATGGAAAGGATGGAAAGATATGAGAGCATGAAGATAAAAAAACTTCTATATTCGAAAGACATCATTATCAAAATTAAAACCACAAAGAACAACCAAGAAAACTTATCATATGCATGAGTTTAAATTAATAATTAGAAAGAGGTTTTTTTTTTAATTTTGTTTATTTATTTGTCAGAGAGAGATCACAAGTAGGCAGAGAGGCAGGCTCCCCGCCGAGCAAGGAGCCTGATGTGGGACTCGATCCCAGGACCCTGGGATCTACGACCCAAGCCGAAGGCAGCTGCTTAACCAACTGAGCCACCCAGGCGTCCCTATTAGAAAGAGTTTTTACAAACGACCAAGAGGGCTTACAAATCATTTAGGAAAAGAAGACTCCTCAACAGAAAATGGCCAATGTGTATAAACAGGCAATTGTTTGGAAAAAAAAAAAAAAGAAAAGAAAGATTGGTTCATTATCCATTTAAAAATGCATTCCAGGGGCACCTGGGTGGCTCAGTCGTTAAGCATCTGCCTTAGGCTCAGGTCATGATCCCAGGACCTGGGATGGAGCCCCATAATGGGCTCCCTGCTCAGTGAGAAGCCTGCTTCTCCCTCTTCCACTCCCCCTGTTTACATTCCCTCTCTTGCTGTCTCTCTCTCTGTCAAATAAATAAATAAA
>CM052897.1:85893853-85920782 GCA_028534135.1 Potos flavus
AGAAATAATGGACATTTTTTAAATAGGAAGATTTAAATGGTCTGAGATGTCATAAAGGTTAACCTATCTGGGCCTTACTTTATTTACCTATAAAATCACAAGATTGAATTGGGTTGTCTTTTTTTTTTTTTTAAGATTTTATTTATTTATTTGACAGAGAGATCACAAGCAAGCAGAGAGGCAGGCAGAGAGACAGGGGGAAGCAGGCTCCCTGCTGAGCAGAGAGCCCGATGCGGGGCTCGATCCCAGGACCCTGAGATCATGACCTGAGCCTAAGGCAGAGGCTTTAACACACTGAGCCACCCAGGCGCCCCTGAATTGAGTTGTCTTTAAGGATTTTACAAAAACATGTGATTCTGGATTTTCAGCCCAAATCAGAAATTCAAAAATGAGGCAATATGCCTAAATAGCATAGAATTGGTTTTGTAGTTAAGGACTTTAGATTAAAAAAAAAAAAAAAAAAGGACTTTAGATTAAAACCCCAGCTCTAAAAATAAATAAAATAAAATAAAATAAAATAAAATAAAACCCCAGCTCTATCATTCACTGTCTGGGGAGTCCTGGACAAATTGTTTCTCTGGGCTTTGGTTTTCTAATCAATAGAACAAAAAAGAATTCAGTCCGACAGAATTATTTTGATCATAAAAATAAAAGATATTCAACCTCACAAGAAAAAAAAAAGGAGATTAAAGCAATGAAATGTCTATCAATTGGCAAGATGAGAAAAGACAATAGCAGAATGCCCAGAGGGCTCAGTGGGTGGAGAGGGTGGCTCTTGATCTTGGGGTCATGAGTTCGAGCCCCATATAAAGTGTACAGATAACTTAAATTTTAAAAAGTCAAAAAAATAAATAAATAAAAAGTAAAAAGTAAAAAGTCGGGGGCGCCTGGGTGGCCCAGTCAGTTAAGCATCTGCCTTTGGCTCAGGTCATGATCCCAGGGTCCTGGGATGGAGCTCCTCATGGGCTCCCTGCTCAGCGGGGAGTCTGCTTCTCCCTCTCCCTCTGCTGCTGCTCCTGCTTGTGCTCTCTCTCTTGCACTGTCTCTCTCAAATAAATAAATAAAATCTTTAAAAATAATAATAATAAATGAATAACTTGTTTCTTTAAAGATTTTATTTATTTGACAGAGAGAGACACAGCGAGAGAGGGAACACAATCAGGGGGAGTGGGAGAGGGAGAAGCAGGTCTCCTGCTGAGCAGGGAGCCCCCCACAATGCAGGGCTCGATCCCAGGACCCCAGGACCATGACCCAAAGGCAGATGCTTAATGACTGAGCCATTCAGGTGCCCCAAAAAATGAATAACTTAAAGAAAAGAATGATTAAGATTATAAATTTTGTGTTATGTACATTTTACCACAGTTAAAAAAAAATACTCATGTCTTCTTATCAGCAATTCTAATTCTAGAATATCATTCTAAGCCACTAGAATATAAGCTACACAAGGCTAGGGACAAATAATGAGCACTTGATGAATATTGGTTGAGTAAATTAAGTAATGAGAGTGGCCAAAGAATTACAAGTTTATTCATTTTAGTGTTATTTATTATCAATAAAATTTGAAAATAACCTAACTGCATAATGGTCAATACATTATAGAGCATCTATAAACCAGATATTATTCAACTGCAAATAATGTTGTACAAAATATTTAATGGCATAGAAACTTAAACATGAGTACTATTTTACTTTAAAGATTTTATTTATTTATTTGACACAGAGAGAGAGAGAGCACAAGCAGGCAGAGAGGCAGGCAGAGGCAGAAGGAGAAGCAGGCTCCCCCCTGAGCAAGGAGCCGACATGGGGCTTGGTCCCAGGACTCTGGGATCATGACCTGAGCCAAAGGCAGACGCATAACTGACTGAGCCACTCAGGTGCCCAAATATTTATTAGTTTTATCATCAGAAAAAGTTTACTTAAAACAACATAGTTATAACCACCAAAGCAAAAGTGATTTGGATGTTTCAGTCAGTTAGTGAACAAATATTGACTGATTTTCTCAAAAACTGTTCTAAGGATTAAGGGTATAGAAGTGACAAAACAAAGTCCTACAAGTAAAGAATTGCGTAGATTTACATTAACAACTAAGGAGAACTTCATAGGATGCCTGGGTGGCTCAGTTGGTTAAGTATCTGCCTTACGCTCAGGTTATGATCCCAGGGTGCTGGGATCGAGCCCCACATTGGGCTCCTTGTTCAGCGGGAGCCTGCTTCTCCCTCTCCCTCTATCTGCTACTTTGCCAGCTTGCACATGCTCTCTCTCTCTCTCATCAAATAGATAAATAAAAATTCTTAAAAAAAACCTTATAAATATTTTATTTTATTTTTTAAAGTTTATTTTTTTCTTGTAATTTCCACACGCGATACGGGGGTTAGATCAAAAGTCACATGCTCACTGACTAAGCCACCTAGGTGCCCTCTGTCTTATTCATTCATTCTACAACACTGCTGTTGTCTGGATCGCCAATAACATTCATAATTACCAAATCTAATACCGACTTGTTGGCCTTCATCTGACTTTATCCCTCAGCAGCTTTTGACCCACTTCCCACCACTTCTTACCCTTACTTGGCTTGGAGGATAGTGGTCTGTCTCAGTGTACCACCTATCTCACTGGTCGCTCATTCCCAGGCTCCTTTTCCATTTCCTCTTTCCACTGATCTCTTAGAACTGGGATGTCCCAGACCTTGGGTCTCAGTTCTCTTTTCTTTTATAATTACATTCACTATCTTGATGATCTCATCTAGTCTATGTCTTCAAACACCATATATATCCTGATGACTTTCTGTATGCTCAGACCTTATCTGTATTCCAGAACCATTTTACTAAGGTATCTACTCATCTCCTCTTGGATGTCTAAAAATCATTATAAAAGCTTATATTATTCCAAGTGGAATTTCCAATCTCCATACCCTGCCTCTCTGCATCACCACCTGTAGGTTTTTCTACCTTAGCTAATGCCAACCCCGTCTTTCAGGTCTTCAGGACAAGGCTTTGGAATTTTCCTTGACTCCGTTATCTCAAACCCCATATTCAGTTCATCAGGAAATTTTACTGGCTCTATCTTCAAAATATTTTCAGCATCTGTACTCCCCTGCAGCGACTCTAATCGGAGACACTACTATTTCTTCTCTAAATTATACTGTAACCTCTAAATTGATCTCTGCCTTTATGTGAGAGAGAACACATATATGTGAGAGGGGGGAGAGGCAGAAAAAGAAGGAGAGAGAGAATCTCAAGCAGACTCCCTGCGGAGTGCAGAGCCCACCACAGGGCTGGATCCCACAACCCTGAGATCATGACCTGAGATGAAATCAAGAGTCAGACCCTCAACCGACTGAGACTTCCAGGCACCTACATCCACTAAATCCTTTTTTTTTCCCACAGTCCTCCTCATCCCCTTTTTATTTATTTTATTTTTTAGCCAAATTCTTTAAAAAGATCAGTTAACTCATTCATTCATCTGCTCAGAAACCCTCCGCTGGCTCTCTGTTTTACTCGGAGGAAAAGTCGGTGTTACGGTTGCCTCATCTACTAATTTTGCCCCTTGGTCACTTGGCTTCAACACAGTGGTTTTGCTGCTATTCCAATCTGTGTGTGTGTGTGTGTGTGTGTGTGTGTGTGTGTGTGTGTGTGATCTCCCCCATTCTCCATAGGTGCTACGCCAAATTCTTTATGTACTCGTGGCTCCCTCTGCCAGGAAGATCTCACTAGATGTCCCCATGTCTGACTTTCTCACCTCCCTCAAGTCTCTACACTACACATTCCAACGCCTCTCCTTAAAGTGTATTCTTACCATTTCATTTTACTTTCCCACTTGTGCTCTTCTCCCACACTTGCAATCTCTTTTACCCTGTTCAAAGCATGTTATTTTTTTTAACATACTAATAATTTAATTCATCTGTTCAATGGATATTTGTGCCAGGCATTGTTTTATGCATTTGGGATGCCAAAAGGAAGGGACACCTGGGTGGCTCAGTGGATTGGGTGTCTACCTTCGGCTCAGGTCACCATCCCAGTATCCCCGGATGGAGTCCAGTGTCCAGCTCCTCGCTCCGAGGGGAACCTGATACTCCCTCTGCCTACCACTCCCCTTTCTTGTGCTCTCTCTCTTTCTCTCCTTCTCTGACAAATGGATAAATGAAATCTTTTTTTTTTTAAGATTTTTATTTATTTATTTGACAGAGAGAGAGAGAGATCACAAGTAAGCAGAGAGGGAGGCAGAGAGAAAGGGGGAAGCAGTTTCCCTGCCGAGCAGAGAGCCTGATGCGGGGCTCAATCCCAGGACCCCGAGATCATGACCTGAGCCGAAGGCAGAGGCTTTAACCCACTGAGCCACCCAGGCGCCCCAATAAATGAAATCTTTAAAAACAAAGATAACCAACAGTAAAAAAATGGATCGGGCACATTTACGTATACATAAGTGTATGCATATATTCATACGTAAGTATTTGTCATACGAGAACTAAGCTGTCTTTTCTAGGTGTGGCCTGAAACTTAATCTAAGAACATGTCTCTCTTTTATAATTTATAGAGTGATAGTGAGAATAAATGGTGGTATTTTTTCATTAATGGTCTTCCTGGGGAAAAAAATAATTGGAATTATTTTGTGTGTGGATAAATGGAAAATGATACTGATTTTTTAAGTCATAAGGTCTGAGAACCACTGACTTAGAATAATTCGTATTCCAATCTTTCTTTTTCATAATTAAAATGGATTTTAAAAATTAAGACTATTTAATCTTATCAATGAAATTGATATTGAAATTAAATCCATAAAATTTATATACTCAGAAGATTTTCATAATTAGAATGGCCCTACCTCAAAGTATTAGGTAAATAAAAACTACTCTGGAATAAAAATAAATATAAACACATAGGAATAGTCACATATATTTTGATAGGATAAATATAATTATAAAATAAAATAAATATTTAACACAGAGCTGAATAACTTTGTAAATTAAAATTAGGTGAGAGAAAAATATTTCATTATAAAACTTTATATTTAATATTTTGTACATTATGATTAAGAAATTGAATGGCAATTTAAAATTTAAATAAATGGTTGTGAACAATTTCTCTTCTGGATCTTTTTGGTTTCTCCAAGACAAGGATAATAAAATATTTATGCCATGTCTAAACTGAGTATCTTATCTAAAACATTACCCTGAATGTCTGGGTTTAAAGCAAAGAAAACAAAAAATAGTCCTCTCCTTTCCTCCAAGGGTATAAACTTGCAGTTGATAAGCGTTGGTGGGGTCATTCTTATTGCTTTGGATAACAATGTTTTGTAAGCCTTGCATTCTTAGATAACAAATTTTTTAAAGTATTCTTGTTTAAGAGGGTCAGACGATAATAGAAAAGAAGTTGCTCTTGACCTTTACTCTTAGGATTAACCTCTTTAACCTGTTGAGATTCAGGAGCTCAAAGTTTATTTTTGTTGTTTCAAAAGTAGTTACAGAATTTACAGATTTTAAGGGAGAGGAAGAACAAAAACCAAAACAACCTTGAAAACGAATGTACTCATTCTTTGAATACTTGTGACTTATTATATATGAGTATGGAATATACATGGCCATTGATTTAACAATGAACAAACAAACGACTAAACAGATATTATGATGTCCTAAATTTGTTCCAGGCAATGCACTAGGTGGGTGTTTTTCAACCTTTGAGTCATTAATGAAATAGGGAAATAAATTGTGTGTCAGCATTAAAAAAACAAAACTGTAGATAATATCAGAGTGCATTGTACAATGGCTAATGATTTTTTCCTGAAAATTTTCGCTTTTAATACTTACCTGGATATATGTTACTGGGTATATTTATTTTCTCTTTTTGGGGGGAGGGTTTTATCTGGAATATATTATTCCTCCTCCCCCTCTCCCTCCTTCTTTTGGAAGATTTTAAGTAATCTCTACACCCAATGTGGGGCTCAAACTTACAACCCCAAAATCAACAGTCTCATGCTCTACCAACTGAGCCAGCCAGGCACCCCTAGATTGGGTTTATTTCTTAATGTGGGTCACTGGCAAGGCAGTGTGAATGCCACCATGCTAATGACATTCTTGAACGACTCCTTTCTTTCCTGGAGTTCACATTCTGGTGAGGGAAATGCTAAGGAACCAACAGTGATGATGTGATAGAGTGAGCACAGCATCCGAGGCAGCAATGTGAAAGGCGCCTTACCTAGAAGTGAGGGATTGGGGCTGCTTCCTGGAAGAAATGATACTCCGGAAAAGCCTGGAGGAGTGGCTAAGAACATGTACTCTGAAGAGAGACCGCCTGTATCCTTCCAGGCGGAAAGGTGCCATGATTAGCCCACGTGACTTTGTGCAAGTTACTTAACCTCTATGCCTGTTTCCTTATCTGAAAAAGGAAAAAAATATAGGTCTCTATCCAAAGGGACACGGTTAGGATTAACTGACATAATATAAGTCAAGTGCTCGGCCTGGCTCAGCCTTAACAAGTATTTACTGTAAGCATCATGGGATCTGGGGGACGGGCGGCGCAGAAAGGAGAAGTGCGCATGCGCCCCCCCTGTGTGGGCCCTGCCGGCGCAGGACTTTGGGATGGGCTTGAGAATGGGGCAGAGAGCAAGCCAAACCCTGGGAGAAGTGATAAGACGGTAAAGTAAAAGAGGGGTTAGAGCATGAAAGGTCTTGTAAACCATAGGGAAATGTGGACTTCAATCTGCGGACGATGGGTGCTTTGAAGAGTTTAAAGCAGGCCTAACGTCACCCTGCTTCTCCTGAGGCCAGGACCTGCTTGATGGCACACATTAACTTTAGTGTATATATATATGTGTATATATATACATATTTTAAGATTTTATTTTATTTTATTTTATTTTTATTTTTTTGTGAGTCAAGTGATAGAAGTTTATGAAGATACAGAAAAAGCTCTCAAGAGTGAGAGGGGTCCCCTACAGGGTTGCCCATGAGGGCCTTTAGGGTTGGTCTTTTATAGAAAGCCAACCAGGGAACTTAAATCCTTTTAACATCTCTATTGATAATACCTTCAATGGCTTACTTCCTTTTTAGGGGCTGGTTATTCTTTGTTGGTCAAAGGTGATTATCACAAAGATACCCGCCCCACATGACCCACCCCACACGCCTAGGGCAGGGTGGTCCTCCACCCCACTTTTTAAGATTTTATTTATTTTAGAGAGAGAACACCAACGAGGGGAAGGTCAGAGGGAGAGGGAGAAGCAGACTTCCCAATGAGCAGAGAACCTGATGCAGGGCTCAGTCCCAGGATCCGGAGATCATGACCTGAGCCAAAGGCAGACGCTTAACCCACTGAGTTACCCAGGCGCCCCAGTACATATTTCTTCTAAGGATTTCCTCTCTAGGGGAATTCTAATATAAATATACTATCACTGTTAGAAAGATATACAAAATTCCTAATAAAGGTGAAGGTTGCCTGAGGGAAACAAAGGTAGAGAAGGCTGAAGCTTCTGATTTTATATAAAGGATAAAAGGTCAAACCACCAAAAAAAAAAAAAAGGTCAAACCACCAAGGGCTGTGTCCTGGAGGGAACAGACTTCATTTTTTTCGAATAGCTTTAGAGTTATAGGAAAACTGAAAAGCAAATAGAGAGTTCATATATATCCCACATCCCGTGTCCCCTATTATGATCTTACTTTAATATGGCATATTTGTTAACATTAATAAACCAATATGAAGGGGCAGCTGGGTGGCTCAGTTGGTTAAGCATCTGCCTTCGGCTCAGGTCATGTTCCCAGGGTCCTGGGATCGAGCCCCACTTTGGGCTCCCTGCTCAACGGGGAGCTTGCTTCTCCCTCTCCCTCTGCCACTCCCCCTGCTTGTGCTCTATCGCTCTCTCTCAAATAAATAAATAGAATCTTTACAAAATAATAAACCAATATTAATACATTATTATTAAATAAAGTCATAATTCATTTAGATTTCCTTTAGGTTTTACTTAACTTCCTTTTTCTGTTCCAGGATCCCATGCAGGATAGGACTTTACATCTGGTCGTCATATCTCCTTCAGCATTCTTTTGGCTGGCCAACTCCTCAGACTTGCCTTGTTTTTGACGACCTTGACAATTTTTTTTTAAAAGATTTTATTTATTTATTTATTTGAGAGCAAAAGAGCGGGGAGAGGGAGGAGGGAGGGGGAGTGGCAGGCAGAGGGAGAAGCAGGCTCCCCATGGAGCAGGAAGCCTGACGAGGGGCTCGATCCCAGGACCCGGGGATCATGACCTGAGCCGAAGGCAGACACTGAACCGACTGAGCCACCCAGGCGCCCCGACAACCTTGACAATCTTGAGGAGTCCTAGTGAGGTGTTTGGTAGGCTACCACAGTACTGGAATTTACCTTTATGCCTTTCTTTTGATGAGACCAGGGTAATGGGCTATTGGAAGGAGACCAGAGGCAAAGTGCCATTTTCATCATATCATATCAAGGGTACACGCTACCAATGTGGCTTGTCACTGTTGACACTGGCCTTGATAATCTGGCTGAGGTCATGTTTTTTAGGTTTCTGCACCATAAAAGTATTCTTTTTTCCCCTGCTTTCCACGCTGTACACTTTGAAATGAAGTGACTGAGCAGCCCACACTTAAGGAGGGGGAGTTATGCCCATCCTCCTTGAGGAAGGGGTGAAAACAAAAATTATTTGGAATTCTTTGCATGAGAGATTTGTCTCTTCTCCACTTGCCAATTTCTAAAATCAGTTATTTTTATCCATAGGGACTCATGGATATTTAGTTTATACTTTGGGTTAGAATCCAATACTATTTTGTTGACCAACTATTCTAGCTCTTTCCATTGGTTTCTGTACTCTTTTTATGTGTCCCATCAATGTGTGTATTGTGCTTTTGTTTTTCTTTTTTCTTTTTATTTTAAAGATTTTATTTTTTAATTTTAGAGAGAGAGAACATGTGAGTGGGGTGGGGGGCAGAGGGAGAGGGAGAGAATCTTAAGCAGTCTCCATGCGCAGAGGAATCCGATGCGGGGCTTGATCTCATGACCCTGAGATCATGACCTGAGTCAAAACCAACAGTCACATGCTTAACTGACTAAGCCACCTACGTGCCTCTCTCTCTCTCTCTTTTTTAATGCTTCCTTACTTTCTAGCACTACAAAGTGCTCAGGGTTTATTTTATATATTTCCTGTCCCAATCCTAGAAATAACCATTTCCCCGAGGAGCCTGGGTTCCTTTTCAATAGAAAATGGTATTACAAACCAAGATCCAGGCATGAGGCATGTTCATTATTCCTGGGGTCATTTCTGCAGGCCCTCTCGTGGACAGAACAGAAAAATATGTGTGTTTTTATACTAATATGTGTATATAAAAATAAAAAACTGGGTTTTTATACGACTTTTTATTCTTGAGTTGTATGCACTGGATGTTCTTTAAGGGTAAAAGATCAGAGGAAAAACAATGCTTGGTCCCTGCATTTTCTTAAAAACCTGACACTGAGGCAGAACATCCATTGGACGATTTGTACAGGGGCATGTGGATGGCACTGCTCTGATCTCTGGCTAGGTTTTTTTTTTCTTTAAAGATTTTATTTATTTATTTGACAGAGAGAGATCACAAGTAGGCAGAGAGGCAGGCAGAGAGAGAAGGGGAAGCAGGCTCCCTGCTGAGCAGAGAGCCCGACGCGGGGCTCGATCTCAGGACGCTGAGATCATGACCCGAGCCGAAGGCAGAGGCTTTAACCCACTGAGCCACCCAGGCGTCCCTCTGGCTAGGTTTTTAAGCTGACTTAGAGTCCTCATTAATGCCCCCAATTATTTTGCAAAGCAATACCTCCAAGTTCTACGTTCACCTCCCTTTTCCAATCTTTTGTTTCATATTATTAATATTTCATCTCAATTTATTGACATTAGAATTCTACAACACTTGCGTCCCATGGGTCCTGATGTTTCTTGTTGGGGTGAATAAATAAAATGGAAGAAAACCGAACTGAAATCAGAAAAGCTTTCTAACTATACAGCTGGCTTATGAAATGAGGATAATGACACGGGAACGACAGAGCTGGAGGGGAAAAGACAACGGGATCATGTACTATGGGGAAGTTGAAACGTGTTGGTGTCCAATCTTTCTGCCCCGTTGTCCTTCTAGAAGAGGGGATAGGGGCTTGGTACCCAGGCTGAGGCCCTCTGCCAGCATATCTGAGCATGAGGCTGGTGAAGGCAGACAACCTAAAAAAAATCTATTAGGCTGAAGTGCCTCCTCTGAAGTCCCTTGCCCCCCACCTCCCCAGGCCAATACCCTCTTTAACAAGCCAACAATAGACTGTGCTAGAAGTTCATCAGGGGTAGACAAAGGAAAGACAACAAGCCTTTGTGTCTGGGTTCCTTTTCTCAAAAAGGGAAGTCAAGACAGAAAGTCAATGAAGCAACAGGAACAAGACACAAGGCATTCCTTTGATCTCTGGACTGGGTTTCCAAAGCTGAAACATAACCTTCCACTTGGGCTGTGCCCCACCACCATTACCTACTTGTCTTTCCTGAAATCTCCTCTTCAAGCAAACTTGGGAATGCTGACAGTATTTGCTCCTCTCTTCCGATAGGCCTAATTGAATAGTTAACCAGTAACTTTATGGTTCCAGTATCTTCATTCAAACCACAAACGTTGAGAAATGTACAGCCGGGTGGGTACTGAGCCCTTTCCATCCGAACCCTGTTCAGCGGGCTGCTCTTTAGCCTGCTCTCATATTGGAAAGTCGTTAAGTGTTTTCCACTAGGCTGTACAATAAATGATCATAGACCCAGGATTCGGCACCGGGGAGTATTGATTCTTCCTTCTGGGATTTCAAGAGCCAAGGTGGATGCGCGGAAAGGAAGGCAACCGCGGTCGGTGCGGGGAGAGGGAGGCAAAGAGCCGGTGGGCTGGGCACGCGGCAGGCAGGCGCGTGGGGCTGCAGAGACCGCTGTCCCCAGGTGGGCGCAGGTGCCGGGCACCGGGCCACTTGTCCCCACGCCGCATGTCAGGTCTCGAGGCCCGACTCCAGGGCAGATGGCCTTGGACGCCAGTGGAAACAGGCTTCTCAACTAGAGGCGCATTGGAGAACCTGAGCGAGGGCAAAGGGGACACACTGGCGGGGCAGGGGGTTGAGCCCGCCGGGCAGAGAGACCCAGGCAGGGACAAGGGGCGAAAGGGGGAGCCCCACCCCGCCAGACGCGAGCCCAGGGCAGCACAGCAAGTCATTCGTTTACTGCGTGTTTGGGAGATTTTCCAAAACAGTAGCTTTTCCCTCTCCTTTATCAGGCTTTATTTACCTCTGTTTGGAATACTCTCCCCACCCTATATTTTGGATCTATGGTCTGTTGTGTCAATCCACCAGAATGTCTGCGCCCCGAGGGCAAAACTTTTATTTTGCTTGCCGCTTCGTTGCCTGACCTGAAACCAACCTGGCACAGTTGAAGGGAAAACATTTCGGAGCTCGAATGGCTCCCTCCAGCCACCTGGAGGGAAAAGGTGGGCTCCACAGATAAGAGAGAAAGTAGAGCCAAGATTCCGACTTTGTCAATTTAAACCCTTGGGGCAAATTAGAACTTTAAATTCCATTCATCTGATCTTAAAGACTTTCCCCCTCCTCCCACCTCCACTAAATGAAGCTAGTTCACTGTGTATCATTCTCCTTTCCAGAAATGAGTCTGGGGACTGGAGGGTTCTGTACTGTTGAAAGATAAGCTTAGGCAGGCAGTGCGGAGCGGCGGATGGGGACGCGGCTGTCGCGCAGGGTGGCCGAGGGTGCGGGACCCGGTTGGGGGGCTGCAGGCTGCGGGGTTGGCTGAAGGTGGGACCAAGCGCCCGGCCCCACCTGCCTGACCCCAGGACTCGCGCGCGCCCAGGCTCGCCCACGCAGGGGCAGTCGGTGTGGGGCGTCTGGAGTCGGGCGCACACATCGCTCTCGCCCTAAATTTGACAGCGGTATGCTGCTTTCGCTTTTGAGGCTGGAAAATGCAAGAGTCATTTGTGAGATTAAGGTTCCAACAGAAACGAGATATTCAGAGTACCTTGTGATTGGTAGTGGAACGTCCATCCTTTAGGTGCCCCGGCCCGATACATTTGTGAAATGGACAAATGTCTGAAATATAAAAGTGGGCCTCATAGTGAGAGAAGGGAAGGGCCCTGGTGATGGGCTCGGTGTGGACTTCGGCAGCATGCTGATTCATTTGATGCCTCCAGAAAACACAGACACCTGTGAATTAGAGAATTATGGACTCTACCTTCTTGCGACGACCAATTAGCTCAGACAACACCTGAGATGTTACCTGAAGGCTTCATTCTTGGAATGAAAGATGACACCTCCTCCCTGCCTCCAGTGGAGCTCAAATATGATAAAATGATATGAACCGATTTAGTAAAAAAAGTTGAGTTTAGGCATATTAAAAACTGTAAGAGTCTATTTGAGCAAAACTCAGTTCGAATGGGGAAGCATCCAATCTAGCAGACAGAAAGAAGCTCCTAGGGGCTGTACAAAATGAAAGCTTTTTAAGGCAGAAGGGAGCAGGAATAGGACGTTATACTTAGGCAAAAAGCAGACTGGTTATGGCAAGCTTACAAACATTTAGGGGATAGCAAGGGTCTATCAGATTACCTAACTAGGGCTGATCCGGTGATCCCTGATTGGCTGGTTTGAGATTTCCTTTCTAGGGAGAGCCAAAATTGTAATTAATTCTTGGTTTGGTGAGGTGGGGCTTAGCGCCAGTGACTCCATTTTGGGCCTGTTGTCTTGTTCTTAATACTAGTTAACACAGTTTAACAATGTAGTAACACCGTTAACAAATTTTCCCTTTGCCCTCCTGTTTTGCTAGTCGAAGGACTTACACTCCTCCTTCCAGCTTGAGGAGCTGTACTTATATTCCTCCTTCAAGGACTGGAAATTCATACGAAGAACCTGAAATTTCCCATTGTCAAGAAGGTGGTTATCATGGGGCACCTGGGTACCTCAGTCGGTTAAGCGTCTGCCTTCGGTTAAGCGTCTGCCTTCGGCTCAGGTCATGATCCTGGGGTCTGGCTCCCTGCTCGTGGCTGCTTCTCCCTCTCCCTCTGCCTCTCTCCCCTGCTTGTGTTCTCCTCTCTTTCTCTCAAATAAATAAATAAATAAATATCTTTTTAAAAGGGGGGGTAGTTATTTGGCTTATCTGTGTCTTGTCAAAAAGGAGTTTATCTGGCTTATCTGTGTCCTCCCATTAATTTTCCTCCCCGCCCATCTGTGACTACTCCAATTCAAGGTAAACTTCTGTGGTGGGTCCATGGAGCTCTAGTCACAGCTTGAAGTTCCACCTAGCTCTGAGCAGATCTAGGTCTGACCTCCTCCCAGAGGTCTGAACGGAAAGGTGATTTTTTTTTTTTTTTTTTTTTTTTTTTTAGAAAGGTGACATTTTGCTTCAAGTCGATCTGGAAAGAACTTCAGCTCAATTAGACCAGACTCCCAGTAAAATGGTAGGTGGGACTGGCCTACGAATTCAATTCTTATCTCCTTTTAGCCTATCAAGTAAACCTATCTGCCAGTCCATTGAAAAAATAAATGAACCATTGACTGAAAGAATTAGGTGGGTGGGTATTGAGATTGAATTAGAACTGATACGCTTCCCCACTCTATTCTCTCACAAAAAACGACAGTTTCTACGAATCTTTTGGACAATTTAAAGAGCCTATCTTTTCTAGCCGTATCTCTTAGAGATTGCCTAAAAATCTGCCTGCTCGGCAAGGTAGGCCTGAGTGTTACAGGACAAAGGGAAGAATAATGGCAATCGTTCCGACGCCTTAGAAAAAAGAGGAAGCCAATTGGGACTGTTTCCTTAAGGCTTTTCTTTCTTCTTCTTTTTTTTTTTTTTTCCTTAAGGCTTTTCTTGTCAGACCCTTTTCCACCTCCTGTGCCTTTCCCATTTGTCTTCTACTGAGGGTAGTGGAGAGCAGCAAGAAGAAACAAGTAGCAAAGCACTAAGACATTAGAAGAGTAAATCATGTGTGATTAGTACATAAGTAAGTCCAGAGCTCTGACGCACAGAATAGTGATTATAGCCAACAACATTGTGTTATAAACTTCAAGGTTGCTGAAGGACTCGATTTTAATTCCTCACAAAATAAATAATTATGTGATGTACTAGAAGTGGTAGCTAACCCCAAGGCAGTAAACATATTGCAACATATAAATGTATCAAATGAACACAGTATTTATGTTAACCTTACATGTTATACGTCAATTATATCTAAATAAAAATTTTTTCAAAAAAATTACTATATCATTAACATCCCTCCCCCGAAAAGAGGAAATCATGCAGAGTTCAAGAAGTTGATATTAGACATATATTTTGTAATTGTGATGTTAATTTACTTTAAAAATAACATATAAATGGAATTGTAACCTGTAGGAGCAAATTGTTTGATAGATTGGTTTCTCTTTTTTTTTCTTATTTTATTAAATAACTATTCCTTTAAAATATCAGGTTTTGGGGGTGCCTGGGTGGCTCAGTGGGTTAAAGCCTCTGCCTTCGGCTCAGGTCATGATCTCAGGGTCCTGGGATTGAGCCCGCATCGGGCTCTCCACTCAGCGGGGAGCCTGCTTCCCCCTCTCTCTCTGCCTGCCTCTCTGTCTACTTGTGATCTCTCTCTCTGTCGAATAAATAAATAAAATCTTTAAAAAAAAAAAAAAAAGAAATACGGATTTTTAAAAAATCAGGTTTTCCTTTAAGATTTTTATTTTATTTATTTATTTGACAGAGAGAGTGCGCGGGGGCACAAGCAGGGGGAGAGGCAGGCAGAGGGAGAGGGAAAAGCTGGCTTCCTGCTGAGCAGAGAGCCAACATAGGGCTTGATCCCAGGACTCTGGGATCATGACCTGAGAGGAAGGCAGATGCTTAAATGACTGAGCCACCCAGGAACCCCAAAACATCAATAGTTCTTGATGTCTGGAAAAGAGCCCCAACATTTGAGGAATTCAGACCCTCACGTGAGTTGGAATAGCTTCCCTGCCACTCTCCCTTACCTCCTTTCCATCCTATTACACCCTCCTTCCCCAGCTCTATTTTATTATCCTAGCTATTAGCCCTTACTCAGAACAGATAATCATACTTCTAACTTTCAAAAATGGAAAACATAAATGGTCTGCATTGGTTCACCATATGGTCACATATCTGAGATTCCCTTGGACATCTGTACACATTTTGATAGTGTTAAAACCGAGATAACAGGCCCAAAATGGAGTCACTTATGTTAAGCCACACTTTATCAAACTGAGACTTGCAGTTTTAGCTCTCCCAGAGAGGACATCTTAAACCAGTCCATCAGGAATTGGCTGATCAATACTAGTTAGGTAGTCGGCCTGATCGAATCCATCCATCACCTAAAGGAAATTGACCTTAAAATAATCAACCAGCTTCTTCGCCTGGTGTGATGCCCTTGTTCCTGCTCCCTTCTCCCTTCGTTTTGTGCAGCTCCTGGGAATTCCATTCTCTCCACTGGATGGGATGCTGTCCCTTTCATGGATCATTGAATAAAGCCAATATAGATCCTTAAAAATTTAGTCAGTCGAATTTTGGGTTTTAACATTGAGTAGAAATATTGGTCTTATGTGTTGATTCACTCAATAAGCATTTCATATGTTCATGGTTCTGCAATGTGTTAAACACCAGACATAACACGACTTTAGCAGTTTACCTGATCTCAAATCTCATGTTTTGTATCTATTTTAAAGCTCTTAATATCTATCGTCAGACAATATTTCAAAGATTTGGTCACAGCTACAAGCTATAGGAAATGCTAATCTCACAATACATCTTTCCTAATTTTTCTATTCTAAAATTGCCATGCAATAGTTAAAAATATATCTTAATTAGGGTTTTAAAACTCAAGTAGAAGTGAACTGTTTTATATGTTACTTTACTCATATTTCCTCAGATGCGAAATCTTTGTTTTTTTTTTAAATTCAGCTAGTGGGTTTTTTTTAGGTTTTATGTATTTATAAAATCTCTGCACCCAAGGCGGGGCTTGAACCCATGAGCCCAAGATCAAGAGTTGCATACTCTTCCGACAGAGCCAGCTGGGAGCCCCCTAATGATTTCCATTCATTAGTATTATTGTGTTCTTTATCACACATATATATGCCCCAATTTCTTTTTCTTTCTTTTCTTTTTCTTTTCTTTTTCTTTCTCTCCTTTCTTCCTTTCTTTCCTTTCTTCCCTTCCTTCCCTTTCTTCCCTCCCTCTCTCTTTCTGTCTTTCCTTCTCTCTTTCCTTCTCTCTTCCGTCCTCCCTCCCTCTTTTCTTTCTTTCTTTCTTTCTTTCTTTCTTTCTTTCTTTCTTTCTTTCTTTCTTTCTTTCTTTTCTTTCTTTCTTTTCTTTCTTTCTTTTCTTTCTTTCTTCTACTGTATTATTTTTCCTTTAAACCTAGCTTGGTTCTTGATTATGTATATAAAATCTGGCAACCAAGGGGGCACCTGGGTGGCTCAGTCAGTTAACCGGCTGCCTTCAGCTCAGGTCATGATCCCAGGGTTCTGGGATCAAGCCCCACATCAGGCTCTTTGCTCAGCAGGGAACCTGTTTCTCCCTCCCCTCTCTGCTCATGCTCTCCCTCACTATCTCTGTTGCTATCTCTGCCTATCTCTCAAATAAATAAATAAATCTGGCAACGCTTTCTTTCTTTCTTTTTCTTTTTTAAGATTTTATTTATTTATTTGACAGAGATTGAGAGAGCACAAGCAAGGGGAGCAGCAGGCAGAGGGAGAGGGAAAAGCAGACTCCCCGCCCAGCAGGGAGCCCAACTTGGGGCTCAATCCCAGGACCCTGGGATCATGACCTGAGCTGAAGGCAGATGCTTAACCGACTGAGCCACCAGGCGTCCCCTGGCAAACTTTTCTTTGTAATTATATTGTTCCTTTCCACATTTTGAAACTCTATCTCCTCAAACCTTTTCATACTCTCTAAGAATCCCACCTCTCCTGGCCCCCTAGGTATGAAACATGTTCACTTCTATTTCCTGAATGTTTCCAATTTTCTGAATATTTCCTATTTTCTATTTTTTAAAAAGTTTTATGTGCAGGGACGCCTGGGTGGCTCAGTTGGTTAAGCGGCTGCCTTTGGCTCAAGTCATGATCCCAGAGTCCTGGGATCGAGTCCCACATCGGGCTCCTTACTCAGCAGGGAGCCTGCTTCTCCCTCTGCCTCTGACTGCCTCTCTGCCTACTTGTGATCTCTCTCTCACTCTCTCTCTGACAAATAAATAAATAAATTCTTAAAAAAAAAAAAGTTTTATGTGCATATTCTATAAAGTAGCCAACAATTGTAGATTTGTGAAGGCTGTTTTCAGCTGCCCTTTCCATTGTTTCCCAGAAGCACCCACTTTAAACTGTTTTTGCCAATTTTTTTTGGTGTTTGTCTCTGTATTTCAAAATAGCAAGTTTATAATGATACTTCTTGATTTTTAAATTCCTTCCTTCCTTCCTCCTTCCCTCCCTCCCTCCCTTCCTTCCTTCCTTCCTTTTTTTTTTTTTTTTTTTTTTTTGGTGTGGGCATATTATTGACTTCCCAAACAGATTTATCTTTTTTCTCCCCTACCACACTCATTCATATATTTCCAATCTCCTCACCCTTCTAATGTGGTTATTCTCTGTTTTAGTTAGATCAGTGTTCCTGGTAAAAGGTATAATGTACTTTTGAACTGTTATTTGAGGGTATTCAATTCTGCAATGGAGAGAAAAAGAAATGGGATGGATGATACCCTTAAGGTTAAGCATGGACAGTGAACTAGTAGCTTATGAGACAGAGGTGAAACTCATCACTGAGTGTGAATACTTAGAAAATAACTAGAACATGAGATAGAGGCATAATTCATTATGTGTGTTTAAATATACTGTAAGTTAAAAAACAATTCAGTAAGTAAAACAGTAACCAAAAAACAGTTATTACTTACAGAAAAAGATGGAAAGAACGAACACGTCATGATCATATCACCTGTGGACTGACTGCCTATGTCACCCCAAATCAGTCACCCGTTAGTGGCACCCGCTATTATCCCATCATGGGCCCACATATGCCCTGCCCTTGAACTGCAAACAAAATTCATGATTGTTCACCAGGCTAACTGACAAGCTACAGCTACGGCCCGGCCTATTTCGCTGGTGGAATCATCGTGTGTTATTGGTACCTGGTACTTACTGTTTCAGGGCTCTTTCCCCAACCTCAGCTCTGGTTCTCATGACAACCCCGTCGACAGGAAAAGGTGAAGCAGTGAAGAGACAAAACATACAAACAGGGGGCGCCTGGGTGGCTCAGTGGGTTAAAGCCTCTGCCTTTGGCTCAGGTCATGATCTCAGGGTCCCGGGATCGAGCCCCACATCAGGCTCTCTGCTCAGCAGGGAGCCTGCTTCCCCCTCTCTCTCTGCCTGCCTCTCTGCCTACTTGTGATCTCTCTCTCTGTCAAATAAACAAAATCTTAAAAAAAAAACCAAAACATAGAAACAGTACATAGGGAAGGAAGCTTTCCTGACCCTGTTAAGGTCCCTGGCTGGATCTAAAAATTAATGTGACAAAGACACATTAGCAGGAGAAAAGCATACAAATTTACTTAATGTAAATTTGACTTACAGGAGCCTTTATAAGGAAATGAAGACCCGGACAAATGGTTAAACCTAAGCCTTTCTGTGCTGGGTTTGATGAAGACTGGACAGTCATGGAAGAATATCACGGGTTAAGGAGTATGAGGTAATTGTGGTGAAAGGGGAAACTTAGCAAGGCCTGCTCATTTGAGTTTAAAAAACAATTATGTATTTATTTGAGAGAGTGCAGAGGGGGTGGGGTGAGGGGACAGAGGGAGAGAGAGAACCTCAAGTAGACTCCACAGGGAGGAGCCTGATGTGGGGCTCGATCTCAGGACTCTGACATCATGACCTGAGCCAAAACCGAGAGTTGGACAATTAACTGACTGTGCCACCCAGGCACCCCTTCATTCGGGTTCTTATCAGTGTCCTTCTGTCTTGGAGATGAAGAAGTTCCTTTCTTGCAGGTATAGGAAGGGTACCTCTCAGCTTAAAATATTCAATAGGCCAAGATGTCGTATTTTTATTTATTTTATTTTTTTTAAAGATTTTATTTATTTATTTGACAGAGAGATCACAAGTAGGCAGACAGGCAGGCAGAGAGAGAGGGGGAAGCAGGCTCCCCGCTGAGCAGAGAGCCTGATGGGGCTCGATCCCAGGACCCTGAGATCATGACCTGAGCCGAAGGCAGAGGCTTTAACCCACTGAGCCACCCAGGCACCCCAAGATGTTGTATTTTTAGTGTACAGCGAAGTCTATCAACTGCAGATTCCTTAACCTGGGAATTAAGATCCATCTAGAATGTATCCTATTCCCAAAAAATAAAATTCAATGGTGTAAGTTTTAAAGGTCTTATTGGTTTTATTCAATGATTCATGGATTGGGCAGCATCCAATCTAGCAGACAGAAGGGAATTCTAAAGAGCTATACAAGGAAGGAGGTTTTATAGGCAGAAGGGAGCAGAAGTAAGGAAGCTGTACTGGGCAAAAAAGGCAGATTGGTTATCGTAAGGGTATTTTCCTTTAAGGAAGGGCAGGGGTCCGCTGGCAGATTACCCTAATGGTGCTGATCAGGAGACTCCTGATGGACTGGTTTCAGATTTCATCTCCAGGAAAGTCAAAAACTGTAATTACACGAAGTATCAATTTGGTGACATGGAGGTCAGCAAGAGCAACTCCATTTTGGGCCTGTTGTCTTGTTTTTTAACATTCTGAATGCATTCGTTTACCCCACCCGTTTTGCTTTGCTTTTTGCTGTGCACCTTAAATTGACTAAAAGAAACTGAGATATGAGCTTTTTAACATGTGAGCCTTTCTGTTTCATGACCTTAGGAGTACTTACCTGGTAGTGTTCTACTATCAAGTCAATTTCCCCCAAGACAAAGGAACCTATCCTGGTGGTGACATTTTTGAGAAACTGCGTGTCTGAGAATGTTCCACGTTTGCTCAATGGTTCGACTAACTACAGAATTCTAGGCTGGAAAGCATTTTCCTTCAGAATTTGGAAGGTGTTTCTCCGCTATCCTCTAGCATTCAGGGTTATTGAGGAATCTGAACCATTATATTTCTGATTTTAAATTCTCATCTTCTTATATTTTCTCTATTTTAATCTGTTTATGATTCTGCTTTACTGATTAAGGGAATATCTTTGATTTTGATCTCCAAACCATTTTTTTTTTTGTTTCTAATATCAAATGTCTAATTTCCAGGTACTCTTTTTGTTGTTGTTGTTTTCCTTCTTTAAAAGGGGCATCCTGTTTTTTTCAAAAATATCACATAGGTCTCTTATCTCTTGAGAAATTAGGTATCATTTTCTTGATGTGTTCCTTTATAGTCTGGGTTGTTTTTGTTTTCAAGTTGCTTCATTCTGTTTGGCTTTTTACCTCATCTTTCATACTATAAAGAAAAAAACATGTTAACTAGAAAGATGTTATAACTTTTAAAGATTTTTAAAATCTGATATTTTTAAGCCTTGGGGGGAGGTTCCCCAACCACCCTGTCTCTCCTATTTTTGACCTTCTGTTGGCTCTTCTGTTAAGCTCCTCTCCGCCATCCACATCCCACACCTTCCCATAGGAATGCTCTCTCTAAACCTGGATTTTTTTTTAAACATTTTATTTATTTTATTTTATTATTTTTTTAAAGATTTATTTATTTGACAGAGACACAGTGAGAGAGGGAACACAAGCAGGGGGAGTGGGAGAGGGAGAAGCAGGCCTCCCGCTGCGCAGGGAGCTCAACGCGGGACTCGATCCCAGGACCCCTGGACCATGACCGGAGCCGACGGCAGATGCCCAACGACTGAGTCACCCAGGCATCCTAAACCTGGATTTTTTGAGCGAGAGTCTATGCCAGCCCTTTTCAATGTCTTACTTCTTCATCTTACACCTCCTGCCATCAGATGTTTGCCCTCACATCTCCCGCAGAATTCTGAGACTGCTGTGGGGCAGGCATGGGGAGGAGTGGAAGGGGGAACCGCTGGGAACAGAAGAGGAGTGGGGTTAAGAGTACCATCAATTAGTGCTTCTTAAGCTATGGCACGAGCAGAATCACCTGGGAGGACTGTGAAACCGCTGGGAGTGTCTTTGATTCTTTGGATCTGGGTTGGAGTTCAGTGCCTTTTTTTAAATCATATCCAACAAGTTACCAGGGGCTGTGGACGCTGCCTGTCTGCAGTCCGTATTTTTTGAAAACCACTTGAATAAAGTATTGTAACCTAACCTGTATTTATGGCTGTTTCTCATCTCCTGCAAAAATATGTCTTGATTAGAACTTTGACTTTGGCTTTTTAGTAAAAACAAGCGAGATTGTGTTCGAGTATTTTCTCCTGATTTCCAGCTAAAGACGGTAGAGGGGAAGCTGCACATTAAATAGGAGATGGGAAAAACATGTATGGTGGGGGGAGGAACTCGTTCTCCACCTCTGGCAGAAAATCAGCACTTAATGTCGGTGCTCGATGCCAGAGTTCAGTACAAGTATTGGGATTAAGGTGGGACTTTATAAATTTAGTTAATTTCAGCTGCTCACAAATGTTAAATGCAATTCAATTAATAGTCTAGAGAACAAACTAAAATTACAGATCCAAAGCACACATCCATAACATATCAAGCTATTAAAGAAAGTGTTTATAACAGATACTTTATTTCTCCTCTCTGTTCCCCTTACTAGCTCCACAGGTTTAAGATGTCAGGCAAGGGAAAACTTTTAAGGAAGCTTTCTCAGTTAATTTAACTGGGAATTAATCAGCAGTTGGGTGGGTGGGGGGAATCACCCTTCATGAGAAGACGGTGGAGCCCAGTTCACAAACCAGTAGCCATTTCCAGGAGTAGTGTGGAAAAAACTGTCTTTCAAGGCAACCTTAGGGAGATATAACCACAGGCTCTTTTAAAATTTTCCAGCCTACGTGAGGGTGAGTATGATTGTTTTAATGCGGAGCAGATGAAGCATTACCCTATTAGTCCGCTAATAGGACTACGCCCACTCACCTAAATCCCTTTAACCATTAGCATTTACATTAAAATAGGCTGACTGATTGGCTTATCTGTTGTTTTAAAAGGAAACCATACCAAAACTTCGGGGTTTGTTCTTTCTCTTGCTGCTCCACTCTTTGTTGGAGTTTGGGTTTTAATCGCTCTTTCTGGGCTGTGACGTTTTTGCCAGGCTACGTCGTAGCAAGTTGGGTCCTGCGCATCACCTCCCTCTGGACCCCGAAGATCTGGGAGGAGCCTCGGTCTGTGACTAGGCTTCCAATGGATTCGCCAGAGCAGCTTTACCCAACCTGGGCCCCGGGGTCCTCTCAGACGCCCCGTGAAGAGAATTCCCAGGGCAGCTCAGGTAAGCCAGATGGTACCCTTTCTGACGATGGGGGGTTCAGGAGCGAAGAGGTTGCCCTCCTTCTTAAATTGACCTCAGTCTTTTTAAAGAGAAATGTAGAAAAGGAAACTCCTTCCAGGCAGGAGGGCCAAGGTTATGTAGGTCTTCCCAGGGAAGAAACACAGGACGAGGGACGAGGGGCGCCTGGGTGGCTCAGTTGGTTAAGCCTCTGCCTTCAGCTGAGGTCATGATCCCAGGGTTCTGGAATCCAGCCTGGAATCCAGCCTGCCATCGGGCTCCCTGCTCGGCGGAGAGCCTGCCCCTCTGCCTATTTGTATTCTCTGTCAAATAAATGTTAAAAAAAAAAAAAAAAGAAAGAAAAAATAAAAGAAAAAAAGAAAAAAGAAAAACCCAGGACAAGGGGAAATTGGGGAAGGGTTGTTGAGAACTGAGTGGTTTATTTGCTACATTCAGGAACACTTACAATGTTTCCAGCCCCGGTTCTGGGGAAGAGATCCGGAATTCACCTAGGTCGTGCCTCAAAATGTCTGCCTATCAGCAATATGTGTCAGGAACGGTAGAAAGGAACAAAATACAAGAAACTTAAACTCTCATGTAACCTAAAGGTTTTCTTAAAATCTCACCAACCTTTACTGGATTGGTTTTCCAGCTAAATTTACGCTTTAGGAATGTTAAACAGGGCAACGGCTTTTCAGAGGCAACTGAAGGAAGGGGAACACTTAAAGCCATGAATGTGCTCTATAATGTAAATTAGCAGGACACACTCGGGAGGGCTTTCTTAGGAACAGTGCTCCAGAAATACAATTAGGTCCTCTCCTGGCCTCTTCCTGTACCAGAACTCATTTCTGGGAGTTTTACCCCAATCCCAGGCTTGGCCCCAGAGAATCACTCATGTGTTTGAAACCTTACTATACTCTGACTAAAGGGTGGGGCTGGGTGGCCCTGAGCCAGACCTCATCCGGCAGCTAGAAAGCTGGGTGGGAAGCTTGCTGATGTTTTATATTCCGTCAGCATTCCCTCCGCAGTCCAGACGTGCCTCCCACCATCTTCGAGGAAAGAACCTGAGTGGATATATACAAGGGGAACATTAACAAAGAAGATATTTGTATAATCTGATCTCTGCTTTTCCTCGAATCTGCCTTAGTACATGATAGTTCCCAGCTAGGGATCTTGATTTACATGTGCACAAGTCCCTAGAAGTCAAGTGGATCCTGACTCTCTTACTGAATGCTTTCACACACAGGGAAAATTAACGTTAACTGCTATGAGAGTGTATGGGGTATGCATAATGGTTTGGATGGAAGAGGCAAGTGAGTGGCTGCTTTTGGAGTTTGAGCGGAGAGATTTTGTACCGTGAAAAGGTTGGGTGAAAGTGAAGATGGGTAACAGCCAATTCAGCTTCTTAGTTCTGTTATTTATTTTTTTAAGATTTTATTTATCAGAGAGAGCACAAGCAGGGGGAGCGGCAGGCAGAGGGAGAAGCAGGCTTCCGGCTGAGCAGGGAGCCCAATGTGGGACTTGATCCCAGAACCTGGGATCATGACCTGAGCCAAAGGCAGATGCTTAACTGACTGAGCCACCCCAGGGAGAGACTGTTGGATGTGGGGTTTGTCTATTTCACGGGCCTGAACCTGCCCCACCCCCCAAGAAAGGTAAGAGGTTTACCAAGTTGAACTACTGAAACTTGTTTACTGATTTTTGATTTGGATTAATGCTTTGTTGTGTGTCTCTTCCTCTCTTTTATAAATTAACACAAGTGGAAATGGGAAAACTGCAAATACCTGATTTCTCTCACGTGTTTTTCCAGTTGGAATCACATATTTAGGTACCTATTGACCCCGTGGGGGAAAAAATCTAACCTTCAGAACTACCAACAACAGGAAGAGTGGGGAAAATTTTTTTAAGAACTGCTTCCCCTCAGTGGATTTTTTAAAGTTTTATTTATTTTTAGAGGGAGGAGGAGCAGAGAGGGACCGACTCAGCTGTGAGTGAGCTGAGGGCGGAGCCTGACAGGGGGCTCGATCTCAGGACCCTGAGATCGTGAGAAATACCTGAGCTGAGATCCATTTGGCTGCTTAACTGACTGAGCCATTCAGGTGCCCCCCATAATGGATTCTTTTTAAGATTTTATTCATTTGACAGAGCACAAGCAGGGAGAGCAGCAGGGAGAGGGAGAAGCAGGCTCCCGGATGAGCAGGGAGCCCGATGTGGGGTTCGATCCCAGGACCCCGGGATCATGACCTGAGCTGAAGGCAGCTGCTTAACCGACTGAGCCACCCAGGCAGCCCATCACTGTGGATTCTTAGGCATGTTCTCAAAATGTACGGTCTGACCACATTCAGCATGTTCGACTAGCACAGTAGGTAATGCGCTAGGTGTGATCTTCGATCCTGAAGAACAGTCCGGTTGTCCATTGTCCGACCCGCTGAAGAGAAGACCTCCCTCAAGCGTGAGACAAGTGACTTCTGAATGATGCAGTGCTCTAATGGATCTTAACTTTCTCTTTTCTTACAGATGCCTCTCAAACTATCTCTGAAGTATTAACCAAGAACCTTGGTAAATTGAGTCTGGACTCTAGTATCGTCCTCCCATCCCCTCTGCCAGAATATCCATCCCAGCAGCAGGACAGAGAGAGGAAACCGCAGGGGCTGGTGGAGCGCATCCTCAGCAGCAGTGGGAGGAGGACTGGAGTAAGGACTTTGTTAACTGCTCGGAAAGAAAGGATGGCAAGGATGATTCGAATGATTCAGTACCAGCGCTACCTCAACCCGGGGTTCCAGGTAGGTTCATGGGATCTGGGCAGACAGCGCTGCCCCACCCGGGTGCTCAACCGGCCATTAAGAATGATGAGCAATGGGATGAGCAATGGTGGCTCAATCAGGTCGTGATCCCAGGGTCTTCAGATCGAATCCCAAATCAGGCTCCTTGCTCAGCGGGGAGCCTGCTTCTCCCTCTGCCTGCTGCTCCCCCTACTTGTGCAAGCTCGCTCTCTGTCTCTGACAAATGAATAAAATATTTGTAAAAAGTTAAAAAAAAAAATGATGAGCAGCCGTCACTCAACTATACTGATTGAGCAGGGTGCGTATAACAAACACTTGGTTTTTAAGATTCTCCAACATGTGATGATAGATGTATAATGTTAGCAATCCAGCCTTGATGGTTTTTCAATAAATATATTTTTTCTTCCCATAAAGCTTCAAAAAGATCTACAGCAGAAGGAAACAGAGGAGGTAAAATAAGATTTTCTCAGACTATACATGGGGGTGGCTATCTGGTTTGGGGTTTTTTGGTGGGGGGTTTGTTTTTGAGAGCAAAGGGGAATGGACTTTGACCTTCTGGATCTCTAGGAACTCTGAAGAAATCAGTTTGTAATTCTTACTTTTTTTTTTCCTTTTTTCTTAGAGCAGTTTTAGATTAATGGCAAAATAGAGCGGAAAGTCGAGTGTTCCCATATACTTCCTGATTGGTGTCCATCGCTGTGAACATTCCATGCCAGTGAATTTGTACAGTTGGTGAACCTACACTTTCACACTAGCACCTCAAGTCTAGTCAAGATATTTACATTAGGGTTAACTCTTGGTGGTATAATTGTACTTTTTCGACTTAGTACGTCTGTACTTTTTCAAGTGTTGTCAAAACCATGGTCATGATGATACTCCGTAGTAAGAGCAAACGTACTGGGTCCAGAAGTGACATTTAAGGCATTCAGAGAATGACACGAGGATATGTTTTTACTGGTTGACAATCAGATGTTCCCATCACAAAACGACCCACAATCTGGCATTCCTTGGTACCCATACATTTCAATCCTGCCTCCTCTTTGCCCCCAGAAATGTGTATTCCAAAGGCTATTTTGGGGGCACCTGAGTGGCTCAGTTGGTGAAGCATCTGACTCTTGATCTCAGCGCTGATCTTGATCTCAGGTGTGAGTTCAAGCCCTGAGTTGGTCTCTATTCTCCGCTGGAGCCAATTTAAAAGGTTATCATAATAACCAAGCCTAGATTTGAGGGTGGTTACATCTCATGATGCAGTTAATCCATTTTATTTAAATTATTAATGCAATTAAATCCATTTCATTATTTTTTTCAGGGTGAATCAAGAGTGGAAAGATTCAGATGTCGCTGTCATTATTGCCTGTATCATAAAGATCTTTCTGAGGAAACCAGCATGGAAAATAACTATGATGTGGAACCCATGTAGACAAACTCTTATTCTTGTACTTTCTTTTTGCTAGTGATTTTAGGATCATTTTGTAGCAGCTTGGAAAGCTGCTCTGTTAGGGCAAACTAATATTTTGATAATCTACGATATTAATAAGGGTTTTTTTTGTATCTTTTCTATCTTGATACCGGTAATTTGTGAGGAATCCTGTAGTTTGCATTTAAATGACTTCAGGATACTTAAAACACCTTTTGATTTGACCTAAGGAAGCACTAATAGGTATTAAATGTCACCTGTGTGTTTGAGAGACCTGAAGTCATAAAGATAAGACCTAATATCAAAAGTGGAAGCTAACTTGTGCAGAAGGAATACAGGAAAACTTTGGGTGGCTTGGTTAGAGCATA
>CM052897.1:85928959-85953880 GCA_028534135.1 Potos flavus
GCCACTCTGTCTGCTTGTACTCTCTCTCTCTCTGACAAATAAATAAATAAATAAAATCTTTAAAAAAACAAAACAAAACAAACAAACAAACAAAAAAAATAGAAACCTTGCTTCGTATGGTAGTTACAGCAATGAGGCCAACACTGTGGGTCCTTTCCCACACTTTTTTAAAAAATTTTTTAAGATTTTATTTGAGAGAGAAAGAGAGAGAGATAGAGAGCACAAGCCAGGGGGAGGGGCAGAGGGAGAGGGGAAAGCAGACTCCCGGCTGAGCAAGGAGCCCAACGTGGGGTTTGATCTCGGGACCCTGAGATTATGACCCAAGCCGAAGGCAGACACCCAACTAACTGAGCCACCCAGGTGCCCCTTTCGCACGCTTTTTAAATGAATTTCATTCAAATTAAAATCCACATGGATCCATTCATATTGTCCAGTAAATAGGTGTTTATTTTGTGGATAGAAAAGTCTATTCTTGGGGGACCTGGCTGGCTCAGTCAGTAGGCGGAGAATGTGACTCTTAATCTCAGGGTTGTGAGTTCAAACCCACATTGGGCGTGGAGCCCAGTTTTTAAAAAAAAATTTTTTTTAAGTCTATTCTTGCAGAAGATCTGGTTGTATATAAAAAAAAGAAAAGCTTAATAATTTCTCACTGGAGACTGCCTAGATGTCTCAGGATAATAAACTCAGTAAATCGTAGGGTACAATAATTTTTGCACTACTGTTTTTATACTCAGTGTAAGGACATATTTGAGAAAAACAAAAGGATTTTAAAGAACACAAGAGCTAAAATCTCTTAATAAGCACCAATATTACTAAGGTCTTAAGGCTTAACTTTTGTATTCATGATTTTGAGAGCCACACCAAATATGAGAACTGGATTAAGATTTATTTAAAAATTATAGACATGAAATCATTTGCTCCTGCCCCATGATTTTCATCAAATCCTACTGTGAGTAATCAGCGATGGTATCTCATGCTGTCAAGCTCTTATCTGCCATTTTTTTCCTGTGGAGCCCGCACAATTGTGTCCCCGGCGCCAACTTACCAGGACCAGTCAAGGCCCTCCTATAAATGAAACGCAGGCCCCTCACTGCCTGGGCAAATGTTCGCTATAATTCACACTGCCCAAACTACCAGGAATGAGAGTCTATACAACAAAAACACTGCAAAAAAAGTTCTAGTACCGGGGCGCTTGGTGACTCGGTTGAGCGGTTGACTTTGGCTCAGGTCATGATCTCGGAGTCCTGGGATCAGCCCCACATTGAGCCCTGATTGAGCCCCGAGTTGAGCCTCGTTTTGAGCCCGGCTTAGCTTCTGCTTCGGCTTCTGGCTCCACGCTCATCGGGGAGTCTGTTTCACCCTCTCCTTCTGCCCCTTCCCCCTACTACTCATGCTCTCGGTCTCTCAAATAAATAACATCTTTAAAAAAATAAAATCTTTAGGGGCACCTGGGTGGCTCAGTGGGTTAAAGCCTCTGCCTTCGGCTCAGGTCATGATCTCAGGGTCCTGGGATCGAGCCCCGCATCGGGCTCTCTGCTCAGCAGGGAGCCTGCTTCCCCCTCTCTCTCTGCTTGCCTCTCTGCCTGCTTGTGATCTCTTTCTCTCTGTCAAATAAATAAAATCTTTTAATAAATAAATAATAAAATAAAATAAAATCTTTATAAAAATGAATTATAAATTCACGTAATATAGATAGCAATGTATGTAATGGGTAATTATAGTATTTATAAAAACAAAACATCGTAGATAACACAAATGTGATCATATGAAACTAATGGATGATGCTGGAGAGCCATAGAATAAATTATTATACACCCATTAAAACTCATATATTTTGAAGAATGTTTAATAGAAGGAAACATACTTGATGATATGTGAAAAAAAGTCAGAGGACATTGCCAGAGGGTTTAAGAAGGTAAAGAAGTAAGCACTAGTATTCCCAAAAAATGAATTAAAATTTTCCCAAAAAGCAGTTTATAAATCAGCAGGTATATGGTTTTCACAACTTTCTTTAGATCATGTATACAAACAAGTGTATATATATTAAAAATAATGAAAAGAAAGGAACTTCTAAATTATTATTTTTGTATCGGACTGGTAGGGTAAAGGTGATTATATAATTTTCTTTTCCTTTTGTTCTTCCCATTTCCAAACCCGATTTCCTTTAATACTCACTTATTATTTAATTAGCCAGAAATATGTTACTCCTTTTTTTTAGAGCTCTTGTCTGAGCTAGACCTGGTCTCTACTCAAAATAATTCCATAGCTGAACACGCCCCACTCTGCAACCACAACCTACTTGGTCATATCAACCCTCAGACAGTAATTTCTTTCAGTAATTTTTCTAATGAATCAAGATGTGCAAAATGAATAAATAAATTGTAAGAAGATGTGCAGTGTGGGTACCCGGCTGTCTCAGTCAGTAGAGCACGCGACTCTTGATCTCAGGCTCACGAATTCAAGCCCCACGTTGGGAGTGGATCTTACTTAAAAAAATAAAACAAAAACAAAAAAGAAAATGTACAGTGCTTTTCACCTCCCCGTGTCCTCCATTCTTGACTAATTTGTCAAACCCTTCTACTTCTTAGTCTCAGTAAAGCCTCAGTATTACCCTCTAACTGATCTTATTCAAATCAAGAGTTTCTTGACTTATTATTATTATTTTAAGATTTTATTTATTTATTTGACACAGAGAGAGAGAGAGAGAGAGAGACTGTGAGAGAGGGGATACAAGCAGGGGGAGTGGGAGAGGGAGAAGCAGGCTCCCCGCTGAGCAGGGAGCCCGATGCAGGGCTCGATCCCAGGACACTGGGATCATGACCTGAGCTGAAGGCAGATACTTAACAACAGAGCCACCCAGGTGCCCCTTGACTTATTATTATTTTTTTTTTTTAAAGATTTTATTTATTTATTTGATAGAGAGAGCACAAGCAGGGGGAGCCAGGAGAGAAAGAGGAAGGCTCCCCACCAAGCAGAGAGCCCAATGCAGGACTTGATCCCAGGACCCTGATATCATGACCTGAGCTGAAGGCAGACCCTCAACCAACTGAGCCACCCAGGCACCCCTATTATTATTTTTAAAGTAGGCTCCAGGGGTGCCTAGGTGGCTTAGTCATTAAGTGTCTGCCTTCGGCTCGGGTCAAGATCCTGGGGTCCTGGGATCGAGCCCTGCATCGGGCACTCTGCTCAGCAGGGAGCCTGCTTTCCCCTCTTTCTCTGCCTGCCTCTCTGCCTACTTGCGATCTCTCTCTCTCTGTCAAATAAATAAAATCTTTAAAAAAAAATAATAACCCAACATTGGTGCAAGTTGCCTAAATTCCGTGTACAGTGAATTAAATTTTGATATGTTGCATTTCTTTATTAGTTCCATAGATTATCACAACACCAACCCAACCCTAATAACTACATTAGAACAAAGGAGGGGCACCTGGCTGGCTCAGTTGGTAGAGCATGCAACTCTTGATCTGTGGACATGAGTTCTAGCCCCATGTCGCACACAGAGATTATTAAAAAGAAGAAGAAGGAGAAGAAAGAAGAAGGAGAAGGAGAAGGAGGAAGAAGAAGAAGAAGAGGAGGAGGAAGAAGAAGAGGAAGAAGAAACAAAAGAAAGAAAGGAAGGAGGGAAGAAGGAAAATTTTCAGAAGTATTCGAGCACTGGAGCAGCTAAAATCAAAACACCAATTTCTTGAAAATAGCACTTCCCAAACAAAATTCTTCCCATGGCTCAGTCAAGTCTTAAAACAAATCCACGTCTCTGTTACTCAACAGTGAAGACTTGTGAGGGCTATATACAAGGAAATAGGCAGGAAAAACAGAGAAGAGAGAGATGTTTTCATGGCTTCACATTCAAAATGTTGACACTTTTCTAGGAAAAAAAAAAAATCCCACCTATTAGTTTAAAAATTACTTAGAAATTTCTCACTAATTTCTAAAGGTTAACCGTGCTCCTCTACTTCTCATTTCCCGGAGGAAATCTTCTAGTCTTGCAAACACCTCCCTTTTCTCACTACAACGTAAGCTTTGCTCACTCATGTATCCCAAAGACCTGGAAGACCACTGAGCACATAACAGACCCTCCATAAGGACTAGATGAATGAATTCGTCAGTAATGACCTTTAATGCACTCTTGTCTTCTCGCGGGATTTAGAAATTTGTAAAAGTGGCACCATCAACCACTAAGTTTTTCCTGGGACTTTCCCTCACTTTTTTGTGTCAACATCATGGACAAAAAAGCTGTCTTTTTCCTTTTGCTTCTCCTTTTCACCCCGGTTCCCCAAGGCCGAACTGTGCTTGGACTAGCAGTAGACCGCATCGAAAACTCGGCAAGATTCCCAGCAAAAGGTGAACCATGTGTGTTGCTCAGAGGCCCAATGCCCCCTCCACACACACGTTCATTCCTCTGCTCAGTTTCTGCTCTATCCCTCTCCTACTCTGATTTCTTAGGACAGTGAATCCTACCACCCAGAGAGACTCCCTTCCCCCACATTACCAAATGTACTCTAAGAGAAAATCCCCCCCACCCCAATTTCAGAACGGTAGCTTGAATTCCTGGTGCTTTCCTGGCCTGCACCTCCAGGGCGGACGGTGATAACTAATATAGAATCCTTCAATAGGGGCCCTTTCTCAGCTTTTGAAATCCCCAGAACTTCAGTCCCCTAATGGCAGCCTATTACTTCCTGATCCCCCATACTTTTGTCCTCTCCAATAGTCTGTTTTCCTCAGGAGTTCCCCTACCCTTTTCGTTTGTTTCCATTGAGTTTTTCACTCTACAACTTGCTTCCTGCCCATCCCCTCTTGTTAGGATACAGGAAAATAATTTTGTCATTTTGCAAGACTCCATTACACTAAAAAGGTGTTGAACCAGCAGTAGTAGCAACGCATGGGAGCTCTTGAGAAATACGGATTCTTGGGTCCTGCCCAACACCTGTTGAATTGGCATCTGCATTTTAACAAGATCCCTGTGTGCTACACAAAAGTTTGAAAAGCACCAAACTAGGGGTGCCTGGGTGGCTCAGTGGGTTAAAGCCTCTGCCTTCGGCTCAGGTCATGATCTCAGGGTCCTGAGATCGAGCCCCGCATCGGGCTCTCTGCTCAGTGGGGAGCCTGCTTCCCCTCTCTCTCTGCCTGCCTCTCTGCCTACTTTGATCTCTCTCTCTGTTAAATAAAATCTTTAAAAAAAAAAAAAGGCACCAAACAAGACCAGTGTCTCTCAATGCTAGAATCATGGAGACTCTCTAAGAAATCTCGATGTCTAAGGCAAACCCCAAATTAATCAGATCAAAATCCCTGAGAATGGAGTCCAGGGCTCAGTATTTTTAAAGCTTCTTCCAGGGACACCAGTACGTAGTTAAGTTTGAGCCATGAGTACAATTTTTTCTTTCCCTGGGTGGTTGACTATTGGTGCAATCTCTTTATACGAGAGATGACGGAGGTCATGAAAACTCCAGGGAAAAATAGACTTTTCCTGGAATCTGATATCAGGCACATGCTTTTGGCTAGAAAAGACATAGTCCTAACTTCCAAAGAATATTTCGTTGTTTTTTTTTTTTTAAGATTTTATTTATTTATTTGACAGAGAGAGACACAGAGCAAGAGAGAACACAAACAGGGTGAGCGGGAGAGGGAGAAGCAGGCTTTCTGCCTCACCAAGCAGGGAGCCCGATGTGGGGCTCGATCCCAGGACCCTAGGATCATGACCTGAGTGGAAGGCAGATGCTTAATGACTGAGCCACCCAGGTGCCCCTCCAAAGAATATTTCTGAATATTGGACCAGGAGGGGGCAGTGCAGTGGTATGGTTAGATCAAGGTTCGGCTCTTCCACTGGCTGTGACCTTAGCAACACAGTTTCCCCATCTGTACAGCAGTGATCATAATATGACCCATCACAAGCTTTTTATCTTGAGTGGTCATCTGATTCCTTTTTCTCCAGATTAGAACTCAATATCACAAGCCCATCAGATTTTCTTTTTTCCCTGCTGAGCAGAGAGCCCGATGCAGGGCTCGATCTCAGGACCCTGAGGTCACGACCTGAGCCGAAGCCAGAGGCTTTAACCCACTGAGCCACCCAGGAGCCCCCCTATCAGATTTTCTTAAATAAAAAGGCTATGAACGTCACAAAGACCAGAGCAGAAATAAATGAAATAGCAGAAAACCAAAAATGATTAACAAAACTAAGAGCTTAAAAAAAAAAAAAGATTAAAATTGACAGACCTTTAGCTAGCTATGAAAAAAAGAGAGGGGCACTTGGCTGGCTCAGCCTGTGGAGTGTGTGACTCGATCTCTGATCTTAGGGTTGTGGGTTCAAGTCCCACGCTAGGTGTAGAGATTACTTAAAAATAAAATCTTAAAAAAAAGTTTCTGCTTTTTTGGTGAGTGGATAAAAAGCAGCCTGCAGTCACGTCGGTTAGGAAGCTTCCTTCCTCTGGGCCCCACTTTTTTTTTTTTTTTTTTAAGATTTTATTTTTAAGTAATCTCTACAACCAATGCGGGGGCTTGAACTTACAACCCCGAGATCAAGAGTCTCATGCTCTACTGACAGCTGGCCTCTCGCCCCTGGGCCCCGTCTTCTGATAGATTTCTAGTTCATGTGTACAGAGGAAGTACACAGGCATGAGAAGTCCCATCAGGTCACATATCTCGGTAGTTCTAATCTGTCCTGGAAAATCTCTAACGGGCCTGGGTGGAGGCAGCTTCGCTTTCTCTCCTGGCGAGCTCTTCCTGTCTCAGTTGCCCCTGCTGCGGGGGATGGGGGTTAGCTCGACTGCAAGTCGCTCAGGATGCAGAAAGAAACTCAGCAATTACCCAAAAGTACCTGCCCCATTAGGCTGCTGTTTAACCGGAAGCCCCTCGAATTGTATAAATGCTATTTGCGCTCAATAGTTTGCTGTTTGTTTGCTTGTTTGCTGTTGTTTTAGTATTCCTCAGGCTATTTTTAGTACTGAAATGTGGATGGTTCTGGGTTCAGAGCAATCATGGGAGTAGAGCTCACTGAGACAGCGGATGCGGTACATGGGCACGTTGGGGTGTGTGTGGGTGTGGGTGTGGGTGTGGGTGGGTGGGAGTGTAGGGTGGGATGACTTAACAACCAACTGAAAGTGATATGGGCTTTTTTATTGCACTAAGATGTGCCAACTATGTGCCAATGTTTATATTTTGTCCAAACGGCCCTTCCAAATTGCAATAAATATTTATCAGACTCGGCAGCACTAACATCAATCAATAAGCCACAGCCTTAAAATAAAACAACGGTATTTTCTCTTAACTTTGAAAGTATTACATTTTCGTCATGGAGAATATAAATAATGCAGGAAGTGAAAAGAAAAAAGAAAAATCACCTGCGATTGAATGACTCGGAAAGAACCAGCCTGAACATCTTGTGTTTCTTCCCAGTCTTATCATCCATAAACATACGATGTAATGTTTATATCATCGCATACTTCTTGGAGCTTTCAAGGGAGGCATCAGTTAGAGATGAGCCTGCCCCGGGCACAGCTGCCGGGCTCGAGTCCAGACTGCACAATCCATCTGTCCCTGAGACAGAAACAGAGAGTTAGAAGCCTCTCCAGCACGCGGGTCCCAAGGTGGAAAAGAACATTATATTTGTCCCTGGGGATTTGAAAAGAACAGCGTACTTGGCACTCAGATGATAGGCCACTGCCTTTCACCAGACTACAGAGGATTTTTCTCAAGGCACGAGTTGACAACATTCTACCCCATCCACTCTCCCCTCCTTTTTTTTTTTTTTTTCGTTAATCTCAGATATTAGATTATCCTCTAAGGCAAACTTTACATCTCCATTAAAAACCAATATTATAGATCCTTCCCTCACCGCCCTCAGAAAAAGCCGACCTTTCCAACTCCTTGATTTTATTCTCCTAGCCTCCAGAACTATGAGTCATAAATGTGGTCTACACCACCCAGTTTGTGATACTTTGTTACAACCTCCCTAGCAGACTCATACACAAACCCAGTTTAACTTTACTGAAAAGAGGTGAAAGATATGTCTCCGGTCTTAACCTATTGCTGTTAGGTTTTTAAAAATTCTGCTCCAGATGGATGTCAGAATTGCTATTTTCTTTTTCTTTTTCTTTTTTTTTAAGATTTATTTCTTTATTTGACAGAGAGAGACACAGTGAGAGAGGGAACACAAGCAGGGGGAATGGGAGAGGGAGAAGCAGGCTTCCCACAGAGTAGGGAGCCCGATATGGGGCTCGATCCCAGGACCCCAGGATCATGACCTGAGCCGAAGGCAGGCGCTTAACGACTGAGCCACCCAGGCACCCCCCTATTATTGTTTTAATCATACTTTGAAAATAAATAATACTATTGCCCCTCTTAAAAAATATTTTTAAAGTCTGATATAAAGATACTGTGAGTGCCTCTCTACAAATGGATGTCTGGGAGTTTACATTTCACATTTAAAAACTGCCAGCATTGAAAACACCAGGACATTTTTTGAGTCTAGATAAAATATATTATCACTGTTATTTGAATTAAAAAAAAAAATACTTTTGCCAGAATTGGAGTTGCTAATAGAATGCTTGAAAAAAATTTCCATCACACAGGATGCCTGGGTGGCTCAGCCGGTTAAGCATCTGCCTTCAGCTCAGGTCATGATCCCAGGGTCCATGGATGCCCGCATGAGGCTCCTTGCTCAGCGGGGAACCTGCTTCTCCTTCTGTCTGCCACTCCCCCTGCTTGTGCTCACTCTCTCTCTGATTTAAAAATAAATAAAATATTTAAAAAAGGCCAGACCACTGAAGTGTTCTCCTCTGATGGTCTTATGGCATAAAGCACCGAGGTTTCCTAAAACCTGTTGTGTAGAGAATACCTACACAGCAGCTCTTTATGATTCTTCAAGACATTATTGCTCTGATGCAAGAGAATACTGTAGTAAAAACCTGCTGCTTTCAGTTGGTTAAAATTTATTTATTTATTTTTTAAAGATTTTATTTATTTATTTGACAGAGAGAGAGAGAGAGATCACAAGTAGGCAGAGAGGCAGGCAGAGAGAGAGGGGGAAGCAGGCTCCCCGCTGAGCAGAGAGCCCGATGTGGGGCTCGATCCCAGGACCCCGAGACCATGACCCAAGCCGAAGGCAGAGGCTTTAACCCACTGAGCCACCCAGGCGCCCCCAGTTGGTTAAAATTTAAATGAGCTCAATTCTCAGCTCTCTGCGTCATCCCTATTATGTTTTAGCTACTATTACTCCAGAAGTTACAAATTTTTGCTCTTCGTCCTCTGAAACAAACTATAGGTAGTCCCTCGCAGTGGGCGAGAGAGAGGGTCTGCTCTCCTTCAGGCATTAGCTTGCCAGCACTTCCAATCTAACCCAAGGGTCTACCCTTCGTAATACTCCAGATAAGCACGCGATGTGAAGCAAGCCAGAGCGGTGATTCTCAAAGTGTGCTCCCCGGATGAGCAGCTTGGCATTACCGGGGAGCTTGTCAAACATGTCCATTTTTGAGCCTCACCTCTGAGCTACCGAATTGGAACTCTGGGGGTGAATCCCTTGAGCCTCTGCTTTAACAAGGCCTCCTGGAGATTATTATGCCTGCAAACGTTTGAGAAGCACTGACTGGGTAGAGAAGGGGTTGGGGGGTGCTAAGGAATGTTGCCAAAGGGGTTTTGCTAACCTCCTTTCATACGTCTGTTCTTCTCCAGCAGGACAGCTGGAGGAGCATTTCTAAGAAGGAAAATGTACTAGAAGCTCTATACGAGACCTCTGCACCACCCCACCCTCTAACCGGATCTAACATCTGTTAAGCAGATGTGTCCTTTGGATAAATGCGCCCTACGGAGATTTCAGAAGGTTTGCTGATCTGCGCTTTGGTTGGAAAGGTTCTGACACGTCTCTTTTTATCACTCACCTGTACTGTTGTTCTTTTTCACCCTGGAAACGCAAGCCTTCTGTTCATGTGTTAAGTACAGATGGTTATTATTTCAAGCAGCTAGGTAGGTCAGAACAGAAACACCGCACGTTGTGATTCTTGGATCCCCTAGGGATGATCCCTTTAGCTTTCCTGGATGGCATCCTGACTTGTGCGATTTGGGGTCAGACAGCTCCGCCACTTGCCAAACTGTGACTTAATCCAGCTCCTGACCTGCTCTAAGCAGCAGCTTCCCCATTCATAAAATGAGGATTATAGTAGTTTCTATCTCATACGGTCGTTTTAAGTGTTAAATAAAATTATTTAATATTCTTATCTTAATAGCATATTATTGGGGCACCTGGGTGGCTTAGTCGTTAAGTGTCTGCCTTCGGCTCAGGTCATGATCCCAGGGTCCTGGGATCGAGTCCCGTGTCGGGCTCCCTGCTCCGAGGGAAGCCTGCTTCTCCTTCTCCCCTCCCCCTGCCTGTGTTCCCTCTCTCGCTCTGTCTCTCTCTGTCGAATAAATAAATAAAATCCTTTAAAAAAAAATAGCCTATTATTGAATAGAAAGCATTCACTAAACAGTTCGTATCGTTGTTATTCATTAATCTTCATCTCACCCATGGAACCCTGCCCCCCTTTCTATAAGCAGATATCCTCTCTCCTAACTCAACTAACAAACACTAAGGCCATTAAGTGTGGCTTTCTTCAATCTCCTCCCGGCCCTCCAACCCCCCACCTGCCACTCCGAGCATCTCACAAAGTTACTTGGTATCTGTCACTGTCATTTCTGGGGTCTAAGATAAAGGCTGAGGGACTCCTCCTTTTCTTCCTTCTGTTCAAGGCCAACCACTCACCTAAGCCCTTCACTCTTACCTTTTTGCTGGTCCAGAGACATTTTCTGTTTTTTCCTCTGTCTTTTAAATGTGGTCTAACAATAGCTTCACCCATCTCTCCTTTTTCCATTCAAACTTATGACAGGGGTTATCCATATTTCCTTGTCCATTTTCCCCCCGATGCCACGGAAAATGTTTACATTAAGACTGTTGGGGGGGTGCCTGGCTGGCTCAGTTGGAAGAGCATGTGACTCTTGATCTCGGGGTTGTGAGTTTGAGCCCCACGGTGGGTCTAGAGATTATTTAAAAACAAAAAACAAAAAAACAAAACACAGGTTGTCAGTGATTATCGTCATACAGCTGATTGATTTTTCCCCTTTAATTTTGTTGTTCCCTAAATATTCATCTTCTGAACAATCAGGTTTTCACAGGGGGTTGGAGGGACAAATGTTGGTCTTGAAAATATAATTTGAAGAAAACAACTGCCTAAATAGAAAAGGAAAAAAAAAAAAAAGGGAAGTCATTGGCTAGTTGAGATAGAGATGGTGGTGATTCATCACTTTTTTCCACCCTGAAGTAACTTCTGAAAAACCATTTGCCATTTTAAGCAATCTCTGGATGCGTCTCATCCAAATAAATCATGTCAGTACAGTGCTGACGGCTCCCAAGTTTACTGTCTAACTCTGACCTTTCCTTTAAAGTCATACCTTCAGCTGGGGGATGTGTCTTCGTTTGTATCTGCAAACTAAGAATGTCTGAAACTAATCCACACACCCACCTATTTCTCTCCAAAATGTTCTGTTTCTGCTGTTGGACTCTCATTCATCGAGCTAGAAACCAAAGAATTCCATCCTTTACTCCACTGATGCAGTATAATTCTGGAAAGAATTAGCAGATGGGTCCCTTCTCCTGTGGATTCCTTCAGCACCAATTCCTTTCCTTACACTCAAGTGTGGCAAAACGAGACGACAAAAGTGTCCAAGTTCTTGGCTTCAAGTCCGCAATGTGTAGTCTGGTGTTAGATACAAAGATTTTAAAGAAAAAAAAAATTAACCGGAACTAGCTTTGCCCGCCTCTCCTTCTTTTACTATGTGTAGATCAAAGATTCTTTCACATGTTGGAAGGAGTTTGTGATCTAAATTATAGATTTATAGATTATTATAATTACAGATTATAGGGAAGGAAAAAGTTTTCCTTAACTTGTTTAGGGTCCCTGGCTGGGTCTGAAAATTAAAGTAACAAAGACAGATTAATGGGGGAAAAAGGATACAAATTTATTTATTATAAGTTTGACGTGACACTGGAGACTCTGTAAGAAAATGAAGACCCAAAGCAAAGGTTAAACCTGAGTATTTTTATGCCAGGTGTGATGAAGAGCAGACGGTTGGGAAGAAATACGAGATGTCAGAGAGTCTGAGATAACTGTAGGAAAATAGGAGAAATCCAGCCAGGCCTGTTTGTTAGGATTCCTCTTGACGACTTTTTGTCTTCAGAGATAAGGATGTTTTCTTTTCCTCTGGGTATAAGGAGGGCACCTTTCACATGAGGGTTTTATGGCCTATTTCTGGGAACAAGAGGAGTGGGGGAGGTCAGAATGACATTCCTGCTCCTGCAGTTTTCTCAAACTCCTTCAGCTGAGGATATTCAATATACCAAAATGCCATATTTTGGAGTAGCCTCTCCTGAACCACATCGAGAGTGTAATGTGAGTGAAGGAGACATTGCATCTAGACTCTGCCTTAAACAAAGTCCGAGACTTGGTAATATGAGACAATACTCCTTTTTAAGAGATCTGCGAGTAGTAAAAAAAAAAAGAGAGAGAGAGAGATCTGGGAGTAGAAACAACTCCATGTCTCACTTTCTAAATAAGTTCTCGATATGGCAAACCATTAAGTTGAACAAGGTTTATTCAATGTCCGTACCTGAGAGGGCTAAGATAATCCCCAGTTTCCCTAGAAGATAACGATAGGTATCTTTTTTTAATTGTTTATTTATTTATTTGACAGAGAGAGAGAGATCACAAGTAGGCAGAGAGGCAGGCAGAGAGAGGAGGAAGCAAGCTCCCTGCTGAGCAGAGAGCCCAATGCGGAGCTCGATCCCAGGACCCTGAGATCATGACCTGAGCCGAAGGTAGAGGCTTAACCCACTGAGCCACCCAGGCGCCCAACAACAGATATTTTAAATTAAATGCATAATAAAGAACTCCCATGATACCGCTCCACATTGCCCGGTGCTCCCCCTCAACACAGGTCAGGACAAAATAGACATTAGTTCTGTGATTTATCTATGCCTCTAGGATGCCTAGGAGTTCCAAGGGTCTCTAGCCAACTTTCACACTTCAATCACAACAGTTCAGTTTTTACCAGGTTTTTGTTGGGGGTTGGAGGGACACGTTTTTGGCTTGAAAATATAATTTGAGGGGTGCCTGGGTGGATCAGTCATTAGGCATCTACCTTCGGCTCAGGTCATGATCCCAGGGTCCTGGGATCGAGCCCCACATCAGGTTCCCTGCTCGGTGGGGAGCCTGCTTCTCCCTCTCCGGCTCCCTGCTTGTGTTTCCTCTCTCTGTCAAGTAAATAAGTAAAATCTTAAAAAAAAGAAAAGAAAAGAACATATAATTTGAAAAAAATAACTGCCTAGGGATGCCTGGGTGGCTCAGTTGGTTAAACGTCTGCCTTGGGCTCAGGTCACGATCCCAGGGTCCTGGGATCAAGTCCTTCGTCGGGCTCCCAGCTCAGCGGGAAGCCTGCTTCTTCCTCCCACCCCCCTTCACTAGTGCTCTCTCTCTCTCAAATAAATAAATAAAACCTTAAGAAAAAAAAAAACCTGCCTAGATAGGAAAAAGAAGAAGAAGGAGACGCCATTGGCTAATTGAGATAGAAATGGTGATGATTCATTACTTTCTCCTTCACCCCCCCCCCAAAGTAACTCCTGAAAAATCCAGAATTCCTAATGGTTTTTATAGGTTTGTCAGTACACAATTAAGTTTCAGCTTAATTAACAAAGGGTAAAATATTTGAAGTCAGTTGATTCGTTAATCTTACCATGCAACATAGATGGCTGTTGGGAAATCGCAAGCATATGGACAGGACTAGAGACGGAAACAGTGTTGAATATGTCGTTCAGTTGTGTTCCCAAAGATTTTGGACCTCAAAGTTTGGACTTTTAAGGAACTGCCGTTTAAATCAGTGCCTTAAGATTGTCAAAACAGTTTTCTGTCTGGGATTTAACTTGTTCTTCAAATAATAGACTGGTCAGCCATGGGGTGAAACGCCTTTTCTAATAAAAAACTATTTTTGTTTTTTGAGATTTTATTTATTTATTTGAGAGAGAGAGAGAGCACAAGAAGGGAGAAGGGGCACAGGGAGAGGGAGAAGCAGACTCCCCACTGAGCAGGGAGCCAGACAAAGGGCTTCAATCCAGGACCCCGACGCAGGGCTTGAACCCAGGACCCTGACGCAGGGCTTGAACCCAGGACCCTGAGATCATGACTTGAGCTGAAGGCAGACACTTAACTGACTGAACCATCCAGGCGCCCCCCAATATATCCCCCATATATCACCGGAAATGCTTAAAAAATTATGAGAGAGCTTGCACCTCTCCAGCCTAACACGGTCTGACTCAGCTAGATGATAGGCAGATTAAAGAAAAATAACAAAGTCTTACATCACCGGTGTGATTGTAACTCTGCTAAGTGTGTCCTTCCGGCTTGGCAGAGATCATGCTTCTGGATTGTACGCCCAAGGCATTTTCTGTTGTCTTTTAAGGTATGTCCGCCCTGGGTGCCTTTTTCATGAATTTTCTCTACGAGGGCTGTACCTCTTACACCTGTCCTGTGGGACTCCCTCCTCAGCACCAGCCTTCTGGTAGTCAGTGTCCCTTCCAAGAGGGACTGCTAGGATAGATGACGTGGGGAGCCATAGAAAGCACCCCTGTCACGACAGGCCAAATCCAAACCCTGTCAGATGGTGATATGTATGGCCTACCTACTCCTGATCAGCTTGTTAGTGAAGCCACTACCAGCAAGACCTTCCCTCCACCATGGACAGCTCCCAGTGGTGCCTCTCATACTTCTCAAGCTGAACTCGGGTGCCAGTGTCCAAGTTTGTCCAACAGAATTCAGAGACAATAAAAGTCTTTTTTTATTTTATTTTATTTATTTATTTGACAGAGAGAGAGAGATCACAAGTAGGCAGAGAGGCAGGCAGAGAGAGAGGGGGAACCAGGCTCCCCGCTAAGCAGAGAGCCCGATGCGGGCCTCGATCCCAGGATCCCGAGATCATGACCTGAGCTGAAGGCAGAGGCCTTAACCCACTGAGCCACCCAGGTGCCCCAATAAAAGTCATTTAATTCCTACAGTCTCCACAGTGGGAGATTGAGTGGACTTCTGGAGGATTGTTTCTTCAAGCCCATGACCTGTGTGAACTCAATCCTATCACTATAACCAATTCCTTTTGGATAGATCTAATTCTTGATGCCTATTCTTCATAGAATAAACATTCTTTTTTTTCCCTCTTATTGTATCTTGAATTTCTAATTTTCTCAGGATATAGACCTAAGAATATCTTCTTTTTTTTTTTTTTTCAAGATTTTATTTATTTATTTGACAGAGAGACAGCAAGAGAAGGAACACAAGCGGGGGAGTGGGAGAGGGAGAAGCAGGCCTTCCGCTGAGCAGGGAGCCCGATGCAGGGCTAGATCCCAGGACCCTGGGATCATGACCTGAGCTGAAGGCAGAGGCTTAACCCACTGAGCCACCCAGGCGCCCCCTAAGAATATCTTCTTAATTATTTGAACACTGCATCTTGCATGAGATACTTTCTCTTGATGTTTTAGGATTTGCTCTGTTGTAGGGAGGTTTCAAAATGCAGAATTCCAATCCTTACCCCAGAGTTACTGAATAAGAATCTCTAAGTTTAGGCACGAAACACCAGTATCTTTATCTTTTGACATTAATTCATCTTGTGGAGAAGTCTGGAATTGCCATGAATTTAATGCCCTTTTAAATTAATTTAAATTTAAACTTAAATTTAATTGATATCTTTTTTCCCATCAAAAATGTATAATTAATTCTTCCCATTTTCTTGACTTTTAAGAATTGACCAGAATAGGGGTGCCTGGCTGACACAGTCAGTAAAGTGTGCGACTCTTGCTCTCAGGGTCATGAGTTCAAGCCTCAGGTTGAATGTAGAGATTACTTTAAAATAAATTAATTAATTAATCAATCAATTTAAAAAAAGAATTCACCAGAATATATACCAGTATAGATTATGCACCATTTAAAAAATTGCACTCTAGAGGCAAATAACAGAAACAAGAGCAAAAAATGTCTCATGATTTCACATGAGCTTTATCATCCTGTTGTCCAAAGTGTAAAACTTTCAACTGTCTTTCCACCGTCAAATAATCTATACATCAGGGGTACCTGGGTGGCTCAGATCATGGTCTCGGAGTCCCGGGATCAAGCCCGCATCAGGCTCCCTGCTCAGTGGGGAGTCTGCTTCTGCCTCTCCCACTCCCCCTGCTTGTGTTCCCTCTCCCGCTGTGTCTCTCTCTGTCAAACAAATAAATAAAATCTTAAAAAATAAATAAAATCTTTAAAAAAAAAAAAATGACTTCCATTTACATCTGCCAGAAGAAAACCCTTTTAACATTTTGGCACATATTCTGGATTGCCCATACACATATTAGCCATCTACATGGGTGATGGCCAATAAACATTTATATTAATATAAATTTTTTATAAAAATTGCATCATACTGCAAATATTTTTCATATCTATATACTTACATCCCATTATTTAAGATTTAGTCTCTTTGCATCTTGATTCAATTGAACATTTTTCATATACCTACTGGAAATGCGTTCATTTTTTTAACTGTATATATACTTTACCCACTCTATCACTAGCTGATCATTTTTGCGGCCCACGGACAGCCAAAATACAGATGACACCTACCTTAATTCTGGTCACCATTATCACTGTCATCTCTCCTACAGTCACCTACAACCCTTCAGTGGTGTTCAGTAGTCTCAAATATTTAGCACAAACTCCTTAGCCTGAGTTGGAAAAGCCGTCAGCCTCCTGACTGGCATCCAGATTAGAACACCTCTAATCAATTTTCCAGTTTAAATTTTACCTGATCACAACCCAGATTAAAACTCCCGTAGTTTCCATTTCCCCTCAGATCCTAATCCAAAAACCCTAATCTCATCATTACTGACTCAAATCTCATTTCTGGTCGCTGCCTCACCAATAAATGTACTTGGAGACTTGGAGAGTAAACTGAAGGTAAGAGAACAAGTCGTGCTTTTATCTGGAGACATAACTTTCTAGGTAGAGGAAATAGCACAGCCAAAGTCCCTAAACTGGGACCGTGCTTGGCTTGTTTACTGAAAACTCTGGCAACCAGAGGGAATGGAGCAAAGAGAGTGAAGGGAAGTGTTAGCAGAAATCCAAAAGGTAGGGGTGCCTGAGTGGCTCAGTGGGTTCAGCCTCTGCCTTCGGGTCAGGTCATGATCTCGGGGTCCTGGGATTGACCCCGCATCAGGCTATCTGCTCATCAGGGAGCCTGCTTCCCCCTCTCCCTCTGCCTGCCTCTCTGCCTACTTGTGATCTGTCTCTGTCAAATAAATAAATAACACCTTAAAAAAAAAGGAAAAAATAAATCCTTCAGATTGGATTACCGAGGCTAGGACTATGTATATATAGGAGAGAAGAGATCTAGGGATTTAGCCTTGAGTAACTGGATAGGACCAAGGCTGGGGAAAGGTGGGAGGAAAGAGAAGGAACAAAGAAAACCTTGTTCCTTTTATTTTATTTTTAAGATTTTATTTATTTATTTATTTAACAGAGAGAAAGAGGTCACAAGTAGGCAGAGAGGAAGGCAGACAGAGAGGGGGAAGCAGGCTCCCTGCTGAGCAGAGAGCCCAATGCGAGGCTCGATCCCAGGACCCCGGGATCATGACCTGAGCCGAAGGCAGAGGCTTTAACCCACTGAGCCACCCAGGCGCCCCTGTTCCTTTTATTTTAAAGTTTGTTTATTTATAGTCTCTAAACCCAACGCAAAGCTCAAACTCTCCATCCTGAGACCAAAAGTCACATGTTCTACTGACTGAGCCAGCCAGGAGCCCCAAAGAAAACTTTGAAGGAGCAGCCATTGGTATGGAAGGAAACTCAGGAAAAGATGGTATCCTGGAAGCCATGAGAAGAAAGCTTTTCAAGGTGGAGAGGACTCCTGACACTTCAAAAGCTCCTGATACTTCAAGTAAGATGGGGATAGGGGCGGGGGCACCAGGGTGACATAGTTGGTTAGGTGTCTGATTCTTGGTTTAGGTTCAGGTTGTGGTCTCAGGGTTGTGAGATCGAACCCGGCTTCTGGCTCTGAGCTCAGCAGGGAGTCTGCTTGGCATTGTCTCCCTCTGTGCCTCCCACTCCTGTGTGCTCTCTCTCTCAAAGAAATAAATCTTAAAAAAAAAAAAAAAGATGGGGATAGGGAATTGATCATTAGATTTTTGCATCATTAACTTGTGACTTTGACAAGAGGCATATCTGTGGAGGTTGGATGTGAAAGTCTGATTGGAGTATTCAAGAGAGAAAGAAGAGGGAAAAATCACCAGCATGCAAATACAGAGAAATCTTTAAAAGAGTTTTGCTACAAAAGAAAATATAGACTTGGGGTGGAGCAATAGAGCGGTGTGTGATTCAAGAGAGATGTCTTTTTTTTTTCTAACCTGATAATAATTACAGTATATCGTGGGCAGAAATGATAGGGGAAAATGATGTCACTAAATACTGATTTGAATTATACAAATTCGAAGTTGCAAATTTTAGAATAGAGTTAACAACTTGAATTTAAATTTTGATTATTTTTTAATGCATCTATGTGATTTAACTGTAGTGTGGTCTGAAATCCTAGGTCATATGAGCGCTTTAAAAAATTGAGATATAAATTATAAACCATAGATTTCACTCTTTTAAAATGTAAAATAAAAAAAACCAAAATGTAAAATCCAATTTTTTTTTTTTTAAATACATTCACTATGTTGTACAACTATCACCACTATTTTGTTCCAGAACATTTTCATCACCTTTCCTATTAGGGGGTGCCTGGGTGGCTCAGTCGGTTGAACCTCTGGCCCTCAGTCTCTCTCTCTCTCAAATAAATAAATAAATCTTTAAAAAAATAGTTTTCTTTTTTTTTAAAGATTTTATTTATTTATTTGACAGAGAGAGATCACAAGTAGGTAGAGAGGCAAGTGGAGAGAGAGGGGGAAGCAGACTCCCTGCTGAGCAGAGAGCCTGACGCGGGGCTTGATCCCAGGACCCTGAGATCATAACCTGAGCCGAAGGCAGAGGCTTTAACCCACTGAGCCACCCAGGCGCCCCGAATTTTTTTATTTTTAAGGATTTTATTTATTTATTTGAGAGAGAGAGAGAGCGAGCAAGCAAGGATGAGCAGAGGGGAGGGGCAGAGGGAGAGGGAGAAAAAGACTCCCCGATGAGCAGGGAGCCCAACTCTGGGCTCAATCTCAGGACCCTGAGATGATGACCTGAGCCGAAGGGAAACACTTAACCCGCTGAACCACCCGGGTGCCCCTGAGTTTAAATCCTAACTACAAATCTTACTAGCAGTGCAAGTTTGGGCTGCCCCTATCTATCTATCTATCTATCTATCTATCGATCTATCTATCTATCGATCTATCTATCTATCTAAGGGACTAGCATACAACTGTGGAAAAGCTGGAATTTATGTGATGCTTCCTGTTCTCCAACATCTATCTGATCCACATCCCCCTACATGTTCTCAAGTCTTCTGTTTTTGTTTTGTTTTTTCTGTTCTGTCTCCCCATAGATAAACTTTGATTTTAGAATTTTATTGAGAGGGTCGCCTGGGTGGCTCAGTCAGTTAAGTGGCTGCCTTCAGCTCAGGTCATGATCCCAGGGTTCTGGGATCGAGTCCCGCATTGGGCTCCTTGCTCAGTGGGGAGTCTGCTGAGCATGGAGCCTGCTTGGGTCTCTCCCTCTGCCCCTCCCCCCTGCATGTTTTTTCTTTCTCTCTCTCAAATAATTAAATCTAAATTTTTTTAGAGATTTTATTTATTTATTTGACAGAGAGAGATATAGTGAGAGAGGGAACACAGGCAGGGGGAGTGAGAGAGGGAGAAGCAGGTTTCCCACTTTTTTTTAAGATTTTATTTATTTATTTAGAGCACAAGCGGGGAGAGGGGCAGAGAGGGGGTGGGAGAAAGGACATCAAGCAGATTCTGTGCTGAGCACAGAGCCCAATGTGGTCTCAACATGGCTCTTGATTTCACAACCACAACCTGTGGTTGTGGTCATGACCTTGATCTCACAACCCTGTGATCATAACCTAAGCCAAAATCAAGAAGTGGACACTTAACCGACTGAGCCACCCAGGCACCCCAAGGTAATTTATTTTTGACTAACATCATAAGGAGATGTATTAATTTCAATATACAACCCCTTTCTTTACTCAGTCTATATTTAAATCCAGAAGTAAATTATTTTTAAACTGATCTTTTGGGGCACCTGCGTGGCTCAGTGCGTTGGGAATCTGCCTCCAGCTCAGGTCATGATCTTGGGGTCCTGGGATCAAGCCCCGCATCAGGCTCCTTCTTCTCCTTCTCCCACTCGTTCTCTGTTTCTCTCTCTCTCTCACTCACTCTCTCAAATAAATAAATAAAATCTTTAAAACTAAATTAAAAAACTGATCTTTTTATGAAAATCTTCACTGATTTTGATAACCTTACTTTTTCTTTCCTCTCTTTTTTCCAACAATGTACAACACTGCTACTTCATGAAAATCAAATATATTCTCACACTGAAGAATGTGGACTATGATCTAAAAGTCAAATTTAGCTGCAGTTTGATTTTATTCCACAGATTTTCCTATACAGAAAGAACCAACGATGCTTTGTGATCAAAATCCAGAGCAATCAAAGAGGAATCATAGTGAAGATGAAAGAAGGGGAAAGAAAAAATGGAAAGAAAGAGGAGAAGAAAAAGAAGTGGAAGTAGAAGAGAGACTGGAAGAGGAACACGAAAAGGAAGAGAAAAATGGAGAACAATATCCCCAGAAAAGATTAGTCAGCAAACCCCTCATGGATACTCTCTGGGCAACCTTTAAGTTAAACAAATGCCCCACAATAGGATATAGCCGATCACTTGCATTTGAATTTAACATGTCAGCAAAACAGGTATGAAACATATTTCTTTATCGACAGAGTCACCTGTGTAGTACATCACTCATGTAAACCAATATCCTTATTCCTTGATTCATCATCTCCCTACCTCATTTTTTTTACAGATAAAGCAATGGTTTCGTAAACGGAGGAAGAAATACAATAAAGATATGTACAAGCGGAAAGATAAGAAAAGACCCAAGAGGTAAGAATGTTCATACATAGAACACTAAGTTGTAAGGAAGTGAAAAAGGAACATATTGACTTCCAGAGACAGATTGTGTCCCATAGTTCTTGGATATCCCATCAACTTTTCACATTCCACCATTGCCATTTGGCTCTGGCTGGTAGGTTGAATACTGAGTGACGTGAGAGGTCAGATTACTATCAGACATGGCCCATGGACATGAACTTGACTACATTAAACCGGAACTTCCAGATTATAAACAGTGGAAGATATAAGGAAAAGCATTAGACTCTGTCCAGAAGCTGGCTGCACAAGCCCTAAGGGATCCATGGGGCCCCCGTGAAGCTTGGAGATACATGGGTGGTTTTGCAAACAGTGTTTCCTTTGGTGCATTTTTTTTTTTAAAGATTTTTATTTATTTATTTGACAGAGAGAGATCACAAGTAGGCAGAAAGGCAGGCAAAGAGAGAAGGGGAAGCAGGCCCTCTGTTGAGCAGAGAGCCCGATGCGGGGCTCGATCCCAGGACCCTGAGATCATGACCTGAGCCGAAGGCAGAGGCTTTAACCCACTGAGCCACCCAGGTGCCCCTCTTTGGTGCATTATTAAAACAATTCAAATAGGGATACCCTGCATTTGTGGTAGCTGTAGGGGCCGATAGTAGGATTTAATAAAGTGAGAATACATGTAAAAAAAACAAAAAAAAAAACCACACAACTTTTCATGTTCCAGCCAGTGACACAAAGAACCACTGACTGCCTCACTTGTTATTCTGCTCAACACACAAAAATGCATGTGCATACAAGACATAACGCCATTTACCATGTAGTCATATTCCCAAATATACTACTACAGCCCTTAGATGTTTATTGATTGCAGTATGGAATTAATAATTTCGTCTTTTTTTGTTTCTTAGGTGCTGAATATTTGTGACGTTTGTCTTTTCTGTTACCTATTGGCAGAACCTCATGTGACTAGAAAAATGAAGATAAGAACAACACCAACATTTTTTAAAGTACTAGACTGTACATAGAATTTTCATATATTAGGGGTGCCTGGGTGGCTCAGTGGGTTAAGCCTCTGCCTTCGGCCCAGGTCGCGATCTCAGGGTCCTGGGATTGAGCCCCGCATCAGGCTCTCTGCTCAGCAGGGAGCCTGCTTCCCCCCTTCTCTCTCTGCCTGCTTGTGATCTCTCTCTCTGTCAAATAAATAAATAAAATATTTTTTTAAGGGGGCGCCTGTGTGGCTCAGTGGGTTAAAGCCTCTGCCTTCAGCTCAGGTCACGGTCTCAGGGTCCTGGGATCGAGCCCCGCATCAAGCTCTCTCCTCAGCAGGGAGCCTGCTTCCCCCTCTCTCTCTGCCTGCCTCTCTGCCTACTTGTGATCTCTCGCTCTGTCAAATAAATAAATAAATAAAATCTTTAAAAAAAAATTTTTTTTAAAGAATTTTTATATATTATTTATGTATATTTATAAACAATTTTTTGTGTATTATCTTACTCAATCATCGCTCTAAACCGTAAGTGAGGAAACTGAACTGCTGGGAAATAGTGTGATTTTGGGGACACCTGGGGGGGCTCAGTCAGTTAAGCGTCTGTATTCAGCTCAGGTCATGATCCCAGGGTCCTGGGATCAGGCTCCAAGTCTGGCTCCCTGCTCATCGGGAAGCCTGCTTCTGCCTCTCCCTCTGTGGCTCCCCCTGCTTGTGTTCCCTCTCTCGCCATGTCCCTCTCTCTGTCAAATAAATAAATAAAATCTTGGGACCCTGGGTGGCTCAGTGGTTAAGCGTCTGCCTTTGGTTCAGGTTATGATCCCTGGGTCCTGGGATCGAGGCCCACATCGGGCTCCCTGCTCAGTGGGAAGCCTGCTTCTCCCTCTCCCACTCCCCCTGCTTGTGTTCCCTCTCTTGCTGTCTCTCTCTCTCTCTCTCTCTCTCTGTCAAATAAATAAATAAATAAATCTTAAGTAAATAAAATCTTAAAAAAAAGATATATCAAGTTTATAAATATATTATGCTTCTATCCCTTGTTTTTTAAATCTCATCTTCCCTCCTTTTATGAACCCACCCCCTTCAACTCAGTTTTCATCAATCAAAATCCACCAAACCCTTTCTACTCATTCTTTCCTCTATGTTTATGAACATGTTCAAGTCTCTCTGATCCTGAAAGCAGTGGTCACCATGTCCTAAGTTAAAGGTGATTGCAAAAATCAAATGAGATACTGTTCCTAGAAGTACCTTGCACCCTGCTGGGCACTCTGCTGAATAAGGTATTATTCTTATTCAGCAGCAGTAAATAGGAGTTCCAAAAATATTCCAGGTATAAGCTAGGACCTTCTAAATACATACTTGAAGTTCACGGTGGGTGGGTGGGTGGGGGACGACACAAAAAAACAAAAACCAAAAAAACTCCCTTGCCTTCTACCCTAACTGTTGGTTGTAACCTCATGACTTTCCCCAGTGAAATCTGAAATTGGCCAATTGGCCTCCACGCTGAGGGCAATCAAAGGCGTAAGAGGCCGACCACCCCAGATTAGCAGGTGGCAGATTTAATAAGCAAGGGAACTTATTTATGAGCTTTGCTTTGGGCACCCATAAGATGAATGGATCTCTGTATCTGCCTGCCAGGATCTTCAAAGTTCTATAGAGGCCTTAAGTGCATTCAGTCACATATGCCATCCAGATGGTCTCGACGAAACCTCTCTCCCTCAAGGCTGTGTCCTTGAAAACGGCTCCCACTGTGGGAACAGAGGACAGAATATACATTCCAAGGATATGGGTGGGGATGAGGAGCCTCCAATTGCCCAGGGCTGGGTCACAGGTCAACCAGCGATCACACCCTCTTGCGTGATTTCTTCCAACACTCTGCTTCTTGTGTGACAGGTTCTTAAAATCTTTTTTTTTTTTAAGATTTTATTTATTTATTTGACAGAGAGAGAGAGAGAAAGAGCACAAGCAGGGGGAGCAGCAGGCAGTGGGAAAGGGAGAAACAGGCTTCCTGCTGAGCAGGGAGCCCGATGCGGGGCTTGATCCCAGGACCCTGGGATCATGACCTGAGCCAAAGGCAGATGCTTAACTGACTGAGCCCCCCAGGTGCCCCCTCATGTGATTTGATAGATAGTACATTAGCAGATTCATCAGGTATAACCACACAATATAGCCTTTGGATAACCCTTGCAAGGCAGTAATAATGTCCAAGGTCATCCTATTTTGGGGGACAGTTCTCATGAGGGACCTTTCAGCGTTCAGTAAATGCGGGCTTTTCCAGCTATCATTTAAGGCGTGTTGGGTAAATATCGTAAGGACTTCTATGCATGCTACATTTTTCTCCAGGCCCATAGAGAGGGACAAAGATGGCAGTCGAATAATTGTCCCGGTGAAAACAGAATGTGCCCACCTGACCTGGAGGAGAAGGAAGTTGGCAGCTTTAGGAACTTGACCTGATTGTTCATACCATACATGTTACCTGCGGGCAGACAGCGCTGTCGGGCGTGAGGAGATGGACTAGGGGTGAGATATGCCCGATGAGGACCCCCACCCTTACCCCTCCCCTCTTCATCCCCTGCGTGTTCGCTTCCAGGTAGAGTGCGTTTCAACAGCTGCAGCCGGTAGCAAGACACCAGGATCCCGGTGAGTGAGATCGAGTAGTTCCTCCTGACCCAGGGGTGAAAGGTAACTCACCCGCCCTGGTGGGACATCCCATTGCAAATTCTAGTAGATCATTCCTTTTTCAGGCACAATGGGGCTTGGTGTTCTCAGCAGCACAGCGCATAGATCCACAGTAAGAGCTGAGGCATTGGCTGTTCCCCATGATTTTTAGGCTTT
>CM052897.1:85959950-85976334 GCA_028534135.1 Potos flavus
TAGCATCATCTCTATCCATCCCAGCACCAAACTATGCATAGTTCCTGGTAGACATCAGGCTTCTTATGCTTGCTGCCTTTTTTTTTCTTACTACCTGACCACCTTTCAAAACTAAATTGATGATATGATCATATGACCATATGATCATATGATAATATGATGATTTTTTTTAACCATTAGATTTTTTTTTGCTTCATACCAACCCATTTAATCTAGCAAACAAACAAACGAAAAAACTTTGAATGAAGTGTTACTAAAATACTAACCAAATCATTTTACCATAAACCTGGTATGTGCATTTCAAGTTTCTACTGCCAGGAATTTTGTTAAGATCAGTTTCATCATAAATAGCACGCTAGAATAGAGCACAGGAACATATGTCATTAGATGTGATCCTTGCCTCTTATCCTCAGATATATGTGAGAATAAAGCTCACAATTGCTCCAGGCTCTGAAACCCCAGTAACCCCAATCCAATATCCGGAAGTAAAAAAGACACCCTGTCACACAACTTTCTTTAAGTTGTAATAAAACAAAGCCTAAGTTTTCTTACCTTTTTATAGGAAACGGCCAGTCATGTGATAAATACTGAAACACTTCTAGGAATTTTTACGAGTTTGTTTATCAAACATTTTGTAAAAACTGACCACACAAAAAGTTCCTTGGAATTTGGTCCACAAATTCACTTAACAGGCTGGAAATTTAAAACCTTTAAGTAAACAAGGAAGTGGAGAATCCCTAATCCTAACATGTGTAATTACTAAAGTGATATACACACCTATCAAAAAGTTTTGCTTACATAAGGTACAAACTATAAAAGGGAGGTGCTTTTTGAGTAAAAACAAAGAACTAGCTGATATCCTTTGTTTTGTCACCATAGCTCAGATGAAGTGAGACCCGAATTTGCTATCTACTCCTGTGACCAAAAAAATTAAAGATAAAAAAACTTAATTTGTCTTACTACATATTTTTCCAGCCATTAAGGGAGATGTAACTATGAAAGATTAAAATTGCCTTAAAAGGGGGTTGAAATAGCAGCTAGCAAAGCAATATTCAAGCATGATTTCAAGGATGCTTTCAGCTTTAGAGTGAGCTTTGTCAAACAAAAATCTTCACAACTTCATCAAAAACTTCATCAATAGGAATGCCTGGCCAGCTCAGTAGGTAGAGCAGGCAACTCTTTTTCTTTTTTTTTTTTTTTTAAGATTTTATTTATTTGTCAGAGAGAGAGAGAGAGAGTCAAGAAGAGGGAGAAGCAGGCTCCCCGCTGAGCAAGGAGCCCAATGCAGAACTCATCCCAGGACCCTGGGGCCATGACCGGAGCCAAAGGCAGATGCTTAACCAACTGAGCCAGCCAGGTGTCCCAGAGCATGCAACTCTTGATGTCTGGGCTGTAAGTTCGAGTCCCACCTTGGTTGCAGAGATTACTTAAAAATAAAATCTTTACAAAAATAGAAAAAAGGGGCGCCTGGGTGGCTCAGTCAGTTGAGCATCTGCCTTCTGCTCAGGTCGTGATCCCAGGGTCCTGGGATCCAGTCCCGAATCAGCTCCTTGCTCAGCGGAGAGTCTGCTTCTCCCTCTGCCAGCTGCTCCCCCTGCCTGTGCTCTCTCTGGCTCTCTCGTAAATAAATAAATAAAAATCTTTAAAAAAAAAAAACAACAACAGAAAAAAGACACTCCAATGGGGGCGCCTGGCTGGCTCAGTGGGAAGATCATGGGACTCTTGATCCAGAGCTTGAGCCCCATACTGGGTGTAGAGATTACTAAAATAAAAAAATATTAAAACACCACCACCAGCAACTTCATCAACAGACTTAGAGGCATCTATTTGCTTGACTTTCCCCATTTCTTCCTATAAGTCAGTAATTGGCTTTGCTGGCTGATTATAGGTCTGAATTCTCTTCCAAGCTCTCTCTGTTGTCATCACTTCCACCACCTCTCTTTCTCCTCCCAAGACATCATTCAATACAGGTCTCCTTATTACAGTCAAAACACAGAAGGAAAGCTACAATCTGCCTTCCCACCCCGGTCTTGTCCCAACCTTGAAGGTTGTCTTTGATTTCTTGGAAACCACCCCTCAATCACGAATCTACTCTGAGCACGGGCAGCCAGCAGGTGATCCCTTTCCCTCTGGAACAAACTGATGGTAGTTTCAACTGGCACAATCTTTCCATCTTTAATGTGCTTTCCAATGAGCTCAGCGTCCTGTGAATCTGGGTTCTTCCTTTTCATCCCGAAGAAGTTCTCCTACAGAAGTGTGTGTGTAGCCCTATTTCTCGCGGATGCAGGCGTGCTGGGTCCCCAGGCCCGCGCTGGGACCGCGGAGGACGAACGCCAAGGTCAGCAGAGGCACCGGGAGACTCCCGCCCAGGACGTGCAGCGGCCCGGGGGCCCTAGCGGTTCAGCAGCCACCGCTTCTCAGCCCGACCCGCCAGACCCTGAGGGAGCCGACAGCCGCAGGGAATGACGATACTCCATCCTTTTAACTGATTTCTCTCCAAGATAGAAGTCCCTGCTTCGCACTCCCTGTGTACGTTGCACACACTCACACCACAGTTCGTCATATCTTCACGCACAACTCTGTCGGCACGGCTTCTCTTCTATACTACACCATAAAATGCTTTGGTACAGGAAGCATGCATAATCCGTTTCTTTCTCCTAGCACTTGACATTTCAGACATGCTTAATACATACGTGTTGAGCGAGTGCATTAATGGATTCCCTAAAATATAGCTTGCATAGAGAAAATAAAGCGGCAAACACTTATGGAGCATTTCCACTATGCCATGTCCACACCTGATCAGTTTCTATGTATTATAATCCTCACTTGTTACTCATATGAAGGAAAGTGAGGCATAGAAATGGGAAACCACTTGTCACATGCGAGTGGGTAGAATGGGGATTCAAATTCAGGCTGGCTCAGTCCCCAGAGCGTGCAACACTTGATGTCAGGGCCCTGAGTTCGAGCCCCATGCTGGCCATGGAGCCTACTTAAAAAAAAAAGAAAAATTTCATGTTCTCTTACCTCATGTCAGAAAGACTTGTTTCTTTTGAAACTGACAAAGGTGTAAGGGACATTGGATTTTGAGATTCTGAGCATTTAACAAAAATGCAAACTGGCCTACTTAGGTGCTGGAAATGGCTTCTCTCTTCAGTGGATTTGTATACATAAGTAAAAAATTCATCAAGTCGTACAACTTGAAATTTGATCATTATATGCAAATTATTTCTTAGTTTTAATTTAAAAAAAAAACAAGGAGAAAAAGAAAGCTTTGCCTCATTTTCTCTCCCTAACCCTTAATAGTACATTCAACAAATGCTTCCTTAAATTTGAATTCCTAGGGTGCCTGGCTGGCTCAGTCAGAAGGGCATGTGACTCTGGGGCTTGTGAGTTCGAGCCCCATGGTGGGTGTAGGCATTACTTAAAATAAAAAAATCTTAAAAAAAAATTCCTTTTTCAACATCACTATTGCCTTAGCTCTTTTATATGATTAAACTTATTTACTCTTGTTCCCTCTTCCTCTATTCCTTTTACAATATTAGAATACTCTGAGGTCCTGAGGTATTATAAGTAAAATATTTAGGTGTGATATTTTGAGGGTTATTTCATTCCACTACCAGCCAATTAGAGAAACAATTAAAGTACTAGATTTTTCCCTCATTCTCCCCCCAACCCCCCAACTACCACCAACGTCCCTCAGCCCCTCCCACCACCTACTTTTTCCAAGTTATTTATCCTGCTCTCACACCTACTGAGAAACCTCGGAGCTTGTTCTCTTTGGGGCCAATTATATCACATCGTTCCAGGGCAATTTTATACTTTGTTAAATTTTGATAGACATTCCTAGGTGTTCCTCCCCTTCCTGGGGGCTTGCCCAAATAGGGAGTGAAAAAGGAATCCCTTTTTACATTGGGTCAAAGATCCCCTGAGGGTAGGGTGGGAAAGAGGGAGTAATGCCTTGATATCAACAGTGTTGCCCAGGGTCAGGGCTCTTTGACAATTCAGTTTACCCTTTGAACTCTCCCGCGGGGAGACCTTAGAATTTGCTACACATAATAATTTAGTTCTTAAATATTAAAAGTCTTTAGTTAAACTTTGACAAATAAAAAAAAGAATCACAGGGAAGTTGTTCTTTGGGGATTTTTTTTTTCTTTCTGAGAATTCTTGTAATTCCCCAGTTTTCTGATTATCAGCGTTTTAAACACAAGAGCTGATTCGTTCATTCAATAATATGTATTGAGGGTTTTTGTTGTTGTTGTTGTTGTTTTTTGTTTTTTTCTGCGGCTAAGCACTGTATTCTCCCTAGAGCAGTAGTTCTCAAACTTCAGGATGTGCAAGAATTACAGATTCCTGGAAGACGGATACTTGGGTCCCACTCCCAGAGATTGTGATTCACTAGGTCTGGGGTAACACGGAGCCCACGATCTCAATTTCTAACAAGATCTCAGGTGACGCTGATGTCGCCAGAGAGGACTATGCTTCGAATAACATGGCATTAGGTTATAGTAACAAACCAGGCCCTTAAGGAGTTATTATTCCCAACACAAAAACTTATAACTAAAATGCACAGTGACCACTGCAGTGGGAAGATTTAGACACAAGATTTAGAAGAGAGACACCTAATTCCCTGGGAAAAGGGGACTGTGGAAGGTGACACCTGATCTGAGTCTTAAAAGATAACTAAGAGGGGGAAAAACTTAAAAAAAAAAAAAAAAAGATAACTGAAAATGAACCAAACAAAGGGGGCAGGGAAGCATTCAGGAAAGAGGGGATTGCTTGGGTAGAGCAGTTTGCCAAAGCTCAGAAGGGACTTGAGGGGCGGGCAGAGAGTGACGATGCGCTTCCTTAGACTACACTAAAGCAGACGGATAGTAAGGCTGGATTGAAAGGCGTCTGTGGGCGTCTGTGTGGCGCAGTAGGTTAAGTGTCTGCCTGTGGCTCGGGTCATGATCCTGGGATGGAGCCTGGAGTCGGGCTCGTGTCAGGCTCGCGTCAGGCTCGCGTCAGGCTCCCGTGGGCTCCCTGATCAGCGGGGAGTCTGCTTTTCCTTCCGCCCCTCCCCCAGCTTGTGCGCTCTAATAAATAAAATCTTTTTTCTTTTTTTTTTTTAATTCTATTTATTTGACAGAGAGGGAGCACAAGCAGGGGGAGCGGCAGGCAGAGACAGAGGGAGAAGCAGGCTCTCTGCTGAGCAGGGAGCCGGATGTGGGGCTCGATCCCAGCACCATAGGATCATGACCTGAGGCGGAAGGCAGATGCTTAATGACTGAGCCACCCAGGAACTCCATCTAATAAATAAAATCTTAAAAAAAAAAAGAAAGCTCACTCTGATACACAGTTGGTTCAGTCTACGGAAGGGTACAGAGGTCTGGGCAAGAGATGGTACCCTGACCCAGGAGCGAAGGAGTGGTGGTGAACATTTAGATGGCAGCCTGGAGAAGTGTTGGAAAGTAAGATTAGGGGACATAGCTATTGATCGACCGAAGAGGAGTGTGGATGGTGGAAAAGGGGGTCAGTGATGTCTCACATATTTTGTTGGGTGAATTTTTTACTGAACTTCAAAACTTGTGCTCATGGTTAAGTCACTGATGAAACAAGAGTGGTCATGAATAAATTATTTGAACTAGATGACAGATACATTGGGAGGGTTTAATGTATTGACCATTACGTAAGTGTGAAGTTTGGGTTTTTTTTTTTTTTTAAGGATTTTATTTATTTGACAGAGAGAGAGATCACAAGTAGGCAGAGAGATAGGCAGAGGGGGGCGGGAGGGGGGAAGCAGGCTCCCTGCTGAGCAGAGAGCCCAATGTGGGGCTCGATCCCAGGACCCTGAGATCATGACCTGAGCCGAAGGCAGAGGCTTTAAGCCACTGAGCCACCCAGGCACCCCTGAAATGCAATTTAATATTTAAATGTAAGGAAATGGCTCCTACCCTCTATTTGCTTACAAAGGCCTAGGTCTCATTTAAACCCATTCCTTCATCAACAAATAATGATCAAAAATTTACTATCTTCCTAGTGCTTTTCTACACAGTAGTTCTTAAACAAAGGAATGCTAAATAATCACCTGGAGAATTTTTTTTTTTTTTTTTTAAGATTTTACTTGTTTAGGGGTGCCTGGGTGGCTCAGTGAGTTAAAGCCTCTGCCTTCGGCTCGGGTCATGATCTCGGGGTCCTGGGATCGAGCCCCGCGTCGGGCTCTCTGCTCGGCGGGGAGCCTGCTTCCCCCTCTTCTCTCTGCCTGCCTCTCTGCCTACTTGTGATGTCTCTCCTCTCTGTCAAATAAATTTAAAAAATCTTTAAAAAAAAAAAAAAGATTTTACTTGTTTATTGGGGCACCTGGGTGGCTCAGTCGTTAAGTGTCTGCCCTCCGCTCAGGTCCTGATCCCAGGGTGCTGGGATGAAGCCCCACATTGGGCTCCTTGCTCAGTGAGAAGCCTGCTTTCCCTCTCCCATTCCCCCTGCTTGTGTTCCCTTTCTTGTTGTGTCTCTGTCAAATAAATAAATAAAATCTTCAAAAAAAAAATTTACTTATTTATTTACTTGAGAGGGAGAAAGAGCGCGGTGGGGGTAGGGGAGTACAGAAGCAGACAGAGAGGGACAAGCAGACTCCACGCTCAGTGTGGAGCCAGACCCGGGCTCAATCCCACAACCCTGAGATCATGACCTAGAGCCAAAATCAAGAGTCGGACCTTCAACCAACTGAGCCACCCAGGTGTCCCACCTGGAGAACTTTTAATTTTTTTAATATTTATTTATTATTATTATTATTTGAGAACTTTTTAAACAGCTCCCCCGTCACCCCCACCAGAGATTCCTTTTCAGTAGTTCTGTGGTAAAAGCCCACCCACTTGTATCCTGAACAAGGCGGCCTATGGACCACACTCTTCTAGGACTAGGAATACTATGCTGAACAAAACTGCCAAAAATGAAAATAATTGCCCTCACAAAGCTCATATATGTATTTTAAAGATTTCTATTTTTTTAAGTTATTATTTATTTAAGTAATCTCTGGACCCATCATGGGGCTCGAACTCACACAAAATCAAGGGTCATATGACTGAGCCAGCCAGGAGCCCCATCACATTGCTTATATTTTAACAAGTTTTTTAAAGAAGTTTACTTATTTATTTTAGTAATCTCTACATCCAACCTGGGGCTCGAACCCACGACCCTGAGATCAAGAGTCACACACGCTTCCCACTGAGCCAGCCAGGCATCCCTTAGCTTATATTTTAGTTGTAGGGAAATGGAAGATGATCGACAGATCATAGAAGATATAGGTAGATACATGAGAGATAACATATATTGTGCAAGATGGTGACAAGCGTTATGAAGAAAAATCAAGAGGAAAAGGATAGGGAGCAGGAGACATTATTGAGAAGGTAATATTAAAGATGGAAAGGAGGGCGCCTGAGTGGTTCAGTCGGTCAAGCATCTGCCTTTGGCTCAGGTCATGATCCCAGAATCCTGTGATCAAGCCCCACATCGTGCTCCTTGCTCAGCAGAGGGCTTGCTTCTCCCTTTCCCTCTGCTCCTCCCCCACTCGTGCTGTGCTCTCTCATGCACTCTCTCACACACATGCTCTCTCTCATGCTCTCTTTCTCTCTCAAATAAATAAATAAAATCTTAGGGGCGCCTGGGCGGCTCAGTGGGTTAAAGCCTCTGCCTTCGGCTCAGGTCATGATCTCAGGGTCCTGGGATCGAGCCCCGCATCGGGCTCTCTGCTCAGCAGGGAGCCTGCTTCCCCCTCTCTCTCTGCCTGCCTCTCTGCCTACTCGTGATCTCTCTCTCTCTGTCGAATAAATAAAATCTTTAAAAAAATAATAATAAATAAATAAAATCTTTTTAAGAAATAATTAAGATGGAAAGGAGGTGCGAGATCAGCCTGGTTAGATTTCTGGGGGAGGGACAGATCAGTGAGAGATAAGAGTGATAGCAAAATCCCTGATCAGGGAGATTTCCTGGCTTGTTCCAGGATCAGAAGGAGGTCAGTTTCAAGAGGGTGGAGGAGAACACAAGGTGACAGGACAGAGGTTAAGTACAAGACCACAAGCACAAGGTCACGTAATCCAGGACTTCGCCTTGTTCCCCTAAATGTGAGAACACTGAAAGAGGATTTTTTTAAAAATTTTATTTATTCATTTGACAGAGAGAGAGAGAGAGAGAGAGATCACAAGTAGGCAGAGAGGCAGGCGGAGAGAGAGGGGGAAGCAGGCTCCCCGCTGAGCAGAGAGCCCGATGCGGGGCTCGATCCCAGGACCCTGAGATCATGACCTGAGCCGAAGGCAGAGGCTTTAACCCACTGAGCCACCCAGGCGCCCCTGAAAGAGGATTTTGAGCAAAGGAATAGCTTGATACTACTTGTCTTCACACCAATTCATTCTGGCCAGTATGTTGAGACTAGATTATAGGAAGGCTAGGGTGCAAACAGGGAAACCAGTTGGGAGGCTGTTGGAATAACCCAAGGGATAGATGGTGGCGTGGAGAGTGGTAATCTTGGAGAAGTCAGAAAAGGTCAAATACAGCTTGGGTTGGCACACTTGCCAGAGGTCACAGGTAACTTCCAGCCCCCAGCTCTCCCGTGACGCGGGCAATAACAAAATATATAAATGTTCTTTAAAAGAAATAACCATTTCTTGCTACTCTGCTGGTTCTCCAAGCCCTAGGTCATGTGATCAAAAGTCACTCCAAGAATTACAAAAGAAACACTGGAGGACACAAAAGATTAAAAGAAAGAAGGAACTGGATTCAAGACATATTTTGAAGGCACAGTCAACATAGATTGCATTAAGGTTTTGGCCTGAGCAATAAAAAGATGGAATTGGCATAGGAGGCACCCGTCTAATATCTTTATTTTTTAAGATTTTATTTATTTATTTGACAGAGAGAGAGAGAGACATCACAAGTAGGCAGAGAGGCAGGCAGAAAGAGAGGGGGAAGCAGGCTCCCTGCTGAGCAGAGAGCCCGATGCGGGGCTCGATCCCAGGACCCTGAGATCATGACCTGAGCCGAAGGCAGAGGCTTTAACCCACTGAGCCACCCACGCGCCCCTTAATATTTCAATATTAATTTGAAATACTAATTTTGCGATGCTCTTTAGAAATCCAAATGGAGATGTTAGGTAGGCAGTTGAATATATGAGATTGAGTTTGGGGAATAGGCCTGGGATAAAGATGTACATTTAAAGGTCAAAAGCATATAGCTGGGGGGCCACCTGGGTGGCTCAGTTGGTTAAGCGTCTGACTAAAGCTCAGGTCAAGATCTCAGGGTCCTGGGATTGAGCCCAGAGTCAAAGTCAGGTCCTCAGGTCAGTTTCCACCCTCAGCAGGGAGTCCGCTTCTCCCTCTCCCTCTGCCCCACCCCGCTTGTGCTTGAGAGCTCACTCTCCGCCTCTCAAATAAATAAAATCTCTTTTAAAAAAAGCATATAGATGGTATTGAAAGTCGTAAGACAGGGTAAAATCACCAATATAATGAGTGTGGATAGACAAGAGGTTTGAGGGGTGTCTGGGTGGCTCAGTGGGTTAAGGGTCTGCCTTCGGCTCAGGTCATGATCTCAGGGTCCTGGGATCGAGCCCCGCCTCAGGCTCCCTGCTCAGAGGGGAGTCTGCTTCTCCCTCACCTTCCCTCCACTTGTGTGTGTGTGCACTCTCTCAAATAAATAAAATGGAAGGAAGGAAGGGAACGGAAGAAGGAAAGAAGGAAGGGAAGGAAGGAAGAAACAGAGGAAGGAAGAATGGAAGGGAGGGAGGGAGGAAGAAAGGAGGGAAGGAAGGAAAGAGAAAGAAAAAAGGAAAGAAAGAAAGAGAAAAAGAAGAAAGGAAGAGAGGAAGGAAGAAAGAAAAGAGGTTTAAAAAAAAAGAAAGAAAAGAGGTTTGAGAACTAAGCTTTGGTACACTCTAACTTTTAGATGTCAGGGTTCGAGAAGAACCAGAAAGGAGGCAGAGAAGCATCAAGATAGCAGGTGGGACACCAATAGAGTATAAAGAAAAGGAGATTTAATTCAAAACATGCGGTTTTTGTTTGTTTGTTGTTGTTTTACTATTTGTGGTAATTTTATTACCTCTCAGGTCTCTTGACCCTATTTTCCAATGACCCATTATTTTCTCTAAGACACTGACTTGCCTTTGCCAAAAGTGTTCATTTTCCAGAATTCGCTTCCCTGCGCTCTCAACTTTTCCATCTTGGCTCAATGGAAAATCCTCCAAGAAGTCCTCTCTGATTCCCCTCCCTGGCCACGCCTTCCCTTGTTTGTTCTCTCTTAGCATCTAGTGCACAAGTCATTTTTGGTTTTTTATTTTTGGTACTCATCACACGACATTATAATTGTCTTTTGGTCTATTTTGATCTACTCTACTAAATTGTTAGCTCCTCAAAAGTGGAGAAGTTGTTTAATTATTTCTTTTCTCTCCAGCACATGATAGGCACTCATGAACTATTAGTTGCATAAGCAATAAATAGTTCCTAGCCTATAAATATTAAAAATCACTAAATATATCTATAAACACACGTATGGTTGTACATATAGGGACAAGAAACAGCTACTTATAGACTGCGTTTATTAGGTAGAGTGAAACAATGTAAAGAAGCGAGAAACAGGAGCAGAAACTTAACACGAGAAGTAAGTGAAAACAAGTGACTGCCTCCCAGTTTGGATTATACTCAAGTAAACTCACGTGGACAATGGGTGAAGGGTGAAAACAATGATAAATCGATAATCAATCCGATGATCCCACCAGTGATAAATTAATAACAAATTTGATAATTCCACATTTGATGCGTATACTATGCCTGAAAATTGAGGGGCAGCGAAGTCTACATTAATACTCACAATGATTGTCGCTTCCTCCTTATCCTGACAGGTCAGCAAAATCTGATGCAAAGCTGGGACACCTGTGCTCTTAAAAGATTATGTCTCCTAACGTGCATTTCTTACCTTTAAATGAGGAATCAATCTTTTCTGAAAAACATTTTTCATTTTTAATATTAGCTCTCTTTTTCTTCTCCCTTCCGGATGATGCTCCTAGGAAAACAAAATCTAAAATCACTTTCGAATGTGCAGCCCTGGACTCTAAGCACCTTGTAACGCACCCCTCCTCCACCCACACAGCCCACCCCGACAAATCCAAGGTCTCCGACACCTTCCTAAGCATTCTCTCGACTTTATTCAAATTGCTTTCCTGGGCAAAGAATGTAGTAAGTTTGCCTTCTAGCTACCAGCCCCCTTCCCTTTGGTCTTTCACTCCTGAGGCTCTGACCCTAGATACAATGAGACACAGGTGGGGGATGGGGGTGAATTCAGCCCAGGCTTTCAGGCAAAGACCCCCATCAGAAAGAACAAAGCTTCTGAGACCTGCGGTTTAGAGAGCTGCAGGCAAACTAAGGCATTTGGTGGCCTTGACAGCACTCGTTTACCAACTGTGCTAATTGAAAGCCTGGAAGTCTTTCTGCTTTTTTACTTACTTTTCCCCCAATTTTATTGAGACGTAATTGACATATGGCATTGTATTAGTTTAAAGTACGCAACACAAGGGACTGATACACGTAGATGTTGCGAAAGGATCACCACAATTCGTTCACTCCATCCATCCCTCACGTTCCCCCTTTAAAAAAAAATCATACTCTATGTGTAATGAGACAGAGACTGTCTGCCTGAGCCCAGTGTATTTCCACCCACCTCTTCCTTGACCCTTCTATTCCTACTCTTCTCCCTTCCAGAATGATAGTCGGAGAAGACGAAGGAAAGATTATAGAGAATTGGATCTCCGTGCTTTGGTCCCCGCAATCCTCCTATGCTCATGAATTGGCATCCTTGAGTTAAAAACAGAAATCTCTTTTCGTGGAAACAAAGCCGGCAGCTCTAGGTGGAGACCCAAGGAGCAGAGCGCATGCGAGGATTAGTCTGGCTTGCATCTCCGAAAAAGATATAATTGAAATTTGCTGAGGGTTTACTTGGAGGAGTGGGAGATTGAAAAGAGGACAAAATCTTAGCTTTCTTGAATATTGAATTTGAGAGCGGGTAAGAAAATTGAACGCTGCGGACTGGTTATCTTTGTCTATAAATATGTTCGTGCTGAAACCCAACCATAACAACTGGTCCTTCGGAAAACATATGGAAGAAACCAAAACAAAAAATGAAAAAAACAAATTTGAGAGCAGGGATGGAGTGGGGTTGCAGGACATGGCAGAAATGCCAGGCCAGAGAAAGAAAAGTGGATTTAAAAAAGAGCCAGAAGGGGGAAAGAAAGGCCAGAAGATGTTTGCTTAGGAAGAAGAGATAGAAGGGTCCAACAGAGATTCTAGAAGGAGCTGGTCACAAACGCTTTGGCAAGACCGCTTACAGGAATATCATTTGCTCAGGGAAATGATCTTCTTGACCTCCCTCTTTTCAACTGGGTTGGTTTCCAGGTCAAGAAATTTCATTATTTTACATCTAGGAATGTCCCAGATAAAATTAGAAGGGGGTGCCCTCAATCTTTTTTTTTTTTTTAAGATTTTATTTATTTGACAGAGAGAGAGATCACAAGTAGGCAGAGAGGCAGGCAGAGAGAGAGGGGGAAGCAGGCTCCCTGCTGAGTAGAGAGCAAGATTTGGGGCTTGGTCCCAGGACCCTGAGATCACCACCTGAGCCCAAGGCAGAGGCTTAACCCACTGAGCCACCCAGGCGCCCCATGGGGGTGCCCTCAATCTATCATGTTGTTCACTGGATTAAAATAATAATCACAACAAAAAGGTAATTTCGAACTTGGAGATCGTGAGCGTAGGATAGGGATAGAATTTCTCTTAACAGCCCCCATTTGTAGATGACGGGTGTGGTCAACTATTATGAGGATTTAGCACTTTATTTTACTTTTTACAGCAACACAGAAAGAGGTACAGATGAGAAAACTGAGCCAAGAGTCTATCCAGCAACAGGTATATGAAAACTATTTACAAATTTCCCAAACGGACAGTGTTTGCATAATTACCTGCGGGGCACCAAAGTCAGGGGGCCGCAGCTCCTTTCCTCTGGCTTTTGTTAAAAAGGAGACAACAGTCCTGGGGGAAAGACTTGCCTGTCTCTCTGAAAGCTAAAAAAACAATGAGAGCGCCTTGAAAACAAGTCCTATTTTTAATATCAACTGACACCTCAGCAACACACAATACGTGTTTTATTGTGACCTTAGGGGGACTCCAAGAGGAAAGCCGAGCTCCCTGGGTGAAGTTTTTTTGCCAGCACTAGCTCCATTTTGAGACCCTAAGGGGTCTTAAATCAAGAAACTAATTGTTCTGGTGGAAGATTCGATCACCTCAGGTAGCCTCTGATGCATCTCTGATTTGAAAAGATGGAAACGCGGTGAACCCAGAAATACTTAATTGTTGGGTTTACTTTTTCTCTCGAGGTCCCGTGGCCCCGTTTTCCCGTTCCCCACCCAGTCTGGACTACCCGGCAGCGACCTTTTACATTACAATGGCCTTGGTGAGACTGGCAGACAGGATTAACCGAGAATTCGCAAGGGTGTGTGTGGGCGTGGGGCTGCCAGGAGGGGCGGGTCTGAGGGTGGTCGAGCCCTCCTTATAAATCTAGAGCCTCCAGAATTTTCACCTTTGACTCCATTGGGCTCCTTGGCTTTTACCCTTGCGGGGGTGACCCCCTTCATCCTGTCTTTCTCATACCTGAAGGTCTCCCTATTCCTCTCGGCTCTTCCACCTAGATCCAGAAGCCTGGGCCTTTCTTGCAATCTTGCTCTTTTCCCCCCACCTCTACCCTCCACTCACCAACATGAGTGCGGATGCAGCTCTGCCCCAGTGCCCGCCTGGCCCCGGAGCGCCCAGTTCCAGGGACTCTTCTCCGATGCCTGAGGTTTATGGGCCCGGAGAAAATTATGCGTCCCTGCAAATGTCATCTGCTGAGACGCGCCACGCGGAGACCGGTAAGGGAAGATGCGTCCTCGGACAGCTGATTTCCTTGAGGGAAAGTGAGGGAGGGGAGGGTCAGGGTCCTTCGTTTCCCTCGTGAGTAATTATAGACCACTCATATAAGCAGGTGTCCTCAATGAATCCTCTCGGCACCTGTCTTGGTTGTAACTTGGTGGCGCGTGCCCTTTCACCTGCCCCAGGTGTCAGTCAAGAGACGAGGGCCCCGGGGTGCCGGCATCTCGACTGTCCACTGGGTATTTGGGAGATTACGTGCCTAGGCACTGTGGATAAATGAGCTGACGTCTAAATCTTCTCGCGGTGCTGAGCACACGCATGAAAGGTGTCACTGCTCAGCCAGAAGTCCCAGCGTCACAGCTGGGGCTGGGGGGTGCGGGGAGCTTGCTTCCCCTTTTGATTTGTCTGTTTCAAGGGAGTGCCAGAAACGGCGTGGCCAATTGTGAATCTCACCTTATTGAGACGTTTTGCCTTCGTTCGACACTGGTAATCGGCTCTTCTCCCACTCCTTGGCTCTGTGGGTGTTACTAAGCCGGGCAGTTCTGAGTTTCTGGGCGCCTCCTATGCCCGCGTCTCCTACATCCCGGGGGAGATGTTCGTCCCATTTTATGGTAGATAATTCTAGAAGGCTTACTCTGCTGACAGAGTGACTAGAGTCCAAATCTGAAACCCAGTTTGGCTTCTAAATGGTGAGGGGGGGGGGGTGCTCAGGACACGGTAAAGGCAGTACTCTTTTGTAAATCAATCGGGCAGGAATTGTTAAATGAAAATGTAAATTTTTACCATTTTTTTAGGAGTTGTGGTAAAAAAAAAAATCTTTCTTTAAAGACTTATGGTAAAGATAATGACTTAAAAATTCTTTACATGATGGTTACCCCTAAAACTAAGCTGCGGGGAAGGAGTAGGTAGGCAACTACTTTATTGGAATGTTAGATTTTAATGTTACCCTGTTTTCCTAAACTTCATGTTGTGGTGTCCTTTCATAATTTCAAACGTTGGAAATACAGTGCTGGATCCTGAGAATTAGCTTGGGTGTGAGCAAGTAGCCACGCCCTCCTTAGCAAGCCAAGTGCAAGTTTGTAGAGAGAATTTTTAGGAGATGCCCACTGTAGTCCTTGGTCTAGCCCCACTTTTTTTCCTTCTGGATCTACTTAAAAGAAGCATAAGATTGTGAATTTTTGCCCCATAAAGCTTGTCTCTATTCCATGACTAGGGCAGAACTGAAATTGAAAATAGGAATAAATACCTCAGTGCAATTAAGAGTTTAAGTGGCTACCAAACCTAGGTAAAAGAGGAAATTAATTTTTATTTTATTTTTTTAAAGACTTCATTTGTCACACAAGCAGGGAGAGTGGAAGGCAGAGGGAGAAGCAGGTTCCCCACTGAGAAAGGAGCCCGATGAAGGACTCGATCCTACGACCCTGGGATCATGACTTGATGCTCAACTGACGTCCCAAAGAAATTAATTTTTAGTTGGAAAGCCAATATATGCCAGGGCCTATGCTAGACAACTTTCTCTGTCGCTTTGCTTTAATAATGAAGGAACTCCATGAGGGAGAGAAATACTTTAGGAAATGTGGTCGCAGAGCTAATAAAGGCAGAGTCCCGTACTGAAACCGAAGCCTATGGGAATTCCCAGTTCCCGCTAGTCCTGGTATTTGGAACTGGTCAGTAGTAAACTGGATTTTATAGGGTCCCCAGAATCTGATGTAGGTGATGATTAATTTTACAAAAGGGAGTCCAGTGATCATCCCATCTCTTGATCTCGATGTTGTAAGTTCAAGCCCCTTGATGGGTGTAGAGATTACTTAAAAATAAAAAAAATAAAAAAAAAGGTTTGAGTCCCACTCTGCTTCCCAGCAGGTAAGCTATTGGCCACGTCCATTGGATGTGAAATGGCGACAACGAGTGTACACTTAGTGGGTTGGCATCATACAAAGATTTGGTCTTTGGAAAGTTTCAGAGAAACATGTTGTTTTATGCCCGACAGTGTCTCCTCTTCCTTCCTCCGTGGATCTGCTTGTTCAGGACAGCCCGGACTCCTCCACCAGTCCCGGGGTGAAACTGCCACCCACCTCTGCAGAGGAGAGAACAGGGAGGAAGGAAGACGCGGCCCAGGGCAAGAAACAGAAGATCAGGACCGTGTTCTCTCAGACCCAACTCTATGTCCTCAATGATCGATTTCAGAGACAGAAATACCTCAGTCTCCAGCAGATGCAAGAACTTTCCAACATTCTGAACCTTAGCTATAAGCAGGTAAGGTGTGTTTTATTGTCCTTGCACTGACAAATAAAAAGGCTTATTTGCAGATGAGCAATACTAACATCTGTGTGCTCTGTGTTTAATGCCTACACATAATTTTATTTTATTATTATTATTATTTTGTCTACACATAATTTTAATATGAAAGTGGGATCGGGGCGCTTGGGTGGTTCAGTTGGTTAAGTGACTGCCTTCGGCTCAGGTCA
>CM052897.1:85976834-85999188 GCA_028534135.1 Potos flavus
TTTTTTTTTAAGTCATCTCCACAACCAATGCGCGATGAACTCACAACCAGGAGATCAAGAGTCACAGGCTCCACCCCCTGAGCCAAGGAGGCCCCCTGACTTGCCTCTAATTGATGTGACTGCTGTGTTACATAAATTCCAATTGTCTTCCAAGGTGGAAGTGAACATTCTCAGACAATAGAGTAAGTGCACATTAAACCGGATTAGCCACACAGTTCCTGTCCTTTTTGCAACCCTAGATCTTCCCTGCTTCTCAGCCTCCCCTAGATGCCAGATCTCATTTCCTAAATCTCAAATCTTTCCTCAGCCACTTAATCTTACCATCATATTTAACATTCCCCAAACCGTGTAGGCTTTGCGGGTCCCTTGGGTGCTGCCCGAGGAACCATTCAGCACAAATACGCTAATTTCCACTGGTTCTCTGATCAATTCTTATTCATTACATCAAGAAAAAGGGTTCTTGGGGCGCCTGAGTGGTTCAATGGGTTAAAGCCTCTGCCTTGGCTCAGGTCATGATATCCAGGTCCTGGAATCCAGTCCGGCATCGGGCTCTCTGCTCAGCTGGGGGAGCCTGCTTCCCCCTCTCTCTCTGCCTCTCTTCCTACTTGTGATCTCTCTCTCTGTGTCAAATAAATAAATAAAATCTTTTAAAAAATTTTTTAAAATTTAAAAAAATAAAAAGCGTTCTTTTTTTTTTTTTTTTAACATTTTATTTATTTGCCAGAGAGAGCAATAGTACAAGCAGGCTCCCCGCTGAGCAAGGAGCCGGATGTGGGACTTGATCCCACAACCCTGGGACCATGACCCGAGTTGAAGGCAGACTCTTAACCGACTGAGCCACCCAGGAGTGCCAAAGGTTCTTTTTTATCTATTCAGACTCTGCACTCTTCAGTCTCCATCAGGATAAGAGAGAGATGATTATTATTAACTCCATCAGTGGCTCTTTACTGTGCCTCTCCTTATGCCACTTGCATTTTCCAAAAGAATAGTGAAAAATAAGCCAGTTTGGTGGCACCTCGGTAGCTCAGTCAGTTAAGCATCTGCCTTCGGCTCAGGTCATGATCCCAGGGTCCTGGGATCAAGCCCCGCATCGGGCTCCCTGCTCAGCAGGAGCCTGCTTCTCCCTCTCTTCCCCGCTCAAGCTCACTTCTCACTATCTGTCTCTCTCTCTCAAATAAATAAATAAAATCTTAAAAAAAAACAAAAGGGGCGCCTGAGTGGCTCAGTGGGTTAAAGCCTCTGCCTTCCGCTCGGGTCATGATCTCTGGGTCTTGGGATTGAGCCCCGCATTGGGCTCTCTGCTCGACGGAGAGACTGCTTCCCCCTCTCTCTCTGCCTGCCTCTCTGCCTACTTGTGATCTCTCTCTCTGTCAAATAAATAAAATCTTAAAACAAAAAACAAAAAAAAACACAAAAAACGAATTGATATAAGACAGATTAGCAGGAGAAAACCAAATTTAATAGCATTTGTATGTATGGGGAATACACCCCGACTTGGAAATTCCAAAGGCAGTCAAGCAAAATGAGGTTCATATGTCACAGTGAACTAAGGAGCCTGTGATAGGGGACTTTGAAGGGAAGGAATGCAATTCATAGGGCAATAAGAAGAGCAGATGTTTGCTAATGAGATGTTTGCCCTGCTGTACAGATAGGGCAATAAAAATAAAATTTATCTCTGCTAATAACCCTTATTCTGGGAAAGACCCCCCAATTTAGATTCCTCTATGTGGTTAAGGGATGGCCAAAATTTTCTCCTGAGCCGGTAGGGTCTCCACTGCCTTCTGCTCAGAATAACCCTTCATGTCAAAATGACCCATCTTGGGGCAGCCTGCCCTCAGCCCCGACATTGACAATGCCTCCACTTTCAGTATAGATTTATTTCTAGTAGCACTACACCTTTTTTAGAAAAACAATTCTCTATTCTTTTTAAAAACAGAAACAAAAAAACAATTCTCTATTCTTTAGGCATGTGAATGCCTGTCCCACCCACCGTTACCTTGGGGACGTTTTATGGGCTGCTCCTCCTCTGCTGACCGGAGTATTCCACAGGATTCTGCCGTCACACCTGTTCTATGATCAGTCCTCAGGCTTTACCCCTGCTTTTTGCACTAGCACCTCTACACCTCTACGACTAAACGTGCTCAAGTTGGGATCTTCAGTTTATTTTTTTTTTTTAATTTTAATTTTTTAGATTTTATTTATTTATTTGACAGAGAGAGATGCGAGAGAGCGAATACAAGCAGGGGGAGTAGGAGGGGGGAGAAGCAGGCTTCCCACCAAGCAGGGAGCCCGATGTGGGGCTGGATCCCAGGATCCCGGGATCATGACCTGAGCCGAAGGCAGATGCTTAACTGACTGAGCCACCCAGGCGCCCCAGAATCTTCAGTTTCTAAGAGTTTGCAGCGTCACGATATTAGACGTATTTCCCCACCTGGTATCTCCATTTAAACTAACTTGATTCAGACACTCGGTTTCCTCCTCTGTAAAATAAATAAACTAAGTCATCATTTTCTTACTTTGTGGTGATGACTGGTGCTAATGTATGCACACCCTCCCAGACAGGCACTCAGTAATCACAGCACTCAGGGAAATTCTACAAATCTAGTATGTCCAAAATCAAACCCATTATCTTCTTCCCACACTCCACTTTCAGGATTTTCTGTGCTGGTTCATGGCAATATAATCCGCCCTATCAGAGCCAGAAGACTGGCAGTTATCCTCGGATATTTACTTTCCTACACCTACCACGTCCGAATAGTTACTGGTCAAGTCTACCTTTTTAATATATTCCAAACCAACCAACAGGTTCCCATATTCGCTAATAGTATTGAGCAACAAGCGTGTAATAAGGTTTTTAAATACTCTCTTGGATATGCATTTAAAGGAGATATAGATATTATAACCATTTGTATTTTATTTTAGTAATAATTTTAATTAATTAATTAACTTTCAAATATTTTATTTTTAACGAATCTCTACACCCAACATGGGGCTCGAACTCACACCCCTGAGATCAAAAGTTGCATGCTCTGGTGAATAAACCAGTCAGGCACCCCATTACTATTTTTATATAAGGGATATATACTGTTTTATAAAAAGAAGTCACAGGCTTAAACAATGCAAAGGGTGATACTGACTGCATGCAGAAAAACCTAGATTCAACCCCTTAATTGCCTGACTCCAAAGCCCCAGATGTTCTGCTCTGCTGTTTTCCAGTGGATCCTGATCGAGGCCCATATTCGTAGATCTAATCATTAAAATCTCTATTTCTGGTCTTGCCCACTTCCAATTCCTTCCCTGTAATACAGGGAGAGTAATCTAAAACGCAAACCTGTTACTCCTCGAAACCTTTTCATGGCTCACATTTGCCTATTCTACTGTGTTTTTTTTAGTAAACCATCCTAACTGAAAGGATCTTTGGAGTTTTTTTTTTTTTTTTTTAAGATTTTATTTATTTATTTGACAGAGAGAGAGATCACAAGTAGGCAGAGAGGCAGGCAGAGAGAGGGGGAAGCAGGCTTCCCGCTGAGCAGAGAGCCCGATGCGGGGCTCGATCCCAGGACACTGAGATCCTGACCTGAGCCGAAGGCAGAGGCTTTAACCCACTGAGCCACCCAGGCGCCCCTGGAGTTTTTTTTTTTTAAATGTAGATTCTGGGAAATCATCACTAATGCACAGAATCAGAATCTCTGGGTTCAGGACCCAAAAATATGCATTTTCATTTTTATGAAGGATTTTATTTATTTGTCACAGAGAGAGTGTGCGCACAAGCAGGGGGAGCGAATAGGGCTCCCTGCTCAGCAGGGTGCCTGCTTCTCTCTCTTCTTGCCGCTCCCCATTCTTGTGCTCTGTATCTCTCTCTCTCTCTCTCTTTCTCTCTGACAAATAAATAAATAAATAATCTTAAAAAAAAAAAAAAAGAAGGGGGACCATTAAAAAAGAAAAAGACTGAAGGGAGAATAATTTGGTATGGCCTTGCAGTCAGATAAAAGGGCCCAAACCAGGTTCTTTGAGTTAGAATACACTCAAATTAAAATCTCAGCCCTACCATTTGTGACCTTGGACAAGTTACTTTACAATCCTTTGGGTTTCAGTTTTCTTGTACGCAATGCCAGAAGCTATTTCAAAAGGTTCCTGTGAGGATATAATGAGACAATCATAGAATGTGATTTTTTTTTTTAGCTCATAGAATGTACATAATAAATAATGTCAGTTATAGGCATGGAAATATAAAATATGAATACCCTTTGATCCACTCCTAGGAACTTATGCTAAGTTATTATTCAGCCAACTACATAAAGATACTCATTGCAGCCTTGTTGGGAATAGCCAAAAAAAAAAAAGTCTAAATCTATAAATCAAAAAGTCTAAATCAATAGGTCTTTGCTTAAATATGCCCTGATATATTCATATGTTGGAGCATTTATGCAGCCATGAAAAGCAAAAAGGGGCACCTGGCTGGTTCAGTTGGAAGAGCATGCAACTCTTGATCTCGGGGTCTTGAGTTCAAGCCCCATACTGGGTGTAGAGATTACTTAAATAAATAAAGCTTTTAAAAAAATTTCTGATGTTAAAAAAAAAAAATTCTGATGTTAGTAAATTGTATTTTCTCCCTTTGTTTCTTAGTCTCCTTTTGTTATTGATTTATCAATCATATTAATCTTCAAAGAATTGATTTTTTACTTTGTTAATTTCTTTCTCTAGCCTATCTGCTTTCTATTACACTGATTTCCACTGTTTTCATTATTATTTTTTTTTCTACTAACTTCAGGTTTAATTTGCTTCTCTCTTTTTTAGCTTCATAAGGAGAAAATGATATTTTGGTTTTATATATTTTTAATATAACCACTTACAGCTGTAATTTCTCTCAAAGCACTGATTTAGCTGCATCCCACCAATTTTTTTTTAATGATTTTATTTATTTATTTGAGAGACAGACAGACTCTGAGAGAGAGGGAGAGAATGGGCACAAGCAGGGCAGAGGGAGAGGGACAAGCAGATTCCCGGCCGAGCAGGGAGCCAGATACGGGGCTTGATACCTGAGCCAGAGGCAGATGTTTAACCAACTGAGCCACCCAGGCGCCCCTACAAATTTTTATTTATTTATTTATTTTTTCCCCCGGAGAGAGAGAGCGGGGTGGGGTGGGGTGGGGGTGAGGGGGGCAAGCAATCAGGAGCCAGGGGAGTGGCAGAGGGAGAGGAAGAGTGAGAATCCTGAAGTGGGGCTCCATCACACGACTCTGAGTGACCTGAGCTGAAATGCAGACACTTAACCCACTGAGCCAGCCAGGTGTCCCCCACAAATTTTGATATATTGCATTTTATAATTTATTTAGAAATATTTTCCAATTTTCTTTGTGATTTATTTTTGACCTATGGATTACTTACAAGTTTGCTTTTAATTTCCAAGTATTTTGTGGTTTTCTATTTGTAATGTTATTGATTTCTAATTCAATTCTGTTGTGGCCAGCGAACATATTCTGTAAGATCTCAGTTCTAAAATTTATTAAGACTTGGGGATGGGCTCAGCCAGTTAAGTGGCCGATTCTTGGTTTTAGCTCAGGTCATGATCTCAAGGTCATGAGACTGAACCCCTTATCAGGCTCCACACTCAGTGGGGTGTCTGCTGGAGATTCTCTCTCTCCCTGTGCCCCTCACTCCCAATTGGGTCTGTGCCCACCCTCTCTCTCTCTCAAATAAATAAATAAATAAAATCTTAAAAAAAAAAAAAGACTTGGGTTGCCTGGCTGGTTCAATTGGTGAGGCATGCGACTCTTGATCTCAGGGTTGTGAGTTTGAGCCCCATATTGGGTGGAGAGATTACTTAATTTATTTTTTATTTTTTTATTTTTTATTAACATATAATGTATTACTTGTTTCAGGGGTACAGGTCTGTGAATCATGTCTTACACAATTCACAGCACTCACCATAGCACATACCCTCCCCAATGTCCATTGCCCAGCCGGGAGAGATTACTTAAAAATAAAATGAAGTAAAATAAAATTTATTAAGGCTTATTTTATGGCCCAGCATAGTGTTTATCTTGGTAAACGTTCCATGTGTACTTGAAAATGATGTGTATTCTTTAGTCACTGCATGTAACATTCTTTCCTTTTTTCTTCTTCTTTTTTTTTTTTTGCATGTAACATTCTTTAAACGCAAAGATGGTAGGTAATGTTCACATCTTCTATATATATGCTGATTTTTGAGTAGTTGCTCTATCCATTATTGAGAGGTGGTGGTTAAACTCACATGTGTGTGTGTGTGGGGGCTGTGTGTGTGTATATATATATATATATATATATATATATATATGTTTTTTGTTTTTTTTTTTATTAGGCTCCACACCCAGCATGGGGCTAAACACAATGGCAATTCTCAGCCCTTGTCTTACTAGACTATAAGAAGGAAATCAGCCTTTCCATAATAAAAAATAACTCTAAGTCACCTATTAAGATAAGCATTCAATTAATAGAAAAGATGGTTAATGTTTAACTCCCTTCCACAAACATCACAGTACATTTACAGATATTAAATATTATACTTTTTGTTATTCTAAACAGTGTTATCTTTTTGTTTTCAAATATATGTTAGCAGTATCTCTTTCATGTGTATGTTATCAGTATGCCTTTTCAGTAACCTTTTTGGAGATAGCTAATTTATAGTAAAGTCCACTTTTTCCTTACCTGCTGTGTGTCCAAAAAAAGTCTAATCTTCTATACAGTGTCATGAAGCCCTTCCTTCTCTACTTGGCCCCAGGCAAATCTTGGGGTGGGTCTAGTATATTAACATATATAAAAGAGACCCTATAATTTTAATTTTAAAGCCTGGGGTGCTGGTACCTTGGTCCTGTCTAATAATCATTTTGCTTACTTTCTATAATTCTCATAAAATTACAATGTTTTATTTCTAATTTGTTTCTATGATCTTTTTCTACAGAAAGCTGGCATATTACTGGAAAGATCTGGACTGTAAGACCAGTATATGAGACTACTATTGGTCCTTCAAAATTGAAGGGCCCTAAGCAAACCTGCTTTATTTGTCCTAGTTTGGAGGAATTCAAGAAACTTGACCTACGATTACCTGGGGTGATGTTCTTTCAATTAATCAAAATAAGAAATGATGAGAGGGCCTAGGTTCTTTGGCCTGACCCCAGTTGGGGACCAAAAGCCATATGCACATGAGTAGGTAAAATAGTCATTGGGTGGAGAGGATTTCTAGGATCCTTGACATGGCAGCCCCATGCACTGTGGTTCTAAAATCTGCTGGTGAAGTCCTAATGGGGCTACAGTTCAGTTGGGAGGATATAAGAATTCAAGGGATGAGATTAAGGTGAAAATTTGGATAGAAATCGGTATGTTTGAAGAGGCTTTATGTGAAATGGTGTATCTCCTTTACCTGAATATATTTATCGGAATAAATACTGTGTCTGACTGGGAAACGCTTCCCCAACTTAGCATTTTAAAACAGAAGGCATACAAATCCACCCTTCTACCCACATTGATTGGATACACCAGTGGACTAAAATAGTACTTTTTAAATAAAGATTTATTGATTGGTTGATTGATTTTTGAGCGAGAGAGAGAGAAAGAGTAGAAGGGGTAAAGGGACAGGGAGAGAGAATCTCAAGCAGACTCCATGCTGAATGTGGAGCCCATCTCAGGGCTGGATGTCATGACCTGGAGATCAGGACTGTAGCGGAAAATGAAGCGACCGAGGAAACGCAAACGGCACACACGAAGAGCAGGGTAAACACAGTTTTATTACGCCGGCGGGCCCAGTGGGATAATTCCCAAAAGACTGAGCCCCGAACAGGGTTATGGGCGAGCTTTTATGGACACGGGTGAAGGGGGGGATGGTATCAGGAAAATTTCACGATCTTTTCAGCTCCCCTATACGTGGGAGTATAATCTATACGCGACCTTCCCAGGAGAGTGCTAATCTCTGGGGTATACTAAATCTCAGGGGAATTTACATCTCAGGAGAGCATTAAATCTAAGGGGAGTTACATCTCAGGAGCGCACTAATCACAGGGAAGTTTATTTTCTTTCGGTATTCAAACGGGACACAGCCGGTCGTTAGATCATTCCTCTGCCAAGGCAAAAGGAACGCAGCGGGCAGGAAGGGGGCTGGGGCCCAGGGAGGGGGCCTCTATCCGCCTCAGGACGTGGGCAGAAAGCAAGAGTCCAATGCTCAACTGACTGTCACCCAGGCTCTCCTAAAAGAGTATTTTATTTTTTTATTTTTTAAAGATTTTTTATTTATTTTTTGAGAGAGAGATAATGAGAGCACGGAGGGAGAGGCAGAGGGAGCAGACTACCCACTAAGCAGGGAGCCCGATGCAGGACTCGATCCTAGCACCCTGAGATCATGACCTGAGCCGAAGGCAGACACGTAACAGACTGAGCCACCCAGGTGCCCCGTATTTTAAAGAGTTCTTACACAAAACATTGCTGAGATACTCTTGGAGTGATGGAAATTATTCCAGTGTTCTATTTTCTAGGTTCTATTAAACCTATTTTCCAATACTAAAGATGCCATTTGCAATAAGCACCAATATAATAAAATGATATAAAATATCTCCTAAGTATTTTATTTGAGTATTTATTTATTTATTTATTTATTTATTTATTTATTTAAAGAGAGATCACAAGTAGGCAGACAGGAGGCAGAGAGGGGGAAGAAGGCTCTGTGCCGAGCAGAGAGCCGGAGGTGGGTTTGATCCCATGACCCTGAGATCACGACCAAAGGCAGAGGCTTTAACCCACTGAGCCACCCAGGTGCCCCTATTTGAGAAGTTCTATGCATAAAACTATAAAACTCTTCTGAGGGGGCTGTGTGGGTGGCTCAGTCAGTTAAGCGGCCAGCTCCTGATTTCCGCTCAGGTCATCATCTCAGGGTCCTGGGATGGAGCCCCAGGTTGGGCTCCATGCTCCTTGCTCCGTGTAGAGTCTGCTTCAGATTCTCTCTTTCCCTCTCTGCCCCTCCCCTTGTTCACACTCTCTCTCAAATAAGTAAAATCTTAAACAAAAAACAAAACTTTTCTGAGGAATATACAGATAGGAAAAGTTAATATCATAAAAATGTTAGTGCTCCTCAAATGAATTTCTATTCAAAGCCATCCCAATGAAAGTACTAGAAGGATGAGTTTCTTTCTGGAAGTTGAAAACATTAATCTGGAAAATTCCAAAAAAGGAAAGTGAGGAGGGAGTAGCCCATCAGATATTTTTGAAATATGTAAACCATTTGGTTCTGCAGAAAAACAGATCAATGGGACAAAGATGGCCCAAAATAGCCCCAAGTACATATGAAAATTTAATATACAGCAAAGTTGGTATTTCAAATCGAAGAAGAAAAGATGGATTGTTGAGTCTAGGTATTGAGGCAAAAAACACAAAGATGAATCCTTATTTCACAGCATACCCACAAATAAATCCCATAGAAATCAAAGATTTGAACAGAAACGAAAGCTATAAAATTACTAGAAGAAACATTAATATTTTTAATATTTAATACTTATATTACTGGGATGAAAAAGTCTTTTAAGAAGGAATTAATACACAAAGTTATAAAGAAAAAGATTGTTAAATTTGATTAATAGTTTTTTTTAATTCTGTAAGGCAAAAAAAAAGGAATCTACATTTGCAAAGTATGTGACAAACAAAATGTTAATTTCTTTCACATACAGAGAAGAAGGAGAGTCCATGGTAAAGAATTTGAGTATTGCAGGTTTTATCTGCTTAACCTACGTTAATTGAAATTGACATGTTGAATTCTCCAACTGTTATGGTTGATTTGCTAATTTATCAGTTTTGCTTTATATATACATATTTAAAGAGTTTATTTTTTTATTTGTGTGTGTGAGAGAGAGAGAGCACAGGCAAGGGGAGTGGCAGGCAGAGGGAGAAGCAGGCAGCCCCCGGCCCCGCCCTGTCCCTTGGTTCCAGCCCCACGCCCCGCCAAGCAGGAGCCTGCTTGTCCTTCTCCCTATGTCCCTCTCCCCGCCCACGCTCTCTCTCAAATAAATAAAAAAACCTTGGAAAAAAAGCCACACTTTTTAATAAAATATTTTGGTAAATACATGTAGAAACTGGTACCCTTACACCTTATTGGCTACTTAACTTTATTCCAGTCCTTGAGCATTTAGTCAAGAGACAGAGGTACCGTGCCAGCTCCAGTTTTGCCAATTCATTCATTGGTCTCAATTTCCTCATCTAAAAAAAAATGAGATTTGGATTTAATTTCTGAACTCTAATGTAACACATGATTCAGGCTTATCAATGAAGTCACTAAGCCTAGAGCAATACAGGAAAGGTAGTTAAATTCACTTCATAATAAGACAGGTGAGAAATACCTGCACTGGAAGGTTTCCGGGGTTACGACCTGGACTAAAACCAGAAATTGTTTTAAGGATCTTGAACCAAACGGAATACGGACCACAGGTTTGCGACCGTCCACGCCTGCGCAGTGAAGGCGCGGCCGAAGCCCCGCCTCCCGCAGGGTCTGCGGTTTTTCCCGCGCCAGGCGGGCCTCCAGCCGCGCCGCCGGGGAGGGTGGGGGGGAAGGGCGGAGGAAGTGGGCGGTGGGGGCCGCAGGGCCACTCCTGGGGCTGGAGAGGCTCAGGCCGAAACCTGCGCGCTGGAAGCCCACTTCGGGCAGCGATCACGGAGCCAGCCCGGCGGCGACTCGAAGGAAGAAGGTCGGCGCCTGGTGCGACGGCGGTTGCACCTGTGCCGCCGCAACCAGGGCCCGGATCCGGGACACAGATTTGACACTAGGTGGTTCGTTGGGGTCACTTTGGGAATCGATACTCAAGGAGTTCTCCGTGGTGATAGGATGGCGTAGGGAAGCCCCGGAACGTAGAGCCAGAGCTGGAGGACTGGCTCACCTGCGGCCTGGTCCCTGCCTGAGGCTTGTCCCCAGCATCTCCCAGCGCCAGGCTCCAGGGGCACTCCTTCTACCTCTCCCCTCCTCCCTTTCCCAACCCTGGGCGGGGGCCACCAGCCCAACTGCAGGGCAGTCATCCAGTTGGAACCTTGGCCGAAGGTTCTGCAACAAACCCTTTAGGCTAAAAATAAAGGGGGGGCGGGGTACGTTTCTACTTGAATTTTATCAAAAGCACAGGTAGGCTTTGGGAGGTGTGGAAAGAGTCATTCTCTCAACCCAGGACTTCAGCCAGCCAGCCAGCCAGCCAGCCATCAAACATTTATTGTGCCGGTTACTGATTTTTTGCCTCTCGGCTCCAAATTCATCCTTTGGTAATGGATGGAATGCCTTTAGATCATTTCTTTTTGAGAGTGTTAAGCTCAATGAAGTTTTCTCAGTAGATGGTGCTGTCAGGATACTGTAGGAAGAAGGGGGCTTTTCCTGCTCTTTCCAGTGGCCACACCGTAGATGACAAAACATTTGGTGGCACCCTGCGCCAGTCATGCACCCAGAATACAAGCTCCATCAGTCACCTCACAGCCCCAGCCCATATCTGGTAATTACTTCCCACAAGGCCCCAAGTACCGCCCCCCCTAATTGGTGCCCTGACTCCCTCTGTACACTCACATGTCTGGCCACCAGCCACACTAGCTCTGGCCTGTGCAATCCAGCAAATTTCTCTGCTATCCAGTAGACCACAACTGTGCATTTTCCAAGAAGATGAGCCTTAGGGGCGCCTGGGTGGCTCAGTCGGTAAAGCGTCTGCCTTTAGCTGGGATCATGGTCCTGGGGTCCTGGGACTGAGCGCCACGTTGGGCTCTCTGCTCAGGGGGAGCCTGCTTCTCCCTCTCCTGCTGCTTCTCCCTCCCCCTGCCTCACGCTCTATCTCTCCCTCTCTCAAATAAATAAAATCTTAAAAAAAAAAAAAAAGAACTGGGGTGCCTGGGTGGCTCAGTCGGTTGAGCATCTGCCTTCGGCTCAGGTCATGGTCCCAGGGTGCTGGGATTGAGCCCCCATCGGGCTCCCTGCTCAGCAGGGAATCTGCTTCTCCCTCTCCCTCTGCTGCTCACCACTGCTGTGCTCTCGAGCTCTGTGTCAAATAAATAATCTTTAAAAAAAAAAAAAAGAACTGAGCCTCAGCTTTGGGGAGGTGGCCTCTCTTCCAAGGATGTCTCTCCCTGGATACTCTCCCTCAGCTCTAGGATACCATATTGAGTTCTATTATTTTCCTTTTTTTTTTTTTAAGTTAAATTTTTAAAGTAGGCTCCATGCCCAATGTAGGGCTCGAAATCACAACCCCAAGCTCGAGTCTCTTGCTCCACTGACAGAGCCAGCCAGGTGCCTCTCCTAATATTTTTTACTTACTTATTACACCTCAATTTTTTTTTTTTTTAAGTAATCTCTACATCAATGTGGGGCTTAAACTCACAACTGTGAGATCAAGAGTCACAAGCTCTTCTGACTAAGCCAGACAGGCGGCCCAGCTTGACATTCTTTATATTCCACTTTCTCTGTTTAAACCATTGTGTAGTTTCTGTCTTCTGATAGGAGCCAGCCAGTATGATAACACTTAATCAGTTGACGTCCAGCAATGTTCAGGCAGGAGCGAGACAGACTACGTACTTGGTTTGGGGCTTATATATATATATATATATATATATTTTTTTTTTAAGATTTTATTTATTTATTTGACGGAGAGAGATCACAAGTAGGCAGACAGGCAGGCAGAGAGAGAGGGGGAAGCAGTCTCCCCGCTGAGCAGAGCCTGATGGGGGGCTCGATCCCAGGACCCTGAGATCATGACCTGAGCCGAAGGCAGAGGCTTTAACCCACTGAGCCACCCAGGCGCCCCTGGGCTTATATTCTACAGAGGTTAACTAAGACCTAACTCACAAGCTCGATCGAGCCATACAAAATTCTGAGGCAGAATATTCTAAGCACAAGGGGACACAAGTGCAAACACCTGCTGATGTGAGAACTAGAAGGCTCAGCGGGGCTAGACCTCTGTAAGCAGAGTAACAAGAGATGAAGTTGAAGCAAACCTTTTAGGTAGAGTAGTCGTAAGATAATTTTAGAGGGGTTTTGATAATGAAAGCGGTATACTCTAAGTATCACTCCAGGGTGATAGAAGTCAGCTGGGATGCATGGTCACCGAATTTATAGGTCACAGTAGAGGGAGTCTGGACAGCATTTTAAGTGTGACAGGATGTAGTCGGAAGGTTTTAAGCAGAGGAGCGCTACGATCTTTTTGATTACTCTGGTTATTGGAGAATGGATTACAAGAAAGCAAAGATGGAAAAAGGGGCCTAATATCCCCACTATTATGGACAATATGGTGCAGTCACCAAGCTCTTTCAGGACATTTGGGGTGTCATTCTCATTCCTCATAACATACCGAGTACCAGCGTGATGATTACTTTTGCCGGTAAGGAAGGCTTTATGGAGCTCACGCCTGGGCTAAACAGAAATAAAAAAGTAGCCATTCAGGTAACTTTAGCAAGGATAGGGAGATGTAGGGAAGGGAATGTCAGACGTCCATAAATGAAGGCGTGAAGGTGTTAATAAGTGATGAAGTGGGTGTGGGTGTTTTGTCTAAGTGGGAGCTAAGAAATGATAAACTAAAAAGGTAGCAAGGACCTTGGTGGGGGTGCAGCGGGTGTGTAATCAGTAGGGGGCTTAAGTTTTATTTTCTGTAGTTGACTGGATCTTAAGTGGGATGGTGATATAAATGTAATTATGGGGGCAGCTGGTTGGCTCAGTTGGTGGGACGTACAACTTTTGATCCTGGGGTTGTAGTTTCCAGCCCCACATTGGGTGTAAAATTATTCAAAAATAAAAGGAACGATACTTAAGTGTGCAAAGCAATGCACTAAGGCTGCTCATTTCATCTGCGTCATAAACGAGTACCACTATTTTCATATGTATTAGACTCAGGAAACTGAGTGGCCAAACCAGGATTTAAAGCTTGGTTTCGTTGTTACACAAGGACAAAATAAACCAAAGCAAAACAAAAAAACAAGCCCGTGATGTCATATGTACATTCAGAATTTTTATTTCAAAACAAAGAACCACAGTAACATTAATAATAGAAAATCCATCTGGAAATATTCACAATCTGGTCACTGAGAAATGGGAAAACTTCCACGTGGCATTACTGCCAACCCACTGTTTTCGAGTGGTTAGAAGCAGAGGGGCAGTTAAAGGAAGTCACCTGATCTACCAAGCTCCATTCCATGTAAGCTCTGTGAGTTTCTTTTCCAAAGGCTCCGTGACCAGGGGGAGCAGTGAGAACTGGTGACTCAAACACTGTCAAAGGCAGGGGGTTGGCTAAAGGGTCTGAAATATGTAAGCACCAAGGAGAGAGAGGGTGATCAAGCAACATATGAAAAAGGGAAGACAGAGTAGGTATCATGGGGCCCAATCTCCATTTGTAAAAATACTGGGAAATTAGATGATTTGTACAGGTGTCCCTGACCTGGGCAAGCGTACATCCCTCCCTCCACCTCGTCTGACTCTAAAATGCTCCACAGTTAGAAGTCTTCACTTTGTTTCTTACCCCCTTAAAAGAAAGGCTCCCTCTCGCCTCCGACTCCCCTCCAAGAGGCCACATGTTCTCATCTCACACTTTCCTTTCCTACTACCATTGTCTGGGTCTAGAGGGAGGCAGAGTCCTCCACCCTCAATCTCGAGATTTAAGTTCTCCCCCAGCTGTCCAACAAGGAAAATTAGCCAGATGAGCCCGAACTCTAAAGTCTGGAAGAAAACCGTAGATGCAAATTCTACCCAGCAAAGGCAGTGTTATTTATATACATGGAGATGAGTCTGAACACATTCTATTCAAAGGGGGGCTGTGGGAACATAGAGAACACAAGTTACCAGTCATCTACTTCCACCCAGAGCAAAGTGACAGTGCACATACATTCATACTCTCAAGTGTGGGCTACACTGCACATTTACTCTGACTATCCCAAATGTATGGTCCCCTAAGGGCACTTGCTGTCACACTACGCAAATATGGTAACTGAGCAAGCATGCAACGACCCTAAAGCAACAACATACTTCAACTAGGTAATAATCGTTCAGGAAAAATCCTCTCCCAGAGCTGAGGTTCCAAGTTCCAAGTTAGTTTATGAACATTCTCCTCTGAATTCTCTTAAAGCTATGGCTTAAAAACAATTAACAATCAATAACTAAAATTTCCTAAAGAACAAAATGGAGAAATACAGGACCTCTACCAAGAACCACTATTTTGGGTTGTTCATTTGGAAGGTTCTCCTACCAGGCGGGTGTTAGGAATACTTAAAAACAAAGAGTTTTTACAAGTCCGCAACAAGAGGAAGAAGTTGTTTTGTCCAGTGAGGGAAGAAAGGATTTCTAGAAATAATCTTCCCTTCTCTGGACTCCCAACCAAAATTAGAACCCATCCACCACCATTAGCTATAATGCCCATCTTAATAATAACCCTAGATTCAAGTAATACTACATATAATTTTAAACAAAGAAGTTCCAAAGGTAACCGGTAGCTTAATACAGGCACATGACTTTTCTGAGAAATTAAACTTGAGAGTTTCCACCTGAAGGTTAAGAGGCAACGTGCAGACCTCACACACCCTGTCACGTACCCTCTGAGAACACGTTACACTTCTCCCTGAATCTTCCCTTATTGCACCTCGACCTCTCCAGTATCAAAATCTTCTACCCTATAACCTCTCCTCAAACGCCTCCCTCTATCCTCAATTTCCTTACGTTTTCATTATTTGGTAAAATTACTTTACACTTAAAAAAATAAATATTTATGCAATAAAACCAGAAGATAAAATAAATAAAACTCAAGTTAATTTGCTCTGCAGAGCTGTATGGAATCGAGGAAGGTGCTCTTATTTAATCCCTCTCTGCCCTCCACACTCATGAACATCTGCTTCCTGGGGAGTCTGGGGTCGGGGAAGCTGTACCTCACTCTTACTCCCCTATCGGCCTCGTGAGGCCCTATTAGAACCCAAGGGAGGAAGAGCTGACAATGTTGTCATATGGCAAGTGGCCAACTCCTCCGGAAGTGAAGGTAGGTTCGCTTGGTCTCTCCTCAACAGGGGAGAATGTCCAAGAAATGAAATGTTTCAAAAGCCATTGAAGATACAACTAGCTCCAGCACTGGTTTCCTCTGAGTGCTCGTGGAGTGTGTGGGAAGAGAAAGGAATCAAGTAGCAGCATTCAGAAACAGTCCTGGGTTACAACCTGATGAGGTCTCCCCCTCACGTGGGGAGAGGTGGCTTTTCCATGTTGGGAGGGAGGCGGGAAGGAGGCAATGCTTAGACGGTGGCGGTCTCCTTCACGGGCTGGATGCTGTTCATCTCCACGATGGGGCCCTTCTCAGCTCGGTTAGCCTCCCGTGCCTGCCCTTCGAAGGCTCGTGTGATTTCCTCAAAAGTCCTGCCACGGGTCTCAGGGACTTTGAAGAAGGTGAAGACCAGGAAGACAATGAGGAAGGCAGTGAAGATGATAAAAACATAGGCTCCTAAATAGAACTAGTGAAAAGATACCGAAAAAAAAAAAAGAGCGTCAGTGTAAATTCTGGTCATTGCCAAACCCCTTTCCTTTCCGTCCATTTCTAGTAGGCTTCAAGACACAAGCCTTCCACGTTTAATGAGAACATGAAGTCTTCCTTGCATATTTAGATGACATTGCTCACTTACCGTATTCCTCTAATCCTGTGTTATTCCTTTTCCTATTCATTAAAGATCCCTCTCTGCTTCCAAATACCTATTGAGTATTTTAGGACATTTTTTTTTTTAAAGATTTTGACTGTCAGAGAGGCAGAGAGAAACAAAGCGCCTGCACAAGCAGGGGGAGCGGCAGGTGGGGGGAGAAGCAGGCTCCCCACTGAGCAAGGAGCCCAACATGGGGGTCGATCCCTGGACTCTGAGATCATGACCTGAGCTGAAGGCAGACGCTTAATCGACTGAGCCACCCAGGGGCCCCTAATAGGGGACTTTTGGTGATTATTTTTAAAATCTGGGTTTCCGAAAGACTCACAGAAATATGAAATGCATTCTAGAAGTCCACCGCAAGTGCCTTTATTTAAGAAATCAGCTCCAGGTCATTTTATAATAGGATCTACCTCATTCATTCATTAATATCCTATGATCATTAATGAGTCTTTAAGGTCATGAAGTCATTAATGCCAGCTAATTCAAACTGTGGATTAAAATAAAAGTATTTGGGAAAAAAACAACAAAAAACAACAACAACTAAAAAAACTGTGGATTTAAGTGTTGGTCTGGAATCCTTTGAGACTTATCGTGATCATTCCATCTAGGCAGAACTATTCCTGTAATCACCTCAGACCAGCAGTCTTTTCAAATTTCCCAGTTTTGGGGCACCCGGCTGCCTCGGTCGGTAGAGTGTGCGACCAGATCTTGAGCTCACCAGTTCAAGCCCCAAGATGGATGTAGAGATTTTTTAAGTAATTAAAATAAATAAAAGTTTCCAGTTTTGGGGCACCCGGCTGGCTCAGTCAGTAGAACATGTGACTCTGGATCTCCACATCTTGGTTTGAGCCCTATGTTGGGGATAGAGTTTACTTTAAAAAAATAAAAGTTCTGGGGTGCCTGGGTGGCTCAGATGGTTGAGTGTCTGCCTTTGGCTCGGGTCATGGACTCCAGGTCCTGGGATCGAGTCCCATGTTGGGCTCCCAGCTCAGTGGGGAGTCTGCTTCTCCCTCTCCCTCTGCCTCTCCCCCTGTTTGTGCTCTGTCTCTGTATCTCTTTCAAATAAAAAAAAAGAAAAGTTCCCAGTTTTGCCCTCCTGCTTCAATCCCTTTTTTTTTTTTTTTTGCTACCATTCCTTCTTTTTCCATTGAAAATGACAGGCTCGGGTGCCTGGGCGGCTCAGTCGGTTAAGCGGCTGCCTTCGGCTCGGGTCATGATCCCAGGGTCCCGGGATCAGAGTCCCGCATCTGGCTCCCGGCTCAGCGGGGAGCCTGCTTCTCCCTCTCCCTCTGCCTGCCGCTCTACTTACTTGTGCTCTTTATCTCTCTGTCAAATAAATAAATAAAATCTTAAAAAAAAAGAAAATGACAGGTTCCATGCTTAGTGCAGTGTCTGAGATTCTCTCCCTCCTCCCCTGCTCTTCCCCTTCCTACGTTCAATCTCGCTCTCTCTAAAATAAATAAAATCTTTTTTTTTTTTAAGATTTTATTTATTTATTTGACACAGAGAGAGATCACAAGTAGGCAGAGAGGCAGGCAGAGAGAGAGGGGGAAGCAGGCTCCCTACTGAGCAGAGAGCCCGATGAGGGGCTTGATCCCAGGACCCTGAGATCATGACCTGAGCCGAAGGCAGAGGCTTTAACCCACTGAGCCACCCAGGCGCCCCTAAAATAAATAAAATCTTAAAAAAAAACACCCAAAAAACAAAAAACATGAAACACTTGGTATCTAATCCTCTGTGGTGTCAGTTGCCAGATTTTAAGCCTGTTGCCTTTAGTGAGCTGGTTTCGCGATGGGCTTGGGGAGTTTTGTTTTTAATTTACTTACTGCAGCTGAAGGGAAGAGCAGCCCAACGAGAAAGTTGGAGGTCCAGTTGGAACAACCAGCCACTGCCATTGCAGCTGGGCGGGGTCCTTGGCTGAAGAGTTCGGCCACGATGAACCAGGGAATGGGGCCTGGGCCAATTTCAAAGAAGGCCACAAAGACCAAGATAGCCCCGATGCAAACAAAGCTCATCCAGTTGTAGTCATCCTAAATGAGGAAGGAGCGAAGGGAAGGTAGTAGTAAAGACAGCTCAGCCTGGATAGGATCTAGCCTCCCGGAGATGAGTACTGACTCATGATGAAAAGCTCCCTCTGTCGTGGGGTACAACGGAGTTATTTGACCTACGAGTCAAAAGGCTGGGTTTTTGAATCCTAGCCTTGTACTCACACATGTGTCATTTTGTGCTAAGATCATTTCATCGCCCGTAAAACGGGATTACAACATTACTTGAAGAATTTTATTACATAAGATATTTCACAAGCTATATGTTATATAGATGTGAGAATTATAGCAGTTTCATTACCTATCTGTGATGATTCGCTTTTCGTAAAACTCTGATAATATGACTTTATGGCTTGCCGACCTCACCTTCCCAGCCGTGTCATAGACACCTGTAACCTTCTCTTCCCTTCCCCTCCCTCTCCCTCACTCAAAGAGTGCTCACCTTTAACAGCAACGAGATGGTCATAAAGATGGAACAAACAGCCATCCCTCCGAGGCCAATCATATGCAGAGTCCTCCTCCCTGCCCTTTCCACCAGAAACAGCTAAAAGAAGAAGAATAGAATATAAAATTTCTGCTTTCCCTTTCAGGAAAACAGCTACCAACTACCTGAATCTGCCTTACCAATAGCAGATAGTTGTTATAGTCATACTTCCCTATTTAAGATTTTATTTATTTGAGAAAGAGAGAGAGAGACAGCATGAGCGCGGAAATGGAGAGGGAGAAGCAGGCTCCCTGCTGAGCCACCCAGGCACCCCCAGACTTCCCCTTTTAGTTCTGAGTTTTAAAGCATCCTACAGAATCCCTTTTATACCTCCCTCTTTCTCACCCACTTATTTGCTTGGAGAGAGTGAAGACTACTTATACCCATCATTCAATAGCTCTTCTTCCCCAAAGGAGAACGAAATAACACAAAGGTTTATTGTTTAAATGATGGTACGGAGGGAGATGGAAGGACATGAAGCCCATTTTGAAGGTGTATAGTAAGAACGCCCCTCCTCCTGCCCCCAAACTATCGCACCATCCAACTTACAGAGACGACGGTGAAGATGGTATTAACCACACCCGCGCCGATGGTGGCGTAGATGGGCTCCTCGACACCTGCGTCTTTGAAGATTCCTGTCGAATAATAGAACACCTAATAGGAAACAAAAGATGCAACTTTGAAACAGCAGTTGGGCACAGCAGTTAAAGAGAACCCTCAGAAAAATAAACTCAAAGTCCCAGGAGGTTAAGGAGTCCTTTCTGGGTTTTTTGGTTCACTCAGTGTCTCTTCTACAAAGAAATCATCTTCTATATCTTATCTCTATTCTCTTCTTAGTTCTCAATTCTAGCTACTTGTTTCCATTTTTTCTTCAATGTTTACTCCTCCTGTTCATTGAAGTCTCCTCCTTACATCTATTGGTTAAGCTTTTTTGGTTTGTTTTAAAGGGTTTTTTTTTTGTTTTTTTTTTAAAGTAACCTCTACACCCAACATGGGATTGGAACTCAAGACCCCGAGATCAAGAGTCGCATATCTTGGTGCGCCTGGGTGGCTCAGTGGGTTAAGCCTCTGCCTTCCGCTTCGGTCATGATCTCAGGGTCCTGGGATCAAGCCCCGCAAAGCCCCGCATTGGGCTCTCTGCTCAGCAGGGAGCCTGCTTCTCCCTCTCTCTCTGCCTGCTGCTCCGCCTACTTGTGATCTCTCTCTGTCAAATAAATAAAATCTTTTAAAAAAATCCTAAAAAAGTCGCATATCTTCCAACAAAGGCAGCCAGCGGCAAGTTCCTCAATTTAGCTTCTTCAACGTACAATTCCTCTAACCCTTGAAATAGTGACAGGCACACACTGATATCCTACTTTGACAGCGAAGCAACTGAGGAAGAGAACCTCAGCCTGCTCCTGAAATCAGAAACAGAACCTGGGCTGGAAGCCCTAGCCTTAGGTCCTTTCCAAGTGTTTGAGGAAATGACACGAGCTATCAATTTAACACGTACTTAATATTAAGTAAGCTACTGTTTATACTATTTTTTATTATTTGCTGGTCAGCGTGCTGAAATGTAGGGTTGTTACAGCTACCACAGTTAAAGAGATGTCAAAATACTGAACTCAGGGGCGCCTGGGTGGCTCAGTGGGTTAAGGCCTCTGCTTCAGCTCAGGTCATGATCTCAGGGTCCTGGGATCGAGCCCCGCATCGGGCTCTCTGCTCAGCAGGGAGCCTGCTTCCCCCTCTCTGTCTGCCTCTCTGCCTACTTGTGATCTCTCTCTCTCTCTGTCAAATAAATAAATAAAATCTTAAAAAAGGAAAAAAAGAAAATTTCAAAAACAAAACAAAACAAAAACTGAACTCAGACCTCAAGGTAACAAGGGAACAGGATCTAGATCATCTAAGGTTCAGTCCCTCAGGTTTGGGTCAGGAGTTTACTATTTCATCCAGAGTGTTTGCCCTCTATAGCCATATTGTCATCAGACTTTTTAATAAATACATGCGTCTACACTGGGATTTACCTTCCCAAGAAACAACTCTTCAAATACCTACAACCTCGGATAGAAACTATGTGTATTTTTTTTTTTTTAAGATTTTATTTATTTATTTGACAGAGAGAGACACAGCAAGAGAGGGAATACTCCCCACTCATGTCCTGTGTCAAATTAAATTTAACAAATTAAAATAAAAATCTTAAAAAAAAATAAGATTTTTTATTTTTAAGTAATCCCTACACCCAATGTGTGTGGGGTCGAACTCACAACCCCAAGATCAAGAGTCACATGCTCTATCGAATGAGTCAGCCAGGCGCCCCCACAGTGCTTTTTAAAATGACAAAACTTGAAACTGGGATCCACCAAAATCATCTCAGGTTTTTTTAAAACTATTTTTCCTCCCAATTTCTGATATAACAGCCTCTAACCCTTCATGAAAAGCACTGCTATTTCAAATACAAGTAACCTTCTTGTGTGTTACGGAGAAAAGGCCAGGACCAAGTTACTATTTTGAGCATCAAGTGTTTTGCAAAATGCTTTGCTACAGAATGATCTAAATGTATTGATCAAAGACGGATGTGATGAGAAACCCTCTGGGCAGAATCAGAACAAGGCTGTGCTTCATATCCAAAAATTATATCTGCAAATGGATAGAAGGTATAGGAATATCCTCTCACCACCACTAGGACCCAAAAGCTGGAAGGTAGTTATTTGCACAGAATTCCAGCTACCTACGAAATGCCAGCTTCCATTTTGCTCCCCACTTTAAACTATATAGTCACTATATACAGACGGAATAGTAAGGTCAGCTCTATCTGAAGTTCTCAGTATGCCTGTCCCCAGACCTCTTGAATTCATTTCCTATTTATTCCCCAGGGCTTTACAATGATTTTCTGTTTTTTAAGACTGTAAAGTCCTGGAAAAAAGCCACAGCATGTAAATTCTTGCATCTGCTTTAGTTGTACGGCCTGCCTTATCACTGATGACATCAGATAAGATTGATCAGAGTAAAAGACAACTGGAAATAATAAATGAGTGGTCAGAAGAGAGGATTAATAAAAAGTAGATAAATGTTTAAAAGTTTGAAAGAGGACAGTGTTAACTAGAAGTTCCAAGACGAAAGGTGATGAATTTTTCATTGTATTATTTATTTTCTTATTTCCCCACAGAGAAAACATGCACTGCAGATAAAATTTTAAAGAAATAGAAACAGGGGC
>CM052897.1:86007282-86019836 GCA_028534135.1 Potos flavus
GCTCGATCCCAGGACCCTGAGATCATGACCTGAGCCGAAGGCAGAGGCTTTAACCCACTGAGCCACCCAGGCGCCCTCTAAAAAAATTTTTTAAAGATTTTATTTATTTATTTGACAGAGAGAGAGAGAGATCACAAGTAGGCAGAGAGGCAGGCAGAGAGAGAGGGGGAAGCAGGCTCCCCGCTGAGCAGAGAGCCCGATGCGGGGCTTGATCCCAGGACCCCGAGATCATGACCTGAGCTGAAGGCAGAGGCTTTAACCCACTGAGCCACCCAGGTGCCCCGATAAATGCTTCTTGAGTAAGAGGGATCTAACAAACTGCTGCCCAGAAACCAGCTTATCCCCAGAGACGCCCACGTTAAGCAATCCTCACCCTGAGCAATAGATAACAGTTGCTCAATGCAACTGTGTGTTGATGTTTTGGGGAGATTGGTTGGTTGACTGGGGTCTTCGAAGCACTTAGAATCCCAGCTCCAATCAGTCAGGTGTTACAGCTCTCGTGATTAATCTGGTGATTATGCTAGGTTCAGGCCAGCAAGGTAAATGTCCTAAAACGTATCCTGGGATTATTTGATTCCTGTGAGGTGTTCTTCCATCTTTACTGAAAACAAAAGAAGTAATGTGGAGGATACATTTAAAAATGGAATAGATTGGGAAGAAATATTATGAAATTCCCACCTAATAGTTTAATGTAGGTCTGCTAAGAAGAAAAGTAATGAGTGAATAATGCTCTGAAATCTCTTAGGTCCAAACACAGGTATCTGCAGACCATACCTTTCAATCCTAGCTTCTTGCTGCCCTGTGGGAGGATGTCTGCTACTGTGATAACCGAGGAGGAAAACAAACAAACCAAAAAATCCTTAAGTCAAGGAATCCAGGACTTTAAACGCGGAGAGTTAAAGACAGAGAAAACCGCCTCTTTCATAGAACAGCGTACTGGCATTACAAGGCACACAAAAAAAGCTAATGCCTACTCTAAAGATTGCCTGAGTTAATTCTACTCTTTGCTTGCATTTGTAATTTCCCTCATAAAGAACAACTTTTTTTGCATGTTATTTACTAATCTTCCTCTAGTAGGTTAGGTGTAGTCAATATTCATTTTGAATGTGAAAACAACAAGGGTAAAGAAAGAAAAAATTTGAGAAATGTTGATTTTCCTGTCTAAACTAGGTTTCAACCATTCATCACTCCAGTTGATCCTGAAGCACCTAATCCCAGCTCTCAGACTCTTATCACTTTCTAAGGGGATCGCCCCTCCTCCAATTTCCTTCAAAAATCAACCTATCATGTACCAGTGCTAGATGAATTACACTAAATCAAAATCATTATCATATCATTCTCCTACTCAAATATCTTCAACGGTTACTGAATAAAGTCTAGATCAGTGCTGTCCAACAGAAACATAATGGGAGCCACGTAAGAAATTTAAAATTTTCCAGTAGTCACATTTAAAAAGAGTGAAAAGAAATGAGTTCATTTTGGGGCACCTGGGTGTCTCAGTGGGTTAAGCCTCTGCCTTTGGCTGAGGCCGTGATCTCAGGGTCCTGGGATCGAGCCCCGCATCGGGCTCTCTGCTCACAGGGAGCCTGCTTCCCACCCCCACCCCTGCCTACTTGTGATCTCTCTCTCTCTCTGTCGAATAAATAAAATCTTAAAAAAAAAAAATGAGTTCATTTCAACATTATATTTTATTTAACCTAATATATACCAAATACTGTCATTTCAACCTATAAATAATAAAGAAGTTATTAATGAGATATTTCTCTCTCTCTCTCTCTTTTGTACTAGATCTTAAAAATCCAATCTTTTCTATACTTACAGCACACCTTAATTGGGACACTAAATTTTCAACAATTAAGGTGAAATGATTAAATGATTGTCTGATTAAAACAATGAAGTTGTGTTTAACAAAAACACTTTATGGCACTTCTAACTTTTTTACACTGCTTCAATTTTTTAAATTGCTTCTGTCATTTTCTTTTTTTTTCCTTTCCTCCTTCTTTCCTTCCCTTTTCTTTCTTTCCTTTCTTCCTTCCTCCCTGTTCCTTCCTTTTCTTTCTTTTCTTTCCTCTATCCCTCCTTCTTTCCCTCCCTTCCTTCTACCCTTCCTCTCTCTCTCCCTCCTTCTCTCTTCCTTCCTTCCTTCTTTTTTTTCTTTCTTCTTTTTTATGTAATCTCTATGCCCAGCGTGGGACTCGAACTTAATATTCCAAGATCAAGAGTTGCATGCTCTACCAACTGAGCCAGCCAGGTGCCCCAACACTACTTCAGTTTTTAAATACAAACTAAATGAATTAAAATGGGATACAATTAATAATTAAACTCCTCAGTCACACTAGTCACATTTTAGGCATATCTCTCCTTTGCCCAAGCCCAACTAAGCCAATTGTCAGTGTTCAAACACAGTGCTCAAACAGCCCTATGTACCTCTTCACCTGTATCCTTTATTACATCCTTTATAATAAACTCATAAATGTGAGTAAATGTTTCTTTGAGTTCTGTCAGCTGCTCTAGCAAATTAATTGAACCCCAGGAGGGGGTTGTTGGAACCTCTGATCTCCAGTAGTCGATAACCTGGGCTTGCCACTGGCATCTGAAGTGGAGGGAGAGGGAGGCAGTCTTGTGGGGCTGGGCCCTTAACCTGTGACACCTGATGCTATCTCAGGGTAGACAGAATTGAGTTGAATTGGGAGGGTATTCTGTTATCATCGGCTGAGAACCGAGAAATTGCCTGGTGGTGTGAAAAAATATACACTGCGGGCTGCCATAACAATACGCCACAGATCGGATGGCTTAAACAACAAAAACTTATTTTCTTTTTTTTTTTTTTCAGAAACTTATTTTCTTAACAATTGTGGAGTCTGGGCGTCCAAGATCAAGGTGTTGACAGGTTTGGTTTCTCCTCAGGATTTTCTCCTTGACTTGTAGATGGTCTTTTTCTCTGCGTGCATGCATCCGTGTCACTCTTGAATGTCTACATTTCCTAATCTTATGAGGCCATCAGTAGGATTGGATTAGGGCCCACCTGAAGGCCTCATTTTAACTTAATCTCTTCCTTAAAGGCCCTGTCTTCTAATACAATCCTGAGGAACTGGGGATTATGCCTTCTGCATGAATTTTGGGGGAATACAAGTCAGCCCATAATAGTGTATTATTAAAGACTCACTCTTTTGTACTCTTTCATCTTGAAAATCCTTCCCAACTGAGCAACTCCTAGTCATACATACAATAACCACTATCCCTTCCCCTTTGTGAAACATTCCCAGACAAACCTAAGAAGATATGGTTTCCTTTGAGCCACAATCTATCCCAAACATACCTATATTATAGTACTGACTATATCCCATAGCAATTATTTGTTAACATATTTGCTTACCTTTCTAAATTGTGAGTACTCTGAGGGCAGAGATTTTATTATATCCACAGTGCCCAACAAATAGGTGAACAAGAAAATGTTTGTTTAATTAGCTGAATAAAACATGTCCACAGCATATCCTTAGGGCTGTTGAATATCTAAAACAACCTATAACCTAATTAGTAATTTTTTAAAGTTTTTTTTGTTTTTGTTTTTTTAAGTAATCTCTACATCCAACATGGGGCTCAAACTGAGAACTCTGAGATCAAGAATCACGTATTCCATTGACTGAGCCAGCCAGGTGCCTTCCTAATTAGTAAATTGTACAACATGATTATAGAAATGATTTGTTAATAAAGGCAGTGATTCACGGATGTCTGAAAAAAGGTCCCTTAGAAAATAAGCTTCTTTTAGGGATATACATGGATATGGCTTGATAACTTGATGAAGGTGACATAGTTTCCTTTATTTCCCAAGAATCAGTCCTTAAAGTATTCAAAGATTACAAGTATACTAGCATTCCTGAAGTTTTATTTTTCATTGGTAAAACATAAATCCAATTTAAAGAAATGTACAATCAGCCTGGTGTCTGTTTCACTGGCACCACTCATCCATGAAGCTCTGTCTAATCGGTCAGCTTAAGCCCTCAGACATTAAAACAAAACAAAACAAAAAAACCTCTAGTACTAGTCTAGGCTATTACCAATTAATTTGTAAGCACATACTGTTGAGGACTTGTTATCCTTACTCTTTAATGCTACAGGCTATACTCCTAATCCATTTTTTTTTTTTAAGATTTTATTTATTTATTTCAGAGAGACAGAGATAGTGACAGAGAGCACAAGCTGGGAGGAGAGGGAGAAGCAGGCTCCTGGCTGAGCAGGGAGCCCTATACTCCTAATCTAAATAGGCATCTTGAAATGGTCAATATCTTATCTGTTAGAACATCGAAGTTTACCTTTAGGTCTGTTGCCAGTTTCAAAGTGGATACTTTCTAAATGTGCTTAGCATAGACAAATCTATTACCATGCCGTGTTATTGTGTATATTACTTAAAAAATGCTTTGCTATTACTAGTTTACAAATTTATTCCCCCAAATACACTGTGAGCTTCCTGAAAACAGTGACTGTACCTTATTTGTCTCAATATTCTGAATATCTGATACACTGTAAGTTATAAATAAATGTTTGTTGAGAGAAGTGAAGAAATGAATGGTGACCAATTTCTTAGGATTCAAATAGAACTGAATATAGTTCTTTTTTTTTTTAAAGATTTTATTTTTACGTAATCTCCACATCCAGTGTGGGGCTCAAACTCACAACCTCAATATCAAGAGTCACATGCTCTACTGACTGAGCCAGCCAGGCACCCATGAACAAAGTTTTAATTGTATTTATAACCTGGCTGTCTCTAAAAAGACTTTTTTTTACAGAGGGGTGCAGGGAAGAGGGAGAGAGAGGCTTAAGCAGGCTCTCTGCCCAGCATGGAGCCCAACACAGGGGTTGATCTCAGAATTCTGAGATCATGACCTGAGCCTAAATCAAGAGTCTGACCCTTAACCTACTGAACCACCCAGGCGCCTCTCTAAAAAGAATGTGTTAACGAACAAAAGAATAGTGGCCTGTATTTCATGTCATGTCATGTCTTGTCGTTTCATGTCATTTCATTTCACTATTTCTTTGATTTTTTAAACTGGGCTCCATGCTAAGCATGGAGCCCAATGTGGGGCTAGAACTCACTCTGACGTCAAGACCTGAGATGATATCAAGAGTCAGAGGCCTAATTGACTGAGCCACCCAGGAGCCCCACTGGTCTGTATTTTTCCCCCTTCTTTAAGAAAAAAATTATTTATTGGGACACCTGGGTGGCTCAGTTGGTTAAGCATCTGCCTTCGACTCAGGTCATGATCCCAGAGTCCTGGGATTGAGTCCTGCCACAGACTCCTTGCTCAGAGGAGACTCTGCTTCTCCCTATGCCTGCCTCTCCCCCTGCTTGTGCACACACCCTCTCTCTCTGGCAAATAAATAAATGAAATCATTTATTTTATTAATTTATTTATTAGTCCATCCTAGAAGGAGGGAGAGAAAGAGCATGCACGAGCAGGGGGAGGGGCAGAAGGGGAGGGGGAGGGACAAGCAGACTCCACGCTGAGTGCTGAGCACAGAGCCCAGCTGGGGGGCTCAATCTCAGGACCCTGAGATCACTACCTAAGGGGAAGCCAAGAGTCAGATGCTCAACCAACCGAGCCACCCAGGCGCCCCAGTGGTCTGTATTTCTTAAACAAAAATACTCATTTGATGGTTAATATTTGATATTATCCACCATTAGGATGACTAATTCCCTCTTAACTCACTCTATAAGTACAACATTACCCTAATACCAAAACCAGACAAAGACATTACAAGACGACTATAGACCAAGATCTCTCATGAACATAGATGCAAAAGACCTTAAGAACATATTAGCAAATATAATACAACAATAAATAAAAAGAATTATTCTATATCATCACCAATTGGGATTTATTACAGGCAAGGCCTGTTCAATATTTGAAAATCAATTAATGTAATCCATCATATCAGCAAGTTAAAAAGAAAACTTACATGGTTGTGTCAATAAATGCAGAAAGATTTGACAAAATTTGACAAAATCCAACACTTTTTCATGATTAAAAAAAATTTTGACAAAATCCAACACTTTTTCATGATTAAAAACTCTTAGTAAACTAGGAATATATAGGAACTTCCTTGATAAAGAAAAAAACCTACAACTAACAACATACTGAAATAGTGAAAAATCCAAAGCTTTCACACTAAGATCAGGAACACGGTAGAAATGTTCTCTCTCACTACTTTTTTTCAATATTAGCTAGAAGTACTAACTAATGTAATAAGACAGGAAAAGGAAATAAAAGGTGTACAGATTAGGAAGAAATAAAACTGAACATGACAGGATTGTCTATAAAAATAAAATCCAAAAGAATCGACAAAGAATTCCTATAACTAATAAATTATTATAGCAAGGTTGCAAGATACAAGATTAATATATAAAAATCAATCATAGTTCTATATACCAGCAAAAAAGGTAGAATTTGACATTAAAAACACAATACCACTTATATTAACATCCGTAAAGTGAAATGTTTAGATATAAATATAACAAAATATGTACAAGAGCTACCGAAGGAAAATTATAAAATTCTGATGAATTAAATCAGTAGAGCTAAATAAATGGAGAGTTGGTCTATATTTATGGATAGAAAGACTCAATATTGTCAAGATGTTAGTCTTCCCAACTTGAAATATAGATTCAATGCAATCCCAATCAATGTCCCAGTAAGTTACTTTGTGGATATCAAAAAACTGATTCTTAAGTTTATGTGAAGTGACATAAGACCCAGAATAGCCAACACAATAGTGAAAGAGAACAACAAATTTGTAGAACTGATATTACCTATCTGACTTTGAGACTTACCACAAAGTCTCAGTAATCAAGACCTTGTGGTATTGATGAAAACAACAGACAAATAGATCAATGGAACAGAATTAAGAGCCCAGAAAGACCCACATGAATACAGCTGACTGCTTTTTTACAAAGAAACAAAGGCAACACAGTGGAGCAGAGATAATCTCCTACTCAACAAATAGTGCTGGAACAACATGACGTCTGCATGCGGACAAAAAAAAGAAAGAAAGAAAGGAAGAAAGAGAATCCACTAACATCTATACCTTTCACAAAAATTAATCGAAATGGATCATAGATCTAAATGTAAAACACAAAGATAATAAACTCCTAGAAGGTAACATTGAAGAAAAACTAGATGACCTTGGGTATGGCAATGACTTATTTATTTATTCTTATTTTCTTAATTTTTTTTAAAAAGATTTTACTTATTTGACAGAGAGAGACACAGTGAGAGAGGGAACACAGCAGGGGGAGTGGGAGAGGGAGAAGCACGCTCTCCGCAGAGCAGGAAGCTCAATGTGGGGCTCTATCCCAGGACCCTGGGATCATGACTTGAGCAGAAGGCAGATTGCTTAAGGACTGAGCCACCCAGGCCTCCCGGCAATGACTTTTTTTTAGATAGAACACCAAAGGCACCACCCATGAAAACAATATTTGGTAAGTGGGACTTTATTAAAATTAAAACTTCTGCTCTGCAAAAGACATTTTCTTTTTTTTTTTTTAAGATTTTATTTATTTATTTGACAGAGAGAGAGAGATCACAAGTAGGCAGAGAGGCAGGCAGAGAGAGAGAGGAGGAAGCAGGCTCCCTCCTGAGCAGAGAGCCCGATGCAGGGCTTGATCCCAGGACCCCGAGATCATGACCCAAGCTGAAAGCAGAGGCTTAACTCACTGAGCCATCCAGGCACCCCTGCAAAAGACATTTTCAAAAGAGTAAGAGGAAAAACCACAGATTGGAAGAAAATATTTGCAAAAGACACATCCGATAAAGGACCATTATCCAAAACATAGAAAGAGAATTAAAATTCAACAATAAAAGAAAAAAACGAACCTGATTAAAAAATAGGCCAAGGACCTCAGCAGAAACATTGCCCCAAACAAGATATACAGAGAGCAAATAAGCATATGAAAAGGTGCTCCATATCAAATGTCATAAGAGAAAATGCAAATTAAAACAACAAGGAGGGGCACCTGGGTGGCTCAGTTGGTTAAGCATCTGCCTTTGGCTCAGGTCATGATCTTGGGGTCCTGGGATTGAGCCCTGCATCAAGCTCCCTGCTCAGCATGGAGCCTGACTCAGGGCTCGATCTCACCACCGGAGATCAAGACCTGAACTGAAGCCAAGAGGCAGAGGCTCAACTGACAGGCCACCCAGATGCCCCTCAAATGATTAATTTCTATTGATCAATTAATCAGTTGGTAAGAATGTTCCATGAAAAGAACAGTGAACATCATACCCCTAAACTTCTTTGACTATAAACTTTTATTTGGTACTCAATTCCTTAAAAACTTCACTGTCACGCTTTTACGTTTGCTTGCCAATACCAAGTAATTATTATTTTTTTTTAATTAAGTGTTTTTTAATACTTGGCAGAGATCACATTGATTTTACCACACCAAAACATCATGTCTATTACACTTATTGTTAATAATCAATAATAATATTGATAGCATATGCTCAAAACAATATCTAGATAGACAAGTAGGTCACTACAGTTGACAAAGGAAGATCTGAAGAAAAAGGAAGAACTGAGTTACTAAGAGAAGGAAGTGAGTATCTATGTCACAATTCAAACTAGAAAATACCACTACCTTATACAATAGCTGCCCATAAGTAGCCCCATACTCTCCCCTCCCCCATATGCCAACCTAAGTCTGAAAGATAAGCAACATAGAAAAAAATACCTGGGTTTATATTTATAGACACTGTCTAGTGTTTTCTTAACTGGTCTTTCAGGATTAGAGAAGCAAGTGACACTCTTTCCTTGCAGAGCATCTCAGTGCTTCCCTGAAATGATCATCTACCATGAAAGCTAATGCTCCTTCTCCAACACCTCCCCTCACTGATTACAGCTGCCTTGGGTGGGGCATAAACATCCTCCTCACTTATTACACACCCTTCTCGACACCCAGCAGAGACCTGGCGTCAGTACATTATCTACTTCCTCCTATTAACAACGCTAGGAAGAATAGGTAGGAGAGAATAATTACAGTCTAGTGTAATTGGCTAAGCAGAGGTTTGGAAGTCAAAAGAACAGAATCTGAGTCCCAGCCCTGGAACAGGAACTAGAATTGAGACATTTGAACAGGTCACTTAACTTTTCTATGTCTCAACTTCAGTATTTTAGTTGGAGGCCATAATAGTCAGTTCGTGGAACTACTGGGAGAAATGAGATAATGTAAAAAAAAAAGAAAAAAGAAGAAAAGAAAAAACCTGATAAACCCTAAAGGCCTGGAAACATCATTGATCATTAAGACATTCAAATCAAGACTATAATGAGAAATCTCTTCACACCCATGATAATGGCCACTATCAAAAACAACAGAAAATAACAAGTGTTGGTGAGGATGTGAAGAAATCGATACTCTTGTATACTGTTGGTAGGACTGTTAAGTATTGCAATTGTCAAGGAGAACGGTATGGTAGTGCTTCAAAAAAGTAAAAATAGAACTACCCTATGATCTGGCAATCTCCCTTCTAGTTTTGATTTGAATGTCTTTTTTTTTTTTTTAAGATTTTATTTATTTATTTGACAGAGAGAGATCACAAGCAGGCAGAGAGGCAGGCAGAGAGAGAGGAGGAAGCAGGCTCCCCACTGAGCAGAGAGTCGGATGCGGGGCTCGATCCCAGGACCCTGAGATCATGACCTGAGCCGAAGGGGAGAGGCTTTAACCCACTGAGCCACCCAGGCGCCCCTCATTTGGATGTCTTAATGATCAGTGATGTTGAGCATCATATGCTCGTATGTTGTTGGCCACATGTATCATATTTGGAGAAATGTCTGTTCAAATCCTTTGCCCACTGTTAATCAGGTTATTTGAGTTATTTTGTTGTTGAGCTCTTTATATATTCTGGGTATTAACCCCTTATCAGATATATGATTTGCAAAATTTTCTTCCATTTCATAAGTTGGTTTTTCACCTTGTTGATTGTATCCTTCGATGAACAAAAGTTTGTAAGGTTAAGGTAGTCTCATTTGTCTATTTTTGCTTTTGTTGCCTGTGCTTTGGTGCCAAATCCAAGAAATCTATGTTTCATTAGATTTAAGTCTCAAGATAACGCTCAGTGGCTCACTGCTCTGCCCTTGAGCCCCACTGAGGTGACAGTGTTGTCCCTTCAGTTGTGGGGGCCAGCGTGGCCCACTGAAACTGAGGAGGAGATGGCCTTACGTTGAGGGCCCTTGTGCTCTGGGCCTGTGGTGGGAGTAGCAACCCTGCTGATCTCTGAATCAACTTCAGTGACAATCTTACCTTTTATTGAAAGATAGGAAATGTTGATAGATCTATTGTCCCATCCTGTAGAATCCTAGCAGACTTAGCCTTCCTTCATTTTGTGTCACACACCCCTCCCCTCCCTGCTCAGCAGGGAGTCTGCTTCTCCCTCTGACCCTCTCCCCTCTCGTGCTCGCTCACTCTCTCTCAAATAAATAGATAAAATATTTTAAAAAACGGTTAAGATGGTAAATTTTATGTTATGTGCTATAAACCACAATAAGAAAGAAAAAAAAACTAATGGGATTTACCTTGCTACGTTTTATTTTTATTTATTTATTTTTAAGATTTTATTTATTTATTTGACAGAGAGAGAGATGACAAGTAGGCAGAGAGGCAGGCAGAGAGAGAGGGGGAAGCAGGCTCCCCACTGAGCAGAGAGCCGGATGCGGGGCTCGATCCCAGGACCCTGAGATCAGGGCCTGAGCTGAAGGCAGAGGCCTTAACCCACTGAGCCACCCAGGCCCCCTACCTTGCTACGTTTTAGACTCATTTGGTACTCTCATGCCTTCCTTCTTTCCAATTTCTCCCTTTTGGAAAGAGAATGTCTGTCTGACGCCTGTCCCACTATTGTATTTTGCAAGCACATAACTTGTTTGGTTTCACAGATTCCTATTTGGAGAGAAATTCTGCCTTAGGATGAATGTAATTATGTTTTCAAAAAAGTATTTGCTGTTGAATAGGGAAGATGCTGGGGGAGAGCAAGAGTGGAAACCCATTAGGATGCTACTCGGCCAGGTGAGAAATGATAAGGACTTGAAGTTGGTAGGACTTGAAAGAGGGTATTAGTTGTAGTAGTGGAAGCAGTAAGTTGTTGGATTTGAAAGATAATTTCAAGACAGAGCCACCAAGGGGGCGATTAATCTCAGCGGGTTAAGCATATGACTTTGGCTCAGGTTATGATCTCAGGATCCTGGAATTGAGCCTGGTATCAGAGCCCAGCATTTGGCTCTGGGCTTGGCGAGGTCTGCTTGTCTCTCTGTCCCCACTCCACTCATGGTCTCTCTCTCTCTCCCTCACTCAAATAAATAAATAAAAATCGTTAAAAAAAAAAAAAAAAAAGCTAGAACCAACAGAGTTAACTGATAGTCTACCTGTTGGGTATGAGAGAAGAAAAAAAAGTAAAAAACAATCTTGAGGGTTTTGGCCTGATCAACTGGAGATTTGGAGTTACCATTTATTCATTCAGGAAGGCAGAGAGAGGAGCATGCTTGAGGAGTCAAATCAAGAGTTTTGTTTTAGACATGTAAAGTCAGAGATATTGTGTGTTGTTTTTTTTTTTAAGATTTTGTTTATTGGTCAGAGAGAGAGAGCACATGCAGGGCGAGTGGCGGGCAGAGGGAGAAGCAGGGTCCCCACTGAGCAAGGAGCCGACATGGGGCTCGATCCCAGAACCCCGGGATCACAACCTGAGCCAAAGGCAGACGCCTAACTGACTGAACCACCCAGGCATCCCTGAAGTCTGAGATATTGTTAACAATATCTAACAATAGGCCTAACAATAGGAGAGTCTCCTCCCCTCATCCTAAGATTCTGGGATTATAAAGCCACAAAATATATGGTTTTTGTCTTTAAGGTTCCAAGGAAGGGGATGGAGAGAAACATATAAACCAGTGCTTTAGGATTTTATTATTAATGTTATTATTAATAGACTTTATTTTAGGGAGAACAATTTTAAATTTACAGATAAACAGAGAAGAAAGTACATACAGGGGCACCTGGTGGCTCAGCCTGTTAAGCATCTGCCTTCAGCTCAGGTTCTGATCCCGGGGTCCTGGGATGGAGCCCTGCATCGGGCTCCCAGCTCAATGGGGAGCCTGCTTCTCCCTCTGCCTCTGCCCCGCCCCCTGCCCATGCTCTCTATCTCTCTCTGTCTGTCAAATAAATAAATAAATACTTTGGGGAAAAAAAAAAGTACATATAGTTCCCATATGCCATCGCAGCTTTCCTATTATTAACATTTTGCATGAGTGTAGTATATTTGTACGACTGATGAAACCTACGCTGACACATCAGACTCATTCGAAGTCCACACTTTATATTAGGTTTCACTCGTGGTCTTGTAAATGTTATGGGTTTGGACAAATGTATAATGACATGTATCCACAGTATCATAATGAATAATTTCACTGCCCTAAAAAACCTCTCTGCTCTGCCTACTCATCCATCCTCCCCTAGACACCCCAAACCCCGGCAACCAGTGTTTTTCTTCTTTCCATAGTTTTGCCTTTTGCAGAATGCC
>CM052897.1:86020336-86033867 GCA_028534135.1 Potos flavus
GATTGTCTGCTTTCAAGTTAGTTCTCCACCCCCTCTTACAGATGGTCTGAGCTCCAGGTGGCATCACAAAGAACCGGCCCTTTTCAAACCGGAGCCTCTAATTTCCCCCCAGCAGGGGGGAGGTTAAGAAGAAGCAGTCACAAAGCTATTTACTATTTGGGGACTTTGGTGAGAAGTACAGCTGATCCTCATCACAGGACAGAGTTGGAGGAGACTAAAAGTCTTCACCTTAACTCATCCAAATGGCCACTATGATATTTTAGCTTTTGCCTCTAGCAACTCAAAAAGGAAGGGATATGAAGCAGCGGCGGTAAAGCTCTCTGGAGCTAAAGAGAGCCGTGTATTCTCCCTATTAAAACCGTCCATACTATGTGCACTCAACAAATTTTATCCAGTGTCAATTATGTGCTATACAGTCTTCTAGCCACTGTACTTAACAATCATTTTATGTCTCCTATAAACGCTTTATTTGCAAGTGCATTGTAATCTTTCTGTGTAGTGAAAAATCAGCTTCCCTAATTTACACATCTTTTTTTTTTTTTTATAAATAGTCGAGGCCATTGACCTTCTTGTTTTCACCCTCAAGTTGAATCAGGAAGTCACTGGAATATTTGGATGAGGCGGGCCCAGAAACCCAAGAATCTCCTCTCTTCTGTGCTACCCAGTAGGTTAAGCCCCGCCTGCCTGCATTTTTAGGAGGCTACGTCAGCCAGTGCAGACGTGCCTTGTAGACCGTCTGCCAAATCTCCTAAGTGGCTAGTTCCATCACCCAAGGCTGACCAAAGGTGCCTGTCTCTTTTGTACTCCTCTGCTTCTCCCCTCCTCCCGAGGAATTTATTTTCACGCTGATGCTACCCAGGGATGCAGGCAATATCTGTATCTCCCTTACTGTCCTGTTTTTTCCTCTTCCTTTCTGGTTCTCCTCTAGTTGACATGAATCTGCGCAATCTCATGGGTGTATCAAACCCTGAGTTCTTCTTGAACGGCTGGATGCAGATTTACTGAATATGTACCTATTTTTAAAAATGCGTGGAAGGAATGTAGACTTTGATAGTCTGTCCCTATAATCCTGTAACTGTATTCAAATGTGGGAGCGTTACTCTGATTAAAATCACAATCTAAATTTCTTAAATATTAGGTTCCAGGGGGACTTTTTAATCCTATTTAATTCCAGTTACACGTAGATGGCTATTTTAAGATAATTAGAAATAAACCAGTTTACACATATTTTTACAAAATTAAAGGAAAGGAGGTAGTCCATTGAATCTCATACTCTTCACTTGTGGCCCTTTAAGGGCTTTGGGCCTTAACTTGATATTCTCCGGCTTTCTCCTTCCTAATACTATTAATAAGCAACAACAGATAAACACACTGACAGCAAGAGTGAAGAAGAAAGACAAATAGCCTGGAAAATCTACAATAGGATATGGGTCTGGATTAAATCATTTGTTCATTCATACAGATCTACTATGTTGCCAGGCCCAGTTTTAGATATTGGGGATACTGTGGTGAAGGTGATAGGAGAACTCCATTTTCTGCTTGCAAGGAGCTTAAAGTCAAGTGTATTGGGGTTATGCAGATACTTATACATTTTTTTTCTATGCTTTAAAATAATATTTTCTTGGGGCACCTGGGTGGCTCAGTGGGTTAAAGCCTCTGCCTTCGGCTCAGGTCATGATCTCAGGGTCCTGGGATTGAGCTCCACATTGAGCTGTCTGCTCAGCAGGGAGCCTGCTTCCCCCTTTCCCTCTGCCTGCCTCTCTGCCTACTTGTGATCTCTCTCTCTCTGTCAAATAAATAAATAAAATCTTTTTAAAAAAAATAGTATTTTCTTGGGCTCTCTGCTCAGCAGGGAGCCTGCTTCCCCCTCTCTCTCTGTCCGCCTCTCTGCCTACTTGTGATCGCTCTCTGTCAAATAAATAAGTAAAATCTTTAAAAAAAAATTTTTTTTAAATAGTATTTTCTTTCTTACTTTTAAAAATATTTTATTCTGAAGTAATCTCTACATCCAGCGTGGGGCTTCAACCCACAACCCCAAGATCAAGAGTCCCATGCTCCACCAACTGAGCCAGCCAGGCATCCCTAAAAAATTATTTTAAAGCAAGTGTAGCTAAGACCACGGATTCTGGAGCCAGACATCCTGGGTTTGAACCCTAGCTCTGCTTGCTACTTACACTGTGTGATCTTGGGAAAGTCATTTAGCCTCACCGTGCTGCTATTTCCTCATATGTAAAATGAAGGTAATAATAGAGTCTACTTCATAAGATTTGTTATGAGGACTAAATTAAATCAGTTAATATGTGTAAAGCACTTAGAACAGTTCCCAGTAGTTATTGTCATATAAGTGTTTGTCTAAAAAGAAAAGAAAAAAGAGCTATATCTACCTAATTTCACAGTTGAATATATATGTTCAGAGATAAATTACTGTAGGTCTTGGGTTAAAGTCTAGATCCACGGGGTGCCTGGGTGGCTGAGTGGGTTAAGTGTCTGACTTCAGCTAGGGTTATGATCTCAGGGTCCTGGGATTGAGCCCCACTCTTGAGCCCAGGCCCCCCACTCAGCAGGGAGTCTGCTTCCCCCCCCCAGCCGCTTCCAGCCAGCTGTGTTTGCACGCACTCTCTCAAGTAAAGAAATACAATCTTTTCTTTTTTTTTTTGTAACTCTAGATCCTCATTCTTTTTTTTTTTTTTTTTTTTTTTTTGATCCTCATTCTTTTTAAGAACCTAAAGACTTTCCAAAGATTCTGAGTTGCATGGGAGAAACTCAAGAACTATTCTTCTCTGAAGTAATTGAAGCTATATTTGTTAAGTGCCAGGTTCTAATCGTGTCACCTCATTTACAATTCACAACAGTACTTTAAATTTAGTATTACCATTCTGATTTCCCATGAGAAATCTATAAGCAGTTTGCTTAAGGAACAAAGTTTGGGGCAGAACTAGTTGTCCAAATGTACTTCTATGCCATATTGCTGTATATTCCGAGAAAGACACAGTCAATGTCGGTTTAGTAAAAAGTATCTGGGATAGCCAGTGTTTCCCCATTCCCACCCTCCACCTCTTTCTTCCTAGAAATGGAGCCCTTTTTTGCTCCCTTCTTAAGCCACTGGTCATAAACAGGAAGCATGGCTGGGGAACAATAAATCTGGAGGCTGATGATATGCGGCCATTCAAGAGTTGGGGGACGGGGGCCATCCTCCCCTACAGCAGCAGTGAAGATCCTTGTTTGAGACTCTGGTGAGGAGACCCTCATAGGTGGAGGGGAGATGAGGAGAGCAGGCAAGGAGGCTATTTGAGGGAAAGAAAGCTCTGGCTCCTTATCAGCGTTGTCTCTGCCAACAAGATATACCAAAGGGGAAAAGGCCGCACTTACTTCAGGAATAATGGATTTGGAGAACCTGTTTTTGTACCACCCACAAAGTAACAGTTTTCACATTTTTAAATGGTTGAGAAAAAATGTAAGAGAATAGTATTTTGTGACTTGTAAAAATTAAATTGAATGAAAAAAATGTAAAAAAATGAAATTCTGGGGTGCCTGACTGGCTCAGTCAGTGGAGCGTGCAACTCTTGATCTCAGGGTTGTGAGTTCGAGCCCCATGATGGGCACAGAGATTACTTAAAAAATATATATATGAAATTCAAATTCCAGTGTCCATAAGTAAAATTTTGCTGGCACACAGCCACACTGATTCATTTATATATTGTCAATGGCTGTTTTTGCACTATAATGTCAGAGTTGAATAATTGTGACAAGAGTCTATAGGGTCCTACCAAGCTGAAAATATTCAGTGTCTGATCTTTTGTTTTAAAGATTTTATCTATTTGAGAGAGAGAGAAAGAGCACAAGGTGGGGGAGCAGCAGGCAGAGGGCCAGGCCGAGGGAGAAGTAGGCTCCCCTCTGAGCAGGGAGCCCAATGTGGGGCTCGATCCCAGGACCCTGGGATCATCACCTGAGCTGAAGGCAGACGCTTAGCCAACTGAGCCACCCAGGGGCTCCGCTGAGTCATATTTTTAAATATACTATGGGAGCCTGTTATTAAAAAAAAAAGGTAAAACTAGTAATTTTTTGAAGCCCTGCATAATTCTGTAAAATAAATGACTCTTCTAATTTATTTCTCTGCAAATTCAGATTTTAATGTGGCACAGTCAGTGTGTTCGAAGTAGAATATAATTGAATTTTCTAATGATTGACTTTCTGCAATATGACGGATACAGCTTTGAAGACACATAGATGCTGAATATGTCTACCAAAGTCGTAAAAATTTACATTAACTGGCATGAAGGGATACAACTAATTCATAACTAAAATATAATATACAAATAGACTATCACGATACATAAGTCACCTCATTTTTAAAATACGGAACTTGTTTTTCTCCGTTGAACAAGAAGGGGAAGAAAGATACATACCAACGAGAATTTACACCTCAACAGTAAGGGAATGAGGCAGGAAAAGGGTAGTTCTTGATTTAGACTTCTCCCCCTTTCCCGGTTGCTGCTAGTTCTCCTCTCAGACCTCTCTTCAGCCATGGCAAGCAGTGTGCAAACACATTTGCTTGTGAATGGTAGGAAAGATTCTTCCTGTATCCTGCAAGGTCTTCCAGCTGGACTAAGAATTAAATTTACATGAAACAGGTACAGGGCAAACTGGGTGGCTCAGTCAGTTAAGTATCTGCCTTTGGCTCAGGTCATGATCCCAGGGTCCTGGGATCGAGTCCTGAATTGGGCTCCCTGCTCAGCCTGCTGGTCCCCTTGCTTGTGTGCTCTCTCTTTGACAAATAGATAAAAATTTTAAAAAGAATTTTACATAAGACAGATTAACAGGACAAAATAAACCCCAAAGTTGTGCACAGAGAGGCCCAATAATGAAGTTGAGAATTTAAAAAATAAGGTAGGCAGCTTTTATACTGTTTAGACAGAGACAATACATCTGAGGAATTGACAATACAGAAAAACTTAACTGTGGGAGCTTCAATCAGTTAGGAATTCTAAGCAGAATTTGGGCTGGGGTGGTAAATTAGTACAAAGTAACAAAGGTTGTTTCTACAGCCTTCTGGGCTTTACATTTCCTATCTCTGGTGATAAGGATGTCTCCTCACCTCCTGGTACAGGGAGTCTACCTTTCACATGGGAGATTTATTTTCTGCTTGCAGTGGGACAGAGGAATGTCTGAATGTCCTTATTGCACAGGCTGTTTCTTAACTAACTTTTTAAAAAAAGATTTATTTGAGAGAGAGAGTGGTGCACATGTACTCGAGCAGGGGGAAGGGAAGAGGGAGAGGGTGAGGGGCAGGAAAGCAGACTCCCCGCTGAGCGGAGCCCAGTGCTGAGGAGGGGGGCTCAGATCACCACCGAGGGGAAACCCAGTTGTAGAGGCTTAACCGACTTCGACACCCAGGTGCCCCTCCTAAGTAACTTTTATTTAGGGGCACCTGGGTGGCCCAGATGGTTAAGCGACTGCCTTTGGCTCAAGTCATGATCCTGGGATCCTAGGACGGAGCCGCACATTAGGCTTCCAGCTCAGTGGGGAGTCTGCTTCTCCCTCTCCCTCTGCCTCTCCCCCTGCTTATGCTCTCCCTCTCCGTATCTGTCTCAAATGAATAAATAAAATCTTAAAAAAAAAAACAAACCTAACTTTTATTTGAATTAATCAATACCCCAAAGTGGCACATTTGGGGGCAGCCTGCCCTTGGCCCCTACACCTGCAAGGAGCCTTTTCTCCATTTCCCTACACAAGTTTATTCTCTTCTTTGACCCCACCATCCTTACTGCTCTTCCACTCCCAACCTTGCCTCACCTTTCTTGGCATCTTGATTAATTCAAAATCATTGCTTTTCTCTCTTCTCCTACCAGCTCGGTCCACCTCTTCCCCTAACTGCGCTGTCTCCCTCCTTCTCACACAATCTGCTACCCAGTTTCCATGTCCCCTCTTTCCCCAGCCTTGCACTCTGCTCAGTGTTTTTCCCCCGAAGCTCTCCATCCCCCTTCCCACTTTCATTCTTTTCACTGCAGACCCTCCTGGGCCAAAACCGGCCCAAGAACAGGCACGGAGAAAGACCGCTTGCAGGGGACTCTGGGGCCCAGCCCCTCTGCCGGGATTCCCAGTTGGCGGGGAGGGGAGACAGGATGCCTGCGCGCCGCGGGCGCCGTGCCACCCCGCACGTCCCCGGCGAGGACGGGAAGGTGACGCTGAGCTCTGAGCCGGCCACCCGGCGCGCCCGCCCTTCCGCTCCGAGGCCGAGAGGCTTGCAGGGACCGCTACCCCATTGGCCAGAGACGGTTACTATTTCCAGGAATCAGAGGCATCTCTAGAGAGATGCGAAAGGTTATACAAAGTTTTGCCTCAAGGGCAGATGTTTTTGTTTTGCACAACTAATCCCCAAACATTCCTTTTAGCATCACTCAGTGGTGTCAGTCTGCAAGCACCCTACTCCTCCATTTTGCCCCGACAATCATGCCTGTTTACCCTTTTGTCCGGTCTGGTCTTCTCTTTTTTCTTCTCTTATTTTCTCACCTCTTATCCCCTCCCTCTTCTCTTTTCTATGTACGGTCCACATTTCACATGTCACCTCGCACCGGATCTTTACAAAAATCTTCTTTATGCCCCTGCAGCACCTTGATTCTGTTTTTACAAGTCAATTTCATGTATAAAATAGATACGATGCATTCATTTTAGGTGCACGGATCATGACTTCTGACAGATATACACACCCAGGCAAACACTATAGCCTTGTAGACGTGCATCTCAGAAAGTTCCCTTAACACCCTGATCCTTGCTGCAGTTACTCTGTCTTTCTTCAGTGGCACCTTTTATTTATATTTATATTTATTAAGTACCTTCTATGAAACAAACACCGATGTTGCAGAAATAAATAACTACCGCAGCACAGTTTAAAAGGGGAAGCACATACAATGCGAATGTATATATTTCTGATAATCCCTCCTCTTTAGACCCCTTGACATCTTGGTCACCTGACTAAACCTTCCTGAGAAAGCAATTATTACTTTTTTCCTCAGTTTTCTTTTTTACCTAAGGAAGGCTGAGGGTGAATGTAACATACCAGACACAGAACCGCTGCTGAGTAGGAAGAAGGGTGAGAATGTAGAACATTGGGGAGAATTCCCCAGAGGGGGCGTGCCCTAGCAGTAGTGGGAATATCCCAGGCACTGTTTGGAAATACAGCGGTAAAGGCTACTGGAAGGCTCCTTGGCAGGGGGACAGGAAGTGAATCCCTGGAATGGACTCATTAAAGAAAATGTGAGCACGGACAACTGTGTTTAATGAGTCATATTAGAAACAATGTAGGTTACTAACAAGACATAAAGGCCACCCCCCTCCAAGGGTATGATGCATGGGGGAGGGTGAAAAATCAATCTAAAAAAAGCAGGCTTATGAGCACCCAGATAAAAAATAAGAAAAGGAACAATAAAAACAAAGACTTGTCGCAATGCTGATGTAAACCTGGCCCTCTTCCTTACCAGTGACACAGGGTTTCCACTTCCCTTTACTGTCACATATTACTCAAGTCTAGAAACCAAGACAGCCGAACGAGGGGATGACCTCCAGATCCACATACGAGAAGTTCAAGTCACAAAACCAAGCCTGTTTGATAGGCTGTTAGAAACATTTCAACAAAAGGAATGTGTCTTCTAGTGAGCTCAGAATTTAGGGTCAGTTCTTTCTTTATGCCTTCTTTTTCTTTTTTATATATGATAAAGCAGGTAAAAATGCACGAAGGTGAAGACCTATATGTGTATTCACCTGTATAATGACCACCCAGATCAAGATCTAGATTCTGGAACACTTCTATCTCCCCAGAAAGTTTCCTCATGTCTATTCCAGTATACAGCCTCCCTTCCCAGAGGTAACCACTATACTTCTATCATCATTGATGAATTCTGTTCTTCTTGATCTATATATAAATGGAGTCATATCATATAGTATGTACTCTTTTGTGCTAGGATTTTTTTTTCACTCAACATGGTGTCTGTTTTATATAATGTGTACAGTAGTTCATTCCTTGCTATTGCTGAGTAGTATTCTTTTTTTTTTAAATATTTTATTTATTTATTTGACAGAGAGAGAGATCACAAGTCGGTAGAGAGGCAGGCAGAGAGAGAAGGGGAAGAGGGCTCCCTGCTGAGCAGAGAGCAGATGTGGGGCTGGATCCCAGGACCCTGAGGTCATGACCTGAGCTGAAGGCAGAGGCTTTAACCCACTAAGCCACCCAGGCACCCCATGTGTATGGTATTTTAATAAAAAATTTTTATACACATTGTTTCAATTGATCTTCAAAACATTTTTAGAAGTTTTGTGAAGTAAGTGGAATAGGTGATACTCTCTCCACTTTACAGGTACAGAAACTGAAACAGGAATAATTTAAATGTCCCATTTAAAGTCATAAAATTAACATTATGATTCAGGACTAGACACCATATTTTCTGATTCCTAGTCAAATTCATTTTTCTTTTTCTATTCCTGTTATTTCACTGGCCTCATATGAATGGAGAGGTCACCCAAATGCCCACTCTGCCCTGGACTGTCCCAGTTTTAGCCCCGAAAGGGCCTGGGCAAATGGGGATGGTTGGTCACTCTACAGAACAAAGAAAGTTGTCAAATGGATATCACAGCTTGCAGAGGAAAAAACAAAACCTGTCTGAGTTAGCTCGTTTGTCCTCTTCCATTCCCAAAGAAAAGACATTTTTAATCCAAGAGTAATGCAATAGCCACACATTTATGTGCAATGTATGTCAACTGTGTTCCTTGACTTTGGAAATCATCTAGACTAGTGCTACTCAAACGTGGTCCACGGGATCAGCGGCATCATCTCCAGGGAGCCTGTTAGAAATACAGATTCAGGGGCGCCTGGGTGGCTCAGTCGTTGCGCGTCTGCCTTCGGCTCAGGTCATGATGCCAGGGTCCTGGGATCGAGCCCCGCAGCGGCCTCCCTGCTCGTTGGGAAGCCTGCTTCTCCCTCTCCCATTCCCTCTGCTTCTGTTCCCTCTCTCACTCACTGTCTATCTCTCTGTGTCAAATAAATAAATAAAATCTTAAAAAAAAAAAAAGAAATACAGATTCATACCACTTCCACCACCCTCCCCCCCAACGCTAGGACTATCCCAATCTCTAAGGGTAGGGCTCAGGAATTTGTGTTTAACCCTTGACAAGGTTAAGGTCAAGGGAAGCTGTGTGAAAAGGGAGCTTAGAAGTTTGAGAAGCACTGATCTAGCCAATTTCCTTTAAAGATATACGGATACCTATTTGGTTTTAAAGATCTCTGGGCAGAATGATTCCACTACCTCATATTCCTTAGTAAAACAAATCCCATTGTTTGTAACACCTTCTTTCTTTAAAGTTTTTTTTTGTTGTTTTGTTTTTGAGATCCATTTATTCACTTGAAAGACAGAGTGGGGAGGGGCAGAGGGAGATGGAGAGAGAAAGAATCTCAAGCGGACTCCCCACTGATTGTGGAACAGACATGGGGCACAATCCCAGGACCCGGAGACCAAGAGACCAAGACCTGAGCTGAAATCAGCAGTAGGATGCTTAACGGACCGAGCCACGCAAGTGCCCCTGTAAAACCTTCTTTCTTGCTTATTAAATCTCATATCTAACATTCTGGTCCTACATGAGAGTGCAGAGTATCATTAAATTTTTTTTTATCCTTTTTTAAAAAAAGATTTTATTTATTTATTGGAGAGAGAGAGGGAGTGCGTGCTTGAGCAGGGGGTAGGGGGAGTAGGGGAGGGAGAAGCAGGCTCCCGCTGAGCAGGGATCCCTAGGTAGGACTCGATTCCAGGACCTTGGGATCATGACCTTAGCCAAAAGCAGACGCTTAACTGACTGAAAGACCCAGGTGCTCCTAAATAAAATCTTTAAAAAATAAAAAGAAAATAAGAAATAAATAAAAACCTTGTGGTTCCAATGTGACTATTCATGAATCTTCAAGAAAATCACTTTTCAAGTTTAACATTATCAGAAACTATACATGTATAAGAACGATGAAGCCGAGAAACAGAGAAAGAAAGACTAGCTAATTTGGATCACAGGGGGGTGCCTGGGTGGCTCAGTGGGTTAAAGCCTCTGCCTTCGGCTCAGGTCGTGATCTCAGGGTCCTGGGATCGAGCCCTGCATCGGGCTCTCTGCTCAGTGGGGAGCCTGCTTCCCCCTCTCTCTCTGCCTGCCTCTCTGCCTGCTTGTGATCTCTCTCTCTGTGTATCAAATAAATAAATAAAATCTTGAAAAAAAAAATTTGGATCACAGGGTAGGGATAAACAGATGACAGCTTAGCATAAATAGAAAGAATTTGCTGAATGAGTATGCTAGAAGGGGCTGGGTTCGGGCCCCCAATTTTTGTTCCCTTAGGCTTTCGTGTGACTTCGCCGGAATCCGCCCACATAGTGTTTCTACTCTGTTCCAGGACAGACAGAAGGTTATCCTCAACTCTAATCCAGTTTCTCATTGTCCATCTATTCTAGGCTCTCTCTCCCTTCCCTTTCCCCTCATTCTTCCCCAGGGAGGGGTTGCTATGGAGATGAAATCATAGTAAGCCCGCTGGTAAGAAAAACTGTGACAGAAGCAGAATGGGAGAGAGGGCAGAGAGAAACATACAAGATTGAGACAAAAGAAAAAGACACAGACACAGATGAGATTTGATACCGTCAAGTGAGGAACTGCATAAGTAATGAGATGCCATCAACAGCTTACTTATAGGAATGAATGGGGACATACTGCCCACAGTGAGAGGCCCACAGCAGAGGCAAGAGACATAAGCAAACCCAGGGACCTGAAATATATGTAGAGACACAGGAGGGGAGACACGCAGTCAGGGGTTGAAGCAGATCATATCAGATGCCGTTGAAAACAGCTGCACACAGAACCTCACTGAGAATAGCGGCAGTTCCAAGGAAGTGTTTATTTATCCTCATATGCCTTCCTGAGTCATTCTTATTTCCAAGGAAGGGACCAGTGGGAGGTTATACAGAGGTTAACCTTACTTATGTATGGTTTTTCACTTCCTTTTCTTGCTTGTGGTCTTCTGAAAGGAACCTCCCAAAGCCAACTGAAGGCTAAGATCTTTCCCTTCCACCTAACCCATTTGGTCTCTTGATTATTCCTCCTTCCATCTTTTCAATATTTGTAACTCAAAATTTCTACAATTCCTTCTCTTTCTTGCTCTTCTTTTTCCTCCCACTTCTCCCAGGCTACAAGCCACCATCTTAATGCTCCTTTTGTTTATCCCATTCTCTTTTCCAGTATCTCCCTTTCCCTGAAGTCAGGTTTGTCCCCACACCCTAGCCAGAAATGTGGCTTCTTTCAGTTCCATTCTCTGTTTTCACCTGTTCGCTGCATTCTTACTTGGACCTCTCCATCTTTGGATAAGATAACATCTAATAAAAACAATAAGAAACAATGGTTTTCTAAATACAGAAAAATTTTTACAAGTTTTTTAAAAGGCGACATTGGGAAAAATGAAGATATATACATAAATATGTATCTAGAGAGCCTACAAAAATGCACAGCCCTCTACTGAATGATGCAGAAGGCCCAAAGTCCCTCCCCTCAAGTTGGTTACAATCTGGCCACGGAGGGGACAAGATAAAAAATTTCTGAAGGAAGCCAAAGTGTTAAGAGATTCTGCTCATGTGGGAAGAATCCAGAAAGCCTTCATGAAGTTAGAATTTGGAATAGGTCTTGAAAGATGAGTGAGGGAAGAGAGAAGAGAGAGGCAGAGATTACAGAAGGGCATTTCAGGAAAATGGAATGGCCCTGGCAAAGGTAAGGTTGTAGGAACTTTGGGCAGAAGGTTGGGAGATAGGGCTTTGACCAATTTAGCTGAAGAGCAGGGTGCCTAGAGGAGTCTACTGAGAGATAATGCTGGAAAAGCAAGTTCAGGCTATGCTGCTGCAGTCTTTGAATACCAGACAGCCTACTTTGACTCTGTGCCCTTAGGTGGGGAATGAAGTCAAATCTTACTGCATTTTTTCCTTTTTTTTTTTTACAGGACTATTTGTCCTCCAGAGATACCAGACATGTCACTTTTATCTTATACACTTTGCCCCAACTAAAATATGTGCTTTCTTTGTTCTGAGCTTTTTCTAATCTCCCTCTTTCCATTGCTTCTCTCGACCCTGCCCCTGAACCCCAAACTCTGTTGTTTCATTGCACTATCCTGTCCATTGTTTCAGTCAGAAGGCTTTCTCAATAGAAACCAACGTGGTTGCCGTGGTGGTGGAGAGCCCCTTCTGCAAACCGTCTTCTCTCACTTCTATTTTTAGAACAAAGACAAGGTTGAAAATTAGAAAACCCAGGTAGGAGTCCAGACTGGTCCCGGGCTGCTGTGCCACACACCAGCTAGTGATTAGGGAAGTCATTCAACCTGTGTCTCCGTCCACTCATTCTAAAAGGTGGTCTTTTAAAAAAATTTTTTTTAAAGATTTTATTTATTTACTTGTCAGAGGAAGAGAGAGAGCACAAGTGAGGAGTGGGACAGAGGGAGAGGGAGAAGGAAATTCCCTGCTGAGCAAGGAGCCTGATGCAGGACTCGATCCCAGGAGCCTGAGATCATGACCTGAGCCAAAGACAGACACTTAACTGACTGAGCCACCCAGGCATCTCTAAAAGGTGGTCTTAAGGCTGAAGGAGAAGGACTAGTTGTTTTATTCTCTACAATCTCAAGAGTTCCACAAATATACCACCTATACAAATGCTTAGTGATTCGTTACCCCAAGGGAGAAAGGTAATAAATTATAGAAATATTTTGACTATTAACTAGGTATTCACTCATCATTCTTTCAACTTTGAAATTTCCAGGTTTTCAGAAGCTTCCCTGGTTCATTTATGTGTCTGGTATATACGGACACATTCGACAAATATCTGAATGAAAGAAAGAATGAATGGGTGAATTTCCAGCTCTAAACATAAAGGTATAGGGGAAGGATTATTTTTGCCACCAGATCCTGAGTGGTAACACGGTTGCAATTTGAAAAATCAGAATCATCTGAAAAGAGCTAGCTGGCTGTTCTTTTTGGGTATGGCTGAGGAAGGAATTTATTTCTTCCCTTTTACTTTTTAGTTTCCATCTGCCCTCACTCCTTTCAGGTACTCAGAGAATGAAACTTTTTACTCCTGTCTCATTATTTCCTCTTTGATCTTGACACCTGCAGTCAATACCAAGAAACGAAACAGCCCCAGGAAAAGACTGGCATGTTCCCACTGTGGAGGACGTGCAGTAAACAGCATTCTTTTGTCTCCCACACCTCTACCCCTAAGTACAAACAGTGACAGGACAGGGACTTCAGCCCCTGCCTGTCTCACAAGTAACAAACTAGTGAGCTTTATGAGTATAGCCACATCCCCAAATAGCCACATGCCTCATTAGAGCACCTGAAAGATAAGGAGAACAAAGCTTTCAGTTTAAGTTGTATTGTATTTATCTAATATTAAGAGATGATGGAAGAAAACCAGGATTATCCTCTTTTCAAGAAACATGACCTTTCCACTGGGAAAAATGAATGAAATACGGGGAAGACAA
>CM052897.1:86033967-86046292 GCA_028534135.1 Potos flavus
GGGGAAGCAGGCTCCCTGCTGAGCAGAGAGCCCGATGCGGGGCTCAATCCCAGGACCCTGAGATCATGACCTGAGCCGAAGGCAGAGGCTTTAACCACTGAGCCACCCAGGTGCCCTTCTTTTTTTTTTTTAAAGATCTTATTTATTTATTTGACACAGAGAGAGAGAGATCACAAGTAGGCAGAGAGGCAAGCAGAGGGAGAGGGCGAGGCAGGTTCCCTGCTGAGCAGAGAGCCCAATGTGGGGCTGGATCCCAGGACCCTGAGACCAATACCTGAGCCGAAGGCAGAGGCTTTAACCCACTGAGCCACCCAGGCGCCCCTATTCTTTCTTTCTTTTTTTTTTTTTACACTTGTTATTATTCTAAAAATTATGGAGACTGGGAGACAAAAGATTGTAGGGGTGCCTGACTGGCTCACTTGGAAGAGGATGTGACTTTTGGTCTTGGGGTCATGAGTTTGAGCTCCACATTGAGTGTAGAGATTACTAAAAAGACAAATACATAAACTTAAAAAGCAAAACAAAACAAAAAAAAATGGAGCTATGAAAATTTTTCTAAGTTAGAAAAAGTAGTGCTTCATTATTTTCCCATTAAATTCTGGAAAGATAACTAACAGATGGTTGGCATGCAATAAAAGGAAAGAGGAGGGATTAATTGGATGCAGAATTAACTCATTAAGTTTACATTGTGTCAATTTTTCACCTAAGGTTTTACTAACCTTTTTCCAAAAGGTTAGCCCCTCCACCCCCCAAAAAGCAGCGAAATACCACAGACCAGGGTTTTAAAATCTAGATATTATTCTGGGCCAGATAATTCTTTGTTATTGGGGCTAGTCCTGTCTCTTGTAAGATGTTTAGCAGCATCCCTGGTCTCTACCCACTAGATGCCAGTAGCATTCTCTTTGCCACAGTCACAGCAACCAAATATGTCTGCAGAAAATGCCAAATGTCCCTGGGGAGCAAAATCACTGTGGAGAACCGCTCCCTTAGGAAATCCTTGGGTAAAAGACTGCAATACCTCACCCATCTGGAATTCAACTATTTGGAAAACTAACTTCTTTTGTTTTTGTTTTTAAAGATTTTATTTATTGGGGCGCCTGGGTGGCTCAGTCGTTAAGCAATCTGCCTTCGGCTCAGGTCATGATCCCAGGGTCCTGGGATCGAGCCTCACATATTGGGCTCCCTGCTCAGCGGGAAGCCTGCTTCTCCCTCTCCCACTCCCCCTGCTTGTGTTCCCTTTCTCACTGTCTCAATCTCTGTCAAATAAATAAATAAATAAATCTTAAAAAAAAAGATTCTATCTATCTATCTATCTATCTATCTATCTATCTATCTACCTATAGAGAGCTCGCAGAGGCCAGCGCAAAGCATGGGGAAGGTGAGGCAGAGAGAGAGAGATAGAGAGAAGCAGGCTCCCCGCTGAGCAGGGAGCCTGATGCAGACTTGATCCCAGGCCCCTGGGATCATGACCTGAGCCCAAGGCAGACACTTAACCATCTGAGCCACCCAGGCATCCCAAACTAACTTATTTTGAATGTAAGTTACAAAAAACAAAGGAAAAAAGATTTTTTTCACTAGAGTGCAAAGCCTTCTTCACAGGAGGGCTTGATGGTCCCTCTCAGAAACCATACTCTTTCTCTCTTTCTAAATTACTATAAAATATTCCCAACATACAATACAAAATGTAAAAAACTCTTACAGAGAATAAATTTGTTATCTGATTTCCAAACCAGCAACACTATATTAGAAGACAATTAGAAGAGATGTCCTATGCCACATGCAGGGGCCCTAACACACTAATGACAGCAAGAAAGGAAACTGACAAATTATGAAAAGTGAACAAACGTAGGGGCTCCTGGGTGGCTCAGTTGGTTAAGCATCTGCCTTTGGCTCAGGTCATGATCCTGGAGTCCTGGGATATAGCTTCATGGTGGGCTCCATGCTTGGGGGGAGTCTGCTTCTCCCTCTCCCTCTGCCCACCCACCCCACTCCTGCATTCTGTCGCTCTCTCTCTAATAAATGACAACTTTTTAAAAAAAGTGAACAAACATATTTTTGAAAGAATAACAAATCAGATGGATATTAGTCCTATGTTTGGGATATGTTATCCAGGTCACTTTAGTCCTTGGCATCCTACTTTCCAAAAGATGACTAGGATGATGAAGTATCTTGAAACAAGGTAATGAAAAGCAGCTGAGGGAACCAGGGTTATTTAGCTTAAAGAATAAGAGGATAGGGGGGGCAACATAATAACTTTCTTCAAATATTTGTTGTGCTTCCCAAAATATGTATTTTTCAGTAATCCCAAATGGAAGTAGGCATCACATTTCTATTACATTTTTAATAATCTATTACAATTTTAATAATCTCAATGACATAGAAAGAAGTAGTTAAAGCTATCCAAAATATAATGGGCTGCCTTGTAAGGTAATAAGTTTCCCACTGCTGACCTGATTTCCAGAGTCACAAATCCATTGCCTGTCTGCTCTCTCTCCTTCAGTGGCTAAAAGGCATCTCACACGAGTCATAGCCAGTCTTCTCCATCTTTGTAAACATCACTATTCACCCTTTTGCAAAAGCCAACATGCTAGGAGCTCTTCAGGAGTTCTCTCTTTCCCATACCTTCCACATTTAACACAATAGCAAGTATGGTCAGCTTTACCTCCAAAATATACCCAGATTTCTTCCACTCTCTACTGCCCACCCTTGTCAAACCCATCATAATTTGTCACTTCATCTACAGCAATGGCTCTCTTTTTATAAAGATTTTACTTACTTTTTATTTTTTTAGATTTTATTTATTCGGCAGAGAGAAAGAGATCACAAGTAGGCAGAGAGGCAGGCAGAGGGAGAGGGGAAAGCAGGCTCCCTGCTGAGCAGAGAGCCCAATTCGGGGCTTGATCCCAGGACCCTGAGATCAGGGCGGAGCCACCTTTGGCTTCGGCTCAGAGCCACTGGGCCACCCAGGCGCCCCTTTATTTACTTTTTAAAAGTGATCTCTCTGCCCAACATCGGGCTCAAACTCACAACCCCGAAATTAAGAGTCACATGCTTTACTGACTGAGTCAGCTGGGCACCCCAGCAATAAGTCTTTTAATCACTCTTAATGATTCATTCATTCATTCTTTTTTTTTTTTAAAGATTTTCTTTATTTATTTGTCAGAGAGAGAAAGAGAGAGCACAGCAGGCAGAGTAGCAGGCAGAGGCAGAGGCAGAAGCAGGCTCCCCGCCGAGCAAGGAGCCCGATGCGGGACTCGATCCCAGGACCCTGGGATCATGACCTGAGCTGAAGGCAGCCGCTTAACCAACTGAGCCACCCAGGCGTCCTTAATGATTCATTCTTATTCTATAATTCATTCTTCACAGAGGTATCAAAACTGTATCTGGCCCATACATCTCTCTCTATCCTCCCTTATTTCTACCACTATTCCCTGGATTCACTAAGCTCCAGCCATATTAGGTCTTTTTTCTCTCCCTCTATTATATTAATTTCATTTCTGCCGCAGGGGCTGCCTGGAGTTGTCATCCTTCTTGTTATTCAGGTCTGAGCTCAAAGCTTGCTCTTCAGAGAGGCCTTCTTCAAGTAGGCTATGTTGCCTTTCTACCCACCCATCATTATCATACCTCCCTGTTTTAATTTTTCTCATAGCTCTTATCATTATCTGAAATTCTTTGGTTATTGTCTGTCCTCATTTCAACAGGGACCTTGTCTATCAACATTATTTCACCCACACTCTTAATGTCTAGAAGGAACTAGATACATACTAGATGCTCAATTAATATTTGTTGAATAAATGGTTAATCAAATAATTATATAGATGAACTGAATTAATTTCTTACATTTGGTAGGAAATTGGATTGGATAATTACAGATTGCTGACCATTATTAATAACTTAGTGAGATTGATGACTGTGAATTTTTTTTTATTATTTTATTATTTATTTTAAAAAATTTAAAAAGATTTTATTTATTTATTTGAGAGAGGGGGGAGAGCAAGAGTGAGAGAAAGAGAGCACGAGTGGGGTGAGGGGCAGGGGGAGCGGCAAGCTCCCCACTGAGCAGGGAGCCCAATGCGGGGCTCAATCCTGGGACTCCAGGACAATGACCAGAGTGTAAGGCAGATGCCCAACTGACTGAGCCACCCAGGCACCCTTTTTAAAAAAAATTTTTTAGGGGCACCTGGGTGGCTCAGTGGTTAAAGCCTCTGCCTTCGGCTTGGGTCACGATCTCAGGGTCCTGGGATTGAGCCCCGCATCTTACTCTCTGCTCTGCGGGGAGCCTGCTTGCCCCTCTCTGTCTGCCTGCCTCTCTGCCTACTTGTGATCTCTCTCCTCTCTGTCAAATAAATAAATAAAATCTTTAAAAAAAATAAAAATAAATTTTTTAAAAAAGATTTTATTTATTTATTTGAGAGAGAGAGAGAATGCAAGTGATGGGGGAATAAGAAGGAACGAGAGAATCTCAAGCAGATTCTGCACGGAGCACAGAGCCTGACGTGGGGCTCCATCCCACGACCCCAACACCACAACCTGAGCCGAACTCAAGAGTTGGATGCTTAACCAACTGAGTCACCCGGTGCCCCGAGGACTATGTTTTTATAACAGTATCAATCCTCTCTCTAGGTCTGTTCACTTTTTTCAGCATCCTGGGTGTAGTATCAAAGAAGCCTAAACCAATCCGGAGGGTTTTTCAGGTGGATGAAATAGGACTACTGGGCAAGAGACTCAGGAATCTGGCATTTGAAGACATCTCCAGGCAGGCCCTGTGGCAGAATGAAATTGATAGAATAGAGGGACAGAGAAAAGATTCAGACAACCGAGCAGTTTTGTGCAGAGGGGTAAGTACAGGAAATGACATCTCTCTGCAGGAGTATTTGCTCAAGATTTTAAGGTACGGAGAAAACACTTCATTCAGAGAAACAAACCTTTGCCAGCCTTTTCAAACTCCAATCTCATCCCTATTTGTCCCATTTACCCAGATGACCAGACCCCATGCTTTTTTAGAAAATGGATTTTGTTAATTTTCATTCCTTACCCTCCCTCACCTCACCCTTAATTCATTCATTCTAAAACCCTGCCTATTTTAGAAATTTTTATTTTCCATATCTTTTTTTTTTAAGATTTTGTTTATTTATTTGACACAGAGAGAGAGATCACAAGTAGGCAGAGAGGCAGGCAGAGAGAGAGGGGGAAGCAGGCTCCCCGCTGAGCAGAGAACCCGATGTGGGGCTCGATCCCAGGACCCTGAGATCATGACCCGAGCCAAAGGCAGAGGCTTTAACCCACTGAGCCACCCAGGCGCCCCTATTTTCCATATCTTATCCTATCAACGGTCCAGGCCACTGTTCCATCTATTATTCCCCATTTCTGCCTTAAATTTCTCACTTTCTGCTGTCCTTTCCTGCTGCCAATGAAATTCTAAAGTATCTCCATCCTGAAATACTCTCATTCTTCCTATACCTCAACTTCTCTAAAGTATTCCGTCAAGGTATTCTTCACCTTTGAATTCCTCCAGAGAGTGATTTATACTCCCTGTTTCTATTTCTTTCCCTCCTATTCAGTATCAACATATTTCAGGGTAGCTAATGGTCTGCATAGAAGTTCAGACCCTTATATGAAATTACATACCTGCCACTAGCAATATCTTTGGTATGATCAGAATTTTACTTATTTTATGAAATAAGGCTATCACCTATGCCCATGGCTACAAGCTTGTGAGAAGGTATGGTTTCCCTCAAAAAAGGAAGACATTCTTTCATCTGGAGAAAAGAGGTAGGTCCATAAAAAGGAAACCAGAACTCTTACGCATATGTATAAGGAAACTGGACCTTGTTCCCATAGACTTTGAGTTTAATGTGTTTGAGGTCTCCTAAGAAGTACGAGGTTGGCCTCTGATAAATGGAATTAGGCCAAGAGCTTCTTGGCAAAATAGGTCTTCCGTGAACCACTTTACTGAAAGACAAGTATCTATTAATTATAACTTCTGTAATTTTTTTCTCTTGTTTTATCTCCTAGTCTTTGGAAAGTCTTGCTACAACATTCCAGGCTTATCTCAGTTGTATTAAGTATTGGAGTGCAGAGACAGAATTAGAGGAAATGAAAAGCACTCTGCCCTTCTTGTGCTCCTTCCTTGAGGCTACCAAGAGGGTAGGTACAGTCCTTAGCAATAATTTCCAAAGAAAAAGTGTTTTTGCTTGAAGGTTCAAGCACTCTTCCCCACATTCCATTGCAACCTCTTTACTGAAGGTTCGATTGCAAAGGACATGAATAACCTAATTGTAAAACCAGTGACCTTCTTAGCTATTGCCCAATGGAACCTATTTTCATCATTTAAACTGTTAGTGAGCCCCCCAATCTCTCTCAGTTCTCACACCATTTTCTAGGTAGTCTTCAACTTTCTCTAATTCTTAGTTCTACTTTTCCCCCCTTGCTGCTTCTTCCTCAATGACTCTTAAACATCAGGTTCATCTTTGAACAGCTTCTTGTGTTCTCAACCTCTCTCAAGGAAGAAGGGATTTCAACATTGGGTTTTCACTCCAAACGTTCTTTTTTTTTTTTTTAAGATTTTATTTATTTATTTGAGAGAGAGAGAGAGTACACATGGGAGGAGGGTCAGAGGGAGAAGCAGACTCCCCACTGTGCAGGGAGCCCAATGCAGGGCTAGATCCTGGGACTCTGAGATCATGACCTGAGCCGAAGGCAGACGCTTAACTGACTGAGCCACTCAACAAACTTTTGAATTCCAGACCAAATTTATAATTGCCTGCTATGAATCTCCACCTGGATATCCTATAAGTACCTCAAGTTCAACATGCTCAAAACCGATCTTCCAAATCTGCTTGTGCTTTTCCTCCCCTAAGTGATTTCCCTATTTGGGTTAATAGCATTAGTAATTATCTAGTTCCTAAACTAAAATTCCTGATGCTTCTATCTCCTTCACTTTTAAGCCGTAGAGTAGTTTCAAATCTGCTTTCAGAAAATGTCCCTTAATATTGGACTAGTTATTGAAAAGATCAAATTTTATTTTGAAATAGGTACTGTTTACAACTGGATATCCATGAACATAAGAATGAAGTTGGGCCCCTTCGCCTTCCTCACACTATACATAAAAATTAACTCAAAATGGTCCACAGATCTAAATGTAAACCTTTTTGACCTGGGTCAGATGAAGCTTTTTGTGATATAATATCAAAAGTACAAGTAAGGTGGGGCACCTGGGTGGCTCAGTGGATTAAAGCCTCTGCCTTGGCTCAGGTCATGATCCCAGGGTCCTGGGATCGAGCCCCGCATCGGGCTTTCTGCTCAGCAGGGAGCTTGCTTCCCCTCTTCTCTCTGCCTGCCTCTCTGCCTACTTGTGATCTCTGTCCTCTCTATCAAATAAATAAATAAAAATCTTAAAAAAAAAAGTACAAGTAAGGAAAGAAAAATGAGAGAAATTGGACTTCATCAACATAAAACTTTTGTGTTTGAAAGAATACCATCAAGAAAGTAAACAACCTATACAGTGTGAGAAAATATAATTCACATATCTGATAAAGAATATATCTAGAATATATAAGAATTTACAACTTGGGGGGCGCCTGGGTGGTTCAGTGGGTTGAGTGTCTGACTCTTGACCTCAGCTCAGGTTTGTGAGTTCAAGCCCCCTGTTGGCATGGAGCCTATAAAACCAAAACAAAACAAAAAACAAAAAACAAAACAAAACAAAACAAAAAAAAAACCAAAAACAAAAGCAAAAAAAACCCCAGAATTTACAACTTGGGGCATCTGGCTGGCTTAGCCAATGGCCAATAAGCAAAGAACATCTTTAGTTTTTGAGGAAATGCAAATTGATTCATATTGAGATGCCAATTTACAAACACCAGAATAGCTATAATAAAAAAGACAAAATAACAATTGCTGTTCCAAGGATATGGATAAATGAGAACCTTTACAATTACTGGTGGGTATGTAAAATAGTGGGTGCTTTGGAAAATAGTTAAATACAGAGTTACTATAAGACCTAGCAATTTCACTCCAATGTATATATCCAAGGGAATTGAAAACCTATGTCCACATAAAAACATGCATAAGAATGCTCATAACATCATTATTCATTATAGTCAAAAATGGAAGAAACCCAAATGTTCATTTAGTGATCAATGGGTAAATAAATGCAGTATAATCATCATATAATTAAATATTATTTATTCATAGAAAGGAATGAAGTATATGCTACAACATGGATGAACCTTGAAACATCATGCTAAGTAAAAGAGGCCAGTCACAAAAGGTCAAAAATCATTTTATGATTCCCTTCATGAAATGTCCAGAATAGGCAAATCCACAGGGACAGAAAGTAGTTTAGCAGTTGCCAAGGGCAGGGAGAGGTTAAGGAGGAATGCGGAAAGACTGCTAATGATTATGGGGCTTCTTCTGGGGTGATAAAATGTTCCAAAACTGATTCATGGTTACAAATCTCTGCAAATGGACTGAAAACCGTTGAACTGTAACACTTTAAGTAGGTGAGCTCTATTCCCCACACTCATAGTCACTGCCTTAATTTGCAGTCAATACTAACTTGTCTTGTTTTCTTCAGTTTCCCCAGGTATAATCATAAACCTCACAACATTATAGTTGCCTTTTAAAAAAGATTTTATTTATTTATTTATTTATTTGAGAGCCAATGAGCTTGGGGGGTAGGGTGAGGAGCAGAGGGAGAGGGACAAGCAGATTGAGCTGAGCGCAGAGCCCGACTCAGGGCTTGATCCCATGACCCTGAGATCATGAGTCAAACACTTAACACATTGAGCCACCCAGGTGCCCCTATAGTTGCTTTTTAAAATACAAATCTGTTCTAAGCAAAACATGTAACATGCAAATTATAAAGGATAAACCTTATAAATATGACCACATAAAGCTAAAACTTTCTATTGTGACAAAACACCATCAAATTAAAAAAAATTGGCAAAGAAGTATGCAATTCAAAGGACAAAGGCTTAATTTTCATAATACACAAAGAAATCTTTCAGAGCAATAAAAAAAGTGAACAACAAAAGACAATAATAGGCCAAGCACAGGAACAAGCATTTGAATGGGAAAAATCAGTAATGGCCAAAACAAAAAGACATCCAAATTTAGTAACAAAACAAATGAAAATGAAAAGGGTTTTGTTTTTGTTTGTTTTGTTTCCCCTATAGGGATTGGTAAAAACTATGACGACTGACAATACTGAGGCCTGGCTCAAGTTTTAGAAAATAGACACTTGGAATAAATGTAAAATTTGTAAACCTTTTTAGACAGCAGCTTGACCATATCTACTAAAATTTGAATATTTATACTCTTTGACCCATGATTTCTACTGTGCAGGGATCCTACAAAATATTGCCACAGTATATACAGATTCAAGTACAAAGATGATCACTGTAGCATGGAGTTAGAGGAAAAGTCTGGAAACAAGACAAATGTCTAAGGAAATTTGTTTTTTTAAAAATGTTGCCTATTATCTCACCTTGCACTATTACTCCCCCTGACTCAGCAGTTACGACATTGATATTTTTTTCAATTTCCCAGGAAATACCTAAGCTCTGTTGTTTAGGGCCCTGTAAATATGTTCCCTCTGCCAAGAATGCTCTTTTCTTCCAAAGCATATTCTTTTAGGTCCCAGCTTCAATGCCACTACTAAGAAAAGTCTTCCCTGCTCATTCTTCCTAAAGAAGATCTTCTCTGTTAATTTAATTTCTATTTTAAGTGCTTGTTGCTTCCTTCAATGCCCAGCTTGGTACCTGCTGTAGAGTGGGCTCTCAATAACTGGAGAATGAATAAATGGCATAGCTATCAATGAAATATTATGTCATTCTTTTTTTTAAAATTAATTTTATTTTATTTTTTCAGTGTTCCAAGATTCATTGTTCATGTACCACACCCAGTGCTCCATGCAATAAAATACTGTGTCATTCTTAAAAAGAATAAAGTATAACTATATATATTAACTTGAAAACATGTCTGGGTATATGTTTCTTCACTGTCTCTTTTACTCTTTTTTTTTCCAAGTAAGCTCTATGCCCAATGTGGGGCTCGAACTCACAACCCTGAGATCAAGAGCCTCATGCTCCACTGACTGAGGCAGCCAGGTGCCGCTCTTCACTGCATATTTTAAAAATAATATATATTCACTGTAAAAAAAAAAGTAAGAGGGGCGCCTGGGTGGCTCAGTGGGTTAAAGCCTCTGCCTTCGGCTCAAGTCATGATCTCAGGGTCCTGGGATCGAGCCCCGCATCGGGCTCTCTGCTCAGTAGGGAGCATGCTTCCCCCTCTCTGTCTGCCTGCCTCTCTGCCTACTTGTGATCTCTCTCCTCTCTGTCAAGTAAATGAATAAAATCCTAAAAAAAAAAAAAAAAAAGATTAACCAGTTAAACTTTGGGAGTGTATATACATAATACATGAACATACATATGTACACATATTACAGGTGAATATATACACATGCTCTCTCTATGTACAATTTTAAAAATGGTGTTATGTAAATACATACATCATTTTACCATTCTGATATTTTTTCACTCAACAAGGTATCACGAACATTCTTTTATTTTTATTTTATTTTTTTAAAGATTTTATTTATTTATTTGACAGAGAGAGAGATCACAAGTAGGCAGAGAGGCAGGCAGAGAGAGAGAGCTGAGCAGAGAGCCCGATGCGGGGCTCGATCCCAGGACCCTGAGACCATGACCTGAGCCAAAGGCAGAGGCTTTAACTCACTGAGCTACCCAGGCATCCCCGTGAACATTCTTTTATATCAGCACATTTCCATATGCTACACAATGGCATAATAGGGTAGTAGGCACCATAATTTACTGTCCATTTAGGATGCATTGGTATTGCAAATAATGCTGCAATAAACATCTTTGTGCATTTATCCTTGTGAACTTCTGAGAGAATTTTGTAGGAAAAATTTATAGATATGAAATTGCTACTTCAAAGATTTTTAAAATTTATTTTTATTTATTTATTTATTTATTTATTTATTTATTTATTTATTTATTTATTCAAGAGAGATAGAGACAGAGAGAGAGAGGCAGAGGGAGAAGCAGACTCCCCGCTGAGCAGGGAGCCTAATGTGGGACTCAATCCCAGGACTCTGGGATCATGACCCCTGAGCTGAAGGCAGACACTTAACCGACTGAGCCACTCAAAGGTAGATTGCTCTTCAAAGGTGCCCCTGAAATTGCTACTTCAAAGGTAGATAGATATATTTTAAATTTTGAAAAGAATTGGTAGATTTCCCTTTCTTAAAGTACTAATTTTTATTCCCACCAAGTGTGTAGGGTGGCTTATATCTCCACCAAAACTAAATACTGATCATTCTTTTTTTTTTCTGAGAGGGAGCTAGTACACATACAAGGCAGGAGGAGGGGCAGAGGGAGAGGAAAAAGAGAATCTTAAGCAGGCACCCCACAGACCCAGGTGCAACACGAGGCTCGGTCTCATGACCCTGAGATCATGACCTGAGCCAAAATCAGGAGATGGACACAACTGACTGAGCCACCCAGATTCCCCTTGATCGTTCTTTTAAATTTGTCCAGTCTCATAGGTAAAAATCGGATATCATTTCTATGCTGATTATTATTAGTGAAGTAGAGTATATTTACATACGCTTGTGTTTTTGTTATAGTTGATACTGTTTATGTGATCTGCCTCCTCATAGAAGATACTCACTATGGGGCGCCTGAGTGGCTCAGTTGGTTAAGCGTCTGCTTAGATCATGATCTCAGGGTCCTGGGATCAAACCCCAAGTGGAGCCCCACATCCGTCCCTAGGTCTGGCTCCCTGCTCATTGGAGAGCCTGCTTCTCCCTGCCCCCTCAACCCCTGTTCATGCACGTGGGAGTGCTCTCTCTCTCTCTCAAATAAAATCTTTGAAAAAAAAATGAGAAGATACTATTACTTCAAAAAAGGCAAAGTATGCTTAGAATGATCTCACTGTTATGAATGAATGAGTTATACATAAACACATTACACATTACACACATGTACATGAACACAGGAAAAATATGGAGCATTATACCAGATGGTTAATTCTAGTGAGTGGGATTATAAAGACCTTTCAGCACTTTATCGGACATATACTTTTCTGGAATAAGTAACGAAGGAAAAAAAAGAATTAAGCATGCTTTGTTTTGTAGTAACAATAGTGAAAAATATTTTTATTTTTTTATTTTTTTATTTTTAAAGATTTTATTTATTTATTTGGCAGAGAGAGAGATCACAAGTAGGCAGAGAGGCAGGCAGAGAGAGAGGGGGAAGCAGGCTCCCCGCTGAGCAGAGAGCCCGATGCGGGGCTCGAT
>CM052897.1:86046792-86064156 GCA_028534135.1 Potos flavus
TCCACCTACTCATCCCTTCCTTCCCCTCCAACCCGCATTTAACGAAATAATTTTCCAGATCTTCAACTTTCATGTGTTTCCTTTCATGAAACAGCTTTTCTTAAGAATGTGGCTGGTTTGCTCTTTTTTCTTTCCCACTTTTCACTGCTTTATCCTCCTTTGGAAAAGAAAAACATATCTCTAAGCCATCTTAAATTTTTACTGTGGTGTGATAGGCAAAATCTGAGAGTGCAGAGCTCCTGAGGGACAGAGCTGTGGCAGTCATTATGGCATTGATGGGAAATATTAAAGCAGGCAATGCCTTAGTTCATCCAGCGTTACTCAAAGTGTGATCATCCATGGATGAGACAACATCGGCATCTCCTGGGAGCTTGGAAGACAAACAAATTTTCAGCTCCACCCTGGACCTACGGAGTCAGAATGCCCGCAGGGTGGGACCAAGAAATCTGTATTAATAAGCCTTCCAAGTGACTCTTACATTTGCTAAAACTTTATTTATTTATAAATACAATTTATTATTTTTTAAAATATTTTATTTATTTATTTGAGAGAGAGAGCATGAGCAGGGTGGAGAAGTAGAAGGAGAGGGAGAAGCAGACTCAGGACCCTGGGATCATGACCCAGGTCTAAGGTAGACACTTAACTGACTGAGAGATCCAGGCACCCCAGTGTGCTGAAGTTTTAGAAGCATCAACTGGTAAAGAAGCCCTATGCAAAATTCCATAGCTTCTGTCGGTCTTAGAATTAAGAAGGAAGATGGTTGACACAGGGATATAAATTAACATTTTTACTTGAAATTAAAAACCTCAGACTTTTTTGACAGAAAGTGTGAATGGGCTTACTGGTTTGCCATTTGGTTTATATTTCTACAAACTCAATGAGCTATGTCTCTATCTAAAGGTTTCTGGACACAAAAATTTACAAGGCCTATGGGTATGGCTGTGCGGTTGAGGGGGGAAGTGGAGGCTGAAACTGGGTTGTGCAGCTTCCCAGGGAGGGCAGAGGCTGAAATACAGTCTGCAGTCCACTGGCCAGGCCCTGCTCTTCTGCCAAAAGGAGGGGCATCTTTTTCTTTGCACAAGGGCACCATCCCTAGAAAACCTGTTCATTCTGCTTTTCCCCAGAGGGACGTATTTTCCAAATTTGCACAGAGGCACTGGAAGGTCTAGCAGTGCCCCTTAAAGTACATACTTCGCATACTAGACTGCAGAAAATTAATCCCTGTGAGCTATTTAAACATTAAAAATTTTTCTTTTAGATGAGGAAGGTATATAGTTTTCCAAAATTGTGAGTAAATAAGTAAAAAACAAAAAAGAAGAAGAAGAAGGAGAAGAAGATCACTGCTTCTGTCTTTCTTTCAGTATTGCTCTGTGCCCACTTCCCACGGTAATACTGCAGGTCTGCAAGTCTCTTTCCTTTCTCTGAGGTTCCTTCTTTTGGCCTTTACTTCTTCTTAAGTATACTTGACTCACGATGTAACATTAGTTTCAGGGGTACTACACAGTGATACCATAAGTCTGTATGACATGCTACACTCACAGTAAGTGTAGTTACCGTCTGTCACCATACAACACAATTACAATACCATCAACTATATTCCCTACGCTGTGCCTTTCATCCCCATGACTTATTCATTCCATACCTGGAAGCCTGTATCTCCCTCTCTCCTTCACTTATTTTGCTCATCCTCAATATTTTCCTCTCTCTGGCCAACAAAAAGGGTGTTCTCTATATTTACGAGTCCGTTTCTGGGTTTTTTTGGTCTGTGTGTGTTCATTTGTGTGTTAGATTCCATATATGAGTGAAATCATACGGTATATGTCCTTCTCTGTCTGACTTATTTCACTTAGTATAATACCCTCCAGTTCCTTCCATGTTGTCACAAATGGCAAGATTTTATTCTTTTTTATGGAGAATATTTCATAATATATACACACATCACATCTTCATTTGCAAATATCTTCTCCCATTCGGTAGGTTGCCTTCTTATTTTTTGATGATTTTCTTCTCTGTGCCAATCTTTATTTTGGTGTAGTCCCAATAGTTTATTTTTGCTTTTGCTTCCCTGGCCTAGGCAAATGTGGCTGAGGCTGATGTGATTACTGCCTATGTTGTCCTCCAGGAGTTTTATGGCTTCAAGTCTCACATTTAGGGCTTCAATCCATTGAGTTTATTTTTGTGTGAGGTGTAAGAAAGCGTGGCCTTTACTTCTTAGGCATCATACCCTTATGTTGAGACAGCTTCCTTTCATCTTCCTGATCTGTTGCCTAAATGTTCTCAGGTTTATTCTCTTCTCTCTCTCTCTCTCTCTTTTTTAAGACTTTATTTATTTGACAGAGAGAGAGAGAGATTACAAGTAAGCAGAGAGGCAGGCAGAGAGAGAGGGAGAAGCAGGCTTCCGGACTCAAGCACAGAGCCTGATGCGGGGCTGGATCCCAGGACCCTGGGATCATGACCTGAGCCGAAGGCAGAGGCTTTAACCCACTGAGCCACCCAGGCGCCCCATTCTCTTCTCTTGAGGGCTTTGCCACTTCATCGCTAGGACCACGACAACATCTCAAGCCTTACCTCCGCTAGACCTGCGCTAGATTTTCATTTCCGGGGCTCACCGACCCGCGGTACTAAGGAGGGCGCCTCAAGAGTAGACACTGCCACCTGGTGGCCTACTGTGAAAGAGCTCTGGTGACACGAGGGCGCTAGTAACAGCCTAGCAACCGGGCTGAAGGCGGAGGCGCAGAAGCACCAGTCTTGGGCGGAACAGACAGCGAGAACTCGCTCTTCTTTCGTAATAACATTTTCTCTGCCTGGAAAGATCTTTCCAAAAATTTCTCTCAAAATTCTCTCACCTTTCCACATCCAGCGTTAATGGACTTTCCATTAAATCCACTTTTTCCATGATCCCCTTTCTGAGCTTCCGAGTTAAGAGTATCTCACTCCCGTTAAAGTTCTACCGACTGATTCGGCATCCCACTTGTAATTCTTACGGAGCTCCACCTTGCGTATTCCAAACTATTTCTCAAAACCTCAGATCCTTTGAGGTACATGCCATCAGGATACTGTAGTCGTCTGCTGATATCCTGATTACTTCCCCTCTTTCCCTGGAAATTTGAAGACCTGATTCATTCCTTCGGTTACACCACTCCTACCATCATCATTCCTAGTGACTTTGTCATCCATGGAAACAGTGTGCTGGCCTCTCAGCTCCTTGTCCACTCATTTCCAGTCATCTTGTTTTCCAGCCCACCTCAGTCCCTTACTCCCATGGTGACCCCCCCAACACTCCCCCCTCAGGTCCAAGTCATTAATAATAAATGCATTTCTTCTAAAATCTCTTGTTTCTTGCATCTCACACTGATCCCCTTACCACCTCTGCAACAGTTTCTTTTTTTTTTTAATTTTTTTCGATCTCTCAGTACTTTATTTAAAAAAAATTTTTTTAACATCTTAATTTAATTTTATTTTTTTTTCAGTGTTCCAAGATTCATTGTTTATGCTCTGCAACAGTTTCTTAATAGACGCAGGCTCTCTAAGCTATCAGCCTTATCAAGTTTCCACTGCTGATCACTCTTCTATTTTTACTTCCCACAACACCCACCTTAAATTATTTCACTCATCACTGTACACACTCCTCCGTGCAAACTTGCAACTCCCTGGCACTTCTTCCCTTCCTGTTGTATTCCTTGGTGAAATCCCAACCCTTGGTTAACTTCAACCCTACTTACTCTGCTTGCTTGCACTAACTAAGCAAACATAGGTGAGGAAAAAATCCACAACCGTGCTAACTGGTCCCACATTAAATTTAGATGATAATCTCAAATGGGCTCTCAGCACTGCTCTGCAAAGTTTTATTTTCCAAAATCAATTAACTCTCTATTCTCCAAGAAAACAATTTCACATCTTTTCCTTGCTCTTGAAATTTCCAAGAGCTCTTCTTCCCTTTTCACTCTCAACTGATAATCTTATTTCTAATTTCATTGGAAACCTAGATAAGAGAATTTCCTCATTTTCTTACTTCACTACCAAACCTACTAGTTTGACAATGTCAGTATCCACACACTCAGCTTCCCTCCTGTTAAAATGGATGATGTCTCTCCCATCTGTTAAAGGCCAGCCTTCCACTAGAAAACTGGATTCCTTTCCTTCTTGTCTTACTCAAGAATTTTTTTAAAGATTTTTTATTTATTCATTCGAGAGAGAGAGCATATGAGTGAGAGCACAAACAGGGGGAAGGGTCAGAGGGAGTGGGAGAAAGAGACTCCCCACTAAGCAGGGAGCCCCATGACGTGGGGCTCAATTCCAGGACCCTGACCATGACCTGAGCCGAAGGCAAACGTTTAACCCGCTGAGCCACCCAGGTGCCCCCATACCAAGGCTTTCCCTTATAGATAAAGACAAAATTCAGAAAAGTGGAGATTTCAGGCATGGTGAGAAGCTAGAGGAGAATCTTACACTATACAGAAGACTCTAATTCTTAAGCAAAGAGATGGGTGTAAGATTTTCATTTAAAAAATTCTTGCCTTTTTGATGAAGATGATGTGGAAAGTGAAGAAGGAAGACCCTGACCCTCCCAAAGCTGAAGCCAAAAGCAAAGGTTTTTTGTTTTTGTTTTTGTTTTTTTTTGAAGCAAAGGTTTTAAAGGCCAAAAAAGCAGTGCTAAAACGTGTCCACACATTACGGCTCCAAAGGCAGCCCAAACATCCTGGGAACAGCACCCCCAGGAGAGACAAGCTTGACCACTATGCCATCATCAATTTCCCCCAACCACTGACTCAGCCATGAAGAAGGAGGAAGACCACAACATTCTTGCAGTCACTGTGGATGTCAAAGTCAACAAGCACCAGACCAAACGGGTGTGAGGAAGCTCTGTGACACTGCCATAGTCAAAGTCAACACCCTTATCAGGCCTGATGGAGAGAAGGTACATGTTCAACTGGCTCCTGACTATGATGCTTTGGATGTTGCCAACGAAACTGGGATCATCTAAACTGAGTCCAGCTGGCTAATTCTAAATATATATATTTTTTACCATAAAAAATTCTTTTTTTTTTTAAGATTTTATTTATGTATTTGATAGAGAGATAGCAAGAGAGGGAACACAAGCAGGGGGAGTGAGAGAGAGAGAAGCAGGCCTCCCACTGAGCAGGGAGCCCAGTGTGGGGCTTGATCCCAAGACCCTGGGATCATGACCTGAACCGAAGGCAGACACTTAACCACTGAGCCACCCAGGCATCCCATCCATAAAAAATTCTTAAAACACATCTATTCCTTTACAGAAAGGAAATAATTCTTCTCTCTCTATAGGAAAGAAATAAGTCCCTCTCAAGATGAGCACCCCATATCTGGGCTCCCTTTAAAGTAACATTCCTCCCATTTCTTAAACCACTATCTATTAAACCTGTTCGAGTAGCCTTTTGACCCTCCTGCTCTACCTGAACTATTCTGTCAAAGTCATCAACAAACTCCATCTTATCAAATCCAATGGTCAATTCTCTATCTTTCCTACCCAAACACTCAAAAACCTCTGGCAAAACTAATCACCCAAATAAATTTCTTCCCTAGGCTTCTGATACATCAGTCTGTCTTGGTTTCTAGTTTCTGCCTTTTCTCACGATTTCTTTTCTCTTTTTTTTTTTTAAGATTTTATTTATTTATTTGATAGAGACACAGCGAGAGAGGGAACACAAGCAGGGGGAGTGGGAGAGGGAGAAGCAGGCTTCCCGCTGAGCAGGGAGCAAGATGCGGGGCTCAATCCCAGGACCCCGGGATCATGACCCGAGCTGAAGGCAGATGCTTAACGACTGAGCCACCCAGGTGCCCCTTTTTCTCACCATTTCTAAATGCTGGACTGTCCCCAGTGTTCAATCCTTAAAACCCTTTTCCACATACATTCACCTGGCTTGTCATTTCCAGACCCATGGCTTTAAATACTATTTATATCAAATCTCAGTCTCTAGTTTGGACCTGGCCTCTAAGCTACAGAACTGGATGTCTCCACAAGGAGGGCTAAATGGGAATCTCAACCCCAGGAGTGCTCCAGGTTCCTGCTCACTCCTCCACTACCTTGTGCTTCCTCCAGTTTTCCTACTTCAATTGCCTAAGCTAAAAACAAAGGAACTAGTACTGAGTTCTGTATTGCATTCACACCCTCTGCCCAATTCATTAGTAAGTCCTGCCTGCTGAACTGACTGCTTTTACTACCTGTTACTACTACTTTTACCCAAGCCAAAATGATCTCTACCAATATGCTAATCCCTGACCTATCTGCTTCTATACTTGCCCCCATACAGTTTATTCTCCAACCAACAGGTTTAGTGATCTCTTAAAAACATAAACCTGCTCTTATTTCTTCCCTGGTCAAAACCCTTCCAGTGGCCTGAAATCATATTAAAAAATAAAAATAAAAATAAAAAATAAAACATCTCACCATGGTCTGCTAGGCCCTAGGTGATTTGGCCCTGGGCTGCCTCCCCAATCTCATTTCCTACTCTTCTCTTTGATGTGCTGCCCTCCTTCCTTGCTGTTCTTATAATGGTCTTTGGGCCAAATGCAGCCTACCACCTGTTTTTTTGTTGTTTTTGTAGTTTGTTTGTTTTATTATCCTTTTGAGGTAATTTTAGATTCATAACTAGTTGTAAGAAATAATACACAGATCCCATATACTCTTTTTTTTTTTTAAGATTTTATTTATTTATTTGACAGAGAGAGAGAGAGATCACAAGTAGGCAGAGAGGCAGGCAGAGAGAGAGGAGGAAGCAGGCTCCCCGCTGAGCAGAGAGCCTGATGTGGGGCTCGATCCCAGGACCCTGAGATCATGACCTGAGCTGAAGGCAGAGGCTTAACCCACTGAGCCACCCAGGCGCCCTGATCCCATATACTCTTTACCCAGTTTCCCCTGTAGGCAACATCTTGTATAACAGTTCAATATCACAACCAGGGAATTGATATTGATAAATCTACTCACCCTATAGCCAGTTAGCTCTCTCCTGATCCCAACCAGTAGCAACCATTAGTCTCTCCTCCATCTCTATATTTTTATCATTCAAAAAAAAAATCTTATATAAATGGGACCTATTTTAGTTTGGGCTGCTCTAACAGAGTACCATAGATTGGGTGCCTTAAACAACAATTTATTTCTCAGTTCTGAAGGCTGGAAGCCCAAGATTGGGGTGCCAGCACGGTGGGGCTCTGGTGAAGGACTTCTTCGTGGTTTACAGATAGCTGCCTTCTCATCGTATCCTCACATGGCAGAGAGAGAACACACAAAGTAGCTCTCTGGCCTCTCCTTATAAAGGCACTAATCCCAGTCATGAGGCCTCCACCTTATAACCTTAGAGCCTCTCTTAGGTTCCACCTCCAGGTACCAACACACTGGGGATTAGATTTCAACATAATGAATTTGGGGGAGATACAAACATTCAATCCATAACAAGACCATTTAATATGTAATCTTTTGAGGGGTGCCTGGGTGGTTCAGTGGGTTAAAGCCTCTGCTTTCAGCTCAGGTCATGATTTCAGGGTCCTGGGATCAAGCCCCCCGTTGGGCTCTCTGCTCAGTGGGGAGCCTGCTTCTTCCTCTCTCTCTCTGCCTCTCTGCCTACTTGTGATCTCTCTCTCTGTCAAATAAATAAATAAAATCTTTAAAAAAAAAAAGATTTATAAAAAAATATGTAATCTTTTGAAATTGCCTCTTTTCACTCAGTATAATTCCCTTGAGATCCATCCAAGTTGTTGTAGGTAGCAATAGTCTATTCCTTTTTTAAAAAAAGGAATCTCTATGTGCCCAACATGGGGCTCGAACTCACAACCCCGAGATCAAGAGTTGCTCGGGGCGCCCGGGTGGCTCAGTTGTTGAGCAGCTGCCTTCAGCTCGGGTCATGATCCCAGTATCCTGGGATCGAGCCCCACATTGGGCTCTCTGCTGAGCAGGAAGCCTGCTTCTTCGTCTCCCACTCCCCCTGCTTGTGTTCTTTCTCTCTCTCTCTGTGTCAAATAAATAAATAAAATCTTTAAAAAAAAAAAAGAGTTGCATGTTCGATCAACTCAACCAGCCAGGTACCCCTTTCACTCATTCTTTAAAAAACTGTTGAGGTTTTTTAAATAACAGTTTTATTGAGATAAAACTCACGTACTATACAATTCACCATCAAAATGTACAATTCAGTGGTTTCTAGAATACTCACAGAGTTGTACAACCACCACCGCGATCATTTTTGGAACATCTTCACCACTCAAAAAAGAAACTCCATACCTATTTGCAGTCACTCTCTAATTTCCCCCAAATTCCAAGCCCTAGGCAACCACTAATCTACTTTTTGCCTTCATAGATTTACCTATTCTAGACATTTCGTATAGATGGAATTATATAATGTGTGGACTTTTTTCACTGGCTTCATAAACTCAGTACAATGTTTTCAAGGTTCATCCATATTGTAGCATGTATCAACACTCCGTTTCCTTTTATTGTTAAATAATATTCCATAGTATGGATATACCACATTTATCCAATCATCAGTTGATAGACATATGGGTTGTTTCCATTATCATGAATAATGTTACTAGGAGCACTCAAGTATAAGTTTTTGTGTAAACATATGTTTTCATTTCTCTTGGGTACATATCTAGGAGTGGCATTGCTGGGTCATATCGTAATTCTATGTTTAATGTTTTGAGGAACTGCTAGTCTATTTTCCAAAGCAGCTGTCCCATTTTATATTCCCACCAGCTATGTATAAAGGGGTTCAACTTCTTCATATCCTTGCCAACACTTTTCAGTGTCTGTATTTTCAATTATAGACAACTGGTGAGCATCAAATAATATCTCACTATGGTTGTGATTTGCATTTCCTTAAGGGCTAATGATATTGAGCATCTTTTCATGTGTTTATTAGTCATTTATTTATCTTCTGAGAAATGTCCACACAGATCATTGGCCATTTTTTAATTGGGTTGTCTTTTTATTATGGCATTATAATTTGTCTTTATATAATCTAGATACAAGTCCCTTTACCATACACAGGATTTGCAAATATTATCTCCCATTCTGTGGGTTGTCTTTTCACTCTCTTGATGGTGTCCTTTGAAGCACAAGTGTTTAACCCTGATTATGTCTGATATATCTATTTTTTCATTCGTTATTCATGATTTTGGTATCTCATCTAAGAAACCACTGCCTAATGCAAGATCACAAAGGTTTACGTATATGTTTCCTTCTAAAAATGTTATGGTTTTAGGGGCGCCTGGATGGCTCAGTCCATTGAGCAGCCAACTCTTGATTTTGGCTCAGGTCCAGGTATCACTCTTGATCTGAGGGTCCTGGGATCTGTGCTCAGTGGGGAATCTGCTTGAGGATTTCTCTCTCCCTCTCCTCCTCCTCCCTAAAATAAATCTTAAAAAAATATTTTATGGTTTTATGTCTTATATTTAGGTTCGTGATCCATTTTGAGTTAATTTTTGTAAGTGGTGTGAAGGAAGGGTCTAACGTCACTCTTCTGCACGTGGCTATCCAGTTGTCCCTGCACCATTTGTTGAAAAGGCTATTTTTTCCCTCACCGAATGGTCCTGGCACCTTGTTGAAAGTTGAACACAGGCATATGGGAGTTTATTTCAGGACTCTGAATTCTATTTTATTGATCTACATGTCTAACCTTATGCTAATACCATAACTGTTTATGTAACTCAACCATTACTGTTGAGTTTTGAGAGGGCTTTTTGTCAATATGTAGTTTGCAAATATTTTCTCTGTAGCCTGTCTCTTCACCATCTTCACTGGGTTTTTCGCAGAGCAAAAGCTTTTATTTTTTTTTCTTTATGGTTTATGCTCTTGATGTCAAGCCTCTTTCTGTGTTTATAAATAAAGTTTCATTATAACACACCCATGCCAATTTGTTTACATAATGTCTGTGGCTGCTTTAACATATGACAGCAGAGTTGAATAGTTGTTAACAGGGACATAGGACCTACAAAGCCTAAAATACTATCTGGCTCTTTACAGAAAATTTTGTGGTCTCCCTGCTCTAATCTGCGAAGCCTTTCTACTCTAGCACCTCTCTATCTATTCTTCCCTCTATCTGAAACACTTTCTTCAGATCTTCTCATGGCTGGCTCCTTATTGTCACTCAGGTTCCTGCTCAAATTCATGTTGGATAGGCCTTTTCTGACTACATTATTTATGCTACCCTGCCTTCCCATCCCAACATCTATGTCTTTACCTTGCTTTAGTTTTCTTCGCAGAATGTATCGCTTCATTTGCCAGAATATAAGCCACATGAGGGTAGTCCTTGGCACCAACAGTACCTACCATAGGTACTATTTGAAATATTTGAATGAATATATGAATCATAGAGAACTATCCCATTTTTGAGAAAAACAATCCTACCGTTACTCCATAAATTATTCTATTAGGGGAGCAATACTTGAATAAAAGAACTATGTATCTGATTTCCATCATAATTTGTATAAGTGATGTTCATGTGTCATTTTTTTTTTAAAGATTTTATTTATTTATTTGACAGAGAGAGAAAGATCACAAGGAGGCAAAGAGGCAGGCAGAGGGAGAGGGGGAAGCAGGTTCCCCGCTGAGCAGAGAGCCCGACTCAGGGCTCGATCCCAGGACCCTGAGATCATGACCTGAGCTGAAGGCAGAGGCTTAACCCACTGAGCCACCCAGGCGCCTCTCATGTGTCATTTTGTCTCTGTGGTATTCCCTAACATAACAAGCTAAGGAGTTACAGAGGACTAGAGGGCAAGGATGTTTGGATATCTTTAGATTTAGTTTTCTCTTTCTTTCCTTTTTTTTTTTTAATATTTTATTTATTCATTTGTCAGAGAGAGAGAGAGCATGAGCAGGGAGAGCGGCAGACAGAGGGAGAAGCAGGTTCCCCATTGAGAAGAGAGCCCGGATGTGGGGGTTCGATTCCCAAGACCCTGGGATCATGACCTGAGCCTAAGGCAGATGCTCAACCGACTGAGCCATCCACGCACCCCTAGATTTAGTTTTCTAACTCTATATTCCTTCCTGATCTCCTCTTGAACCTAAACTAAAATCCAACAGGTGAATAATAATGTAGGTTATCTTTTTCACACTGTGATTGCTTTCCCCCAATTGTTTTTGAATTCTGAACCTCTTGATCTGTCTACTAGAAGAATAATGTAAAACAAAAGAAAAGAAAGAGGGCTTCGGTATAAAGACCTTGATCACAGGCCAGCTCTAGCATGTTCTAGTTGTGTGACCTTGAACATTTATGTCACGATTTTAACCCTTGAATTCAGATAAAAACATCTGCCCCACAAATCAATGTATGTAAATAATTGGAAGTTCCCAATTATTTAATATTTTCTATATGCCTAGCTTCTGGCACAAAGCTCCTAAAACCCTTGTGATTTCCTAAGTGATAAGAACACTAGGAGCATCTCTTGTTCTAATATTTGTCTTTGACCCTGCTCCTGACACAGAGATCCTAAGACGCTTATAAATTCCTAAGTGATGAGAGCACTAGAAGCATCTTTTGTTCTAATGAGGTGACTCATTACATTAATGAGAGGACTCCTGGATGGGGGCTTGTCACCAGAAAGACCAAGCAAGTCATGGTTAGAAGCTTGGAATTTTCAGTGCTATCCTCTCATCCTCCAGCACAGGGTGAGGGGCTAGAAATGGAGTTAATAATTGATCATACCTATGTGAGGAAACTCCGTAAAATCCCAATAGTAGGGGTTTCAGACTGGTAAACACATGCACACTGGGAGGGTGGCTCATCCCAAGTCCAGGAGGAGAGCAGCTCCTGCACTTGGGAACCCCCCAGATTTCCCCTATGTGTCTCTTCATCTGACTGTCCATCTGTACCCTTTATCATATAATAAACTGGTAAACATAAGTAAGTGTTCCTGAGTTCTGGGAGCCACTCCAGCAAATCAGTCGAACCCAAAGAGGGGGTCGTTGGAACCTCTGATCTAAGGCCAGTTGGTTAGAAGTGCGGGTAGAAGCAGGGCTTGCGACTGGAGTCTGACTTGTGTGAGTGCTGGGGGGAGGGTTAGTCTAGTAGGACTGAGCCCCTAACCTGTGGAATCTGATACTCTCTCCATGTAGACAGTGTCCGAATTGAATTAAATTGTAAGATGACTAAATTGCTTGGTGTGAAGGAAAAACCTTCAAAATCTGGTGACCAGAACTGAAGTGTTTTTTGTGAGCAGACCCAAAGGAAAGAATCACGGTAGGGAAGACCTGGATTTTTCCCTGCATAGCCAGATACCTTGCCAAGTGCTCAGAATACACGATCCAATTTAATTGTTACAATAATTGGCAAAGAGATATCATGCAAAGAGCTAATTATAGTGTGGCTAATAGATATGAAATAGGACAGACTTTCACAGTTATTTGTATCTGGCTATGTCAAAATGACCTTGTCAAAAGTAGAATCACTGTTTTTAATGCCAGTCACAACAGCAACAACAATCTTCAGCGTTTTTTATCCTTAATTACCACCACAATTCAGAAGACTTTGTCCTTTAATTTCTGTATTATCAAGATGTTTCATAGATACGGACTTCTTTTAAAATAAAACAACAATGATATATGATATCTTAATAATGATAAGGTTGGCACAATTAGAAGCCCACAAATAACAGAGGTAGTTCTGTGATTTTTGAAACGGAAAACAAAGTAAAGGGTCTAGTCTAATTATTAAATACATATGCAGCAGGGGGGGACTAGATAAGGGTCTGGGATGGCAAGGGCACAGTGGCTTTGCTCTTGATTGGTAAAGAAGTGAACACATTTTAAAAAATAATCACTCGAATTTCTGTGTTTTGTATCTTCCTCTTATAGTGCTTCCTCTAACATCTTTCCAAAATAGTCTTAACAACTGTCATATAAATGTATCATCTTTTAAAATGTGTTGACTTTTAAACTTTTCCAAAATGTACATCTTTTGGAAAATATGCTAAGGAAGAGCGATTGCTCCCCCAGCTTTTCTTACCTTAGTATGGCTATTAAAAAGTTTAGGAAAAAATCAGGCAGACTGAGATGCCAGCCATTCGAGATACCAATGAATTCCCAGCAACGACCTTATTTAAAATCTTTCTACATGTGATCACATGTGGTAAACCACTGACTTCAGGCAATATGTGATTTTAGACATCCAATGATGTCTACCCCACCCCATCTCATTCCATAGTGTGAATACCTTTTTGGAGATTCTTATCACAAGGCTTCCCAAGTAATAGGGACTCAGTTACACTCTAGAGTCTGCTCTATAAGAAGAGTTCTTACTATCGTGTATTCATATATTCCTCTGTATTACTCTTCACACCTACACAGCTGCGCTTCTTTTCGAGGATGTTCCCCCAAAGCCAGTTATGTAACAATTTTACCAAGGTTTGTTTGCAATTACAATGCTGACCATGGATATTTTATCATTCTTATTACTCTTGATAATATTAAAGCACAAAACACAAGTGGCAAATACTAGTTAACTGTCTTTAAAGAGAATGTGGGAATGTACCAAGTCTATTGACTGTAATAGTCTCTCCCACCACCACTTATGAATGTCACACATGATCAAGCCAACAAAAGTTTAGGAAGATGATAGGTATTACTATTATTAACACAACCATGACAAAACGGTTTGATATCAATCTGGTATAAATTCTTAATACTCACATCCTGTTTGTTGCTCTCCATCTCTCTGCTATACCAAGAATTCACTCTCCCTCCAACTCCTCTTCAAGGTACTGTTTCCTGTAAATTGTAATTGACTAGTTATTTATTCGTTCTATCTACTTAAACTCCCTGAGAGCTTAAGTATGACTTAGCCCACCATTGGGCACACCAATAAATACTTGTGAAAGGATGTGAAACCTTCACAGAATTCTAATGATGTCTTAGATTAACTCAGTTCTGGGGTCTTCAACAAAGCTCTTTCCACTTGTTCAGTAGCCAGTGGGAAGAATTTTATCAAGTTAAGGGGTCTGGGGAGAGAAAAGGGACAGAGCTGGATATGATGAAAATGGAACCTCTATATTTTGAGTCATTGCTCTGTCATCAACTAGTGGTTTCCCCATTACCAAAAATAAGCAGGGGTTAGGTAATCTTGCTGTTACAAAATTCTGGGACTTAATGTGGCTTATTTTGCCACATAAAATTTAAAATATTGGAAATAAGCCACCTTTGGCCTAAAGTGCTTCAGTGAGCTGCCGTGGAGTCAGAAATCATGATTCTGCTTAACCAGTTATCAAGTCTTGAGTCTGTTCCCCCCTCTCCTGAAGTGGATGCATAGTTGTGGGGATCAGCTGGGATGTTGTACGTTGAACCACCAGTATTACCTCCTGAGTTTATCAGGAGGAGGCAGAGAATTAGGACAGACCATTCCTCTGACTATTCCACAGCCTCTTTGTTACTCCTCCTTTCCATTTCTCTCTTCAAACTTCTGACCCCAGTCCCGTCTCTCTCCTTTCCTGTCTGCTACTTCTTCTCTTCTAGGTCATCCTCATTTGGGGGGTGGGGGGGGTGAGGGGGGTGGGAGGGGACAAAACCAGAAACAAACAAAAACAGCCTATAACTCTTTAAACTCAAGTAAATATACTTTTCTTAAAAAGGGAGATGCTATTTGGTTATTTATGAAATTAATTCAGATAAATTCTTCTTGAAAACAAACGGAAATTCTAAATTTAATCTATGTATTAAACTGGGACAAAATTATTAACAGTATTTTGCCAAGGGCACCTGGCCTTACTCCCTTCTCTCACACTTGAGCAATAAAGCACAAAATGAATGGATGATCCATAACTTTCTAAGAAAATTCCAGTTTTCATCTTGCAAAAACCTACAAAACTAATCTCATCTGAATAGCAGTTAAACTCCTGGTAGACATCTTTCAAGTTCCCTCGGCCTGGACCATTCTTCGGCTTCCTCACTTCCTTCAGGTCTCGGGTCAAAAGACACGCACGTCCTCTGAAAGGACCTCTCAGACCTACCGCATCCCCCCTCCCTCCCCGGATTTAATATACCATCCCTTCTCCCTCGCCCAGGTTAATACACCAGTCCCTTCCCCATCTCTTATTCCGTATTTTCTCCATAAGATTTATCACCGTCTGGCATTTTATTATATATCTATGTGTTTTTCTTGTCCGTCTCTTCGCTAGAATATAAGCTCCCGGAGGGCAGGGCCATTGTCTACCTGGTACACAGTGGGATCCCCAGCACTTCGAGCAGGGACTGAGACACAAGACGTGCTCAGGAAATAACCAATATTCTCTCCAAGACTCAAAAGGCGACGTGCTGGTTTCTCCTGGGCCGCAGGACCCGTTCTCCCTCGGCCCAGCCCAACTCTGGGTCACCACCCACCTTTACCCGACCCCAGCTCGCGGGCTGGTCCTCCCACCTGCCGGCCACTGAGACAGCGCAGCGCGCCCACCACCCGGACCCGGTAACTCCAGTTGGGCCCTGCGGCTCCGCTTAACCGCCCATCTCCGGGGCCCCCCAGGCTTTTCCGCTGGTCCCAGGCCGCCGCGCCCGGGAGTGGCAGTGACGCCGCCACTGCGCTTCCGCGGGGCTCGCTGAGCAGCCGTTAGGACCCCTGCGCTGCTGCCAAATGTCAAGGATTCTTTTTTGACGGATCCGTTGATGTGGTAATAAAACGTGACTCGTTTATCCGGCTCCCTCCGGAAGGAAGACGCGCGCTCCCACCCGCGGGCAGTGCGGGGGGTCCCGCTCGCGAGTCCCCGCCACCGCGGCCCCGGCCCTACTTCTCACCTTCGCACCAAACTGACCAGCGCGGGCGGCCGCCGCAAGACCCATCCGGCGTCTTCGGACCAAGGCGACTGGGAACCCTTTACGGGGAAACTGTGCTGGGCCCCACCATCCTTAAAGTCGCCGTTAGGAGGGTGTTAACATTTCTGCTTTAAGAGATACCCGTCCCGCTCGCTGCCCCCTCGCCCACGAGATGGTGCCCCCAGATATCCCCGCGGGGCGGGCGGGAGTGGGTGCCGCGAAGGCGGAGGCGGGTGCGGGGGGTGGGGGTGGGGTGGGGAGTAATTCCTGGTAGTTCTTTTGGCCCCGGTGGCTGTTTTCTGATGGAAGGCCCAACTGTCTGTCTTTCCACCTCCCAGAAAGGACTCTTTCGAGTTTCCAATAAAAGTCGTCCCCTGCTGCCGTGTTGGTGCTCTCCAGGGGAGGCGAGGGCCCAAGAGAACACAAAAGTGTTTGGGAGAGATGGCTCTTCTCCGAACCTAACTTGAAATTATTTGGAGCCTCACCAGGATGGCTTGGCCTTTAATAAAGAGAGGCGAGGCACTAGGGACGGTTTTTGTTGTTGTTTGTTTGTTTGTTTGTTTGTTTTAAAGATCTACACTGGGGGCGCCTGGGTGGCTCAGTGGGTTGGGGCCTCTGCCTTCTGCTCGGTCATGATCTCCGGGTCCTAGGATCGAGCTCCGGGTCCTAGGATCGAGCTCCGCATGGAGCGCCGCACTGGGCTCTCTGCTCAGCGGGGAGCCTGCTTCCCCCCTCTCTGCTTGCCTCTCTGCCTACTTGTGATCTCTCTCTCTGTCAAATAAATAAAATAATTAAAAAAATAAAGATCTACACTGAACTTCTCAAAAGAGATCGTCCCAGTGAACAATAAACACACGAGAAGGTATGCAACTGAAGTGGTCATCAGAGAACTACAAATTAAAACTACATGAGATTCCACTGCACGCCCACCAGAATGGTTAAAATGAAGGAGGAAAAGGAAAGAAAGAAGGAATGCCAAACGTGGGAGGGGATATGAATAATCCAGAACTCTCATAGACTGTTAATTGGGGATATACATTGATAAATTGGTGCAATCATTTGGGGAAACTAGCAATACTTATTGAAACAGAACATAGGCCTACCCTGTGACCCAACAATTTTATTCCAAGGTATTTCAACAGAAATGCGTATCCATGTTCACCAAAACATGGGTACTAGAATGTTCATCTCAGCAGTACTCATAATAGCTCCCAAACGGGAAATAATCCAAACGTCCATTGCAAGAAGAATGGATAAATACGTGGTGAGTATATTCACTCAATGAAATAGGATACAGCAATTAGAGCAAATATATTATGGTGACATGCAACGATATGGATGAATCTCATAAGATTTAGTGAAAGAAACCAGGGTGCAAAAGAGAATGTATTGAAAGATTCCATTTATATAAAGGTCAAAAAGAGCAAAACTAACCGATGGTGTCATAAATCCAGATTGTGGTTACCTTTCGGGGGATTGTAACTGAAAGGGACAGCAGGGCTTCTGGGGTCTGTTCTGTCACTTGGTCTGGGTGCTGTTAACTTTATAATAACAATCATCCAAGGGCGCCTGGGAGGTTCAGTCATTTAGCATCTGCCTTC
>CM052897.1:86064656-86175053 GCA_028534135.1 Potos flavus
AATTATACTGAAGAGCCAGTATGATACACTCACTCATAACTATCTGACCTAGAAGATTCTAGAAAATTATAAAGAGGGAATCGGTCTGGATAAATAGAAGGTACTTGAATCTTGACCAACAGCCTGTGCAGTGTCCTGCAGTGGGATAGTTATAACACTCTTGGGAAGTTTTTGCACTGTTTCCTCAATTTCAGAGTCGTTTTTAGACCATGTTAAAGCATGAGTGAAATCTTGCTATAATCTTGTTGGAAAGCAAGTGATTCCATAATTTCTGGTTATCTCTCAATACTCTCAAACAGTAAGTTCTTCCTACCCTTGACTCTCAGATTGTAGGTTAAACAATTTATTTTCCATTCATTGGATGTAGAGACCATCTTTTTTACTAATTCCATCTATCTTTTCAATTTTTTCTAGGGATGTAGGTTAAGGGGAAATCTGCTTGCAAATTTTAAAGGCCCCAGGGTGTTAAGGGGAAAATGGTAGGTTTGGGAAGCAGATCGTCTTTTCATTATATGGCTGGATTAACCCAGGTGGTAAGTGTGAAACATTTTTCCAGGATTATAAAATTGACATAGATACTTTATTTTTTAAAAATGTATTTATAGATATTTTATTTTTTAAAAAAGATTTATTTATTTGAGAGAGATTTATTTATTTATATTGTGAGAGAGAGGGTTGGGGTGGGGCAGAGGGAGAAGGAGAAGCAGGCTCCCCCTTGAGCAGGGAGCGCCCCACGGGGCTCCATCTCAGGACGCCCGGATCATGACCTGAGCCAAACGCGGCTCAAGGAGCCAAATGCAGACTCAATGGACTGAGCCACTCAGACGCCCCTATTTTGATATGGATACTGTAAAAAACATATTCTAAAGGTCTGGCATCTTTAGAATTTGTCCATTATACTATAACAAATCTTCTCATTTTGTTTGGTTCAGATCTCGGACCATGTATCCGACACCACCAGGCATCAGAGATGAAATGATGAACAAAATATATTCCTTACCCAAGGTTTCTGTATAGATGAATGCTCTTCCTTTAGACAAATCGTTTCAGTTCTCTACACCTCCGCCCACTCTCTTCAATTATTTTATGAATGATTTCTTTAGGAACCCACCTGCTTGGATACTGTGATCAGGGGTCCATTCTTAGCTTTCTCTATTATTAGAGTCTCAGTTTCCGTATCCTTTCCTAGAGGCAAGGTTAAACCCATGTTTTTCCTTTCCTCTGTCTCATTCTTTTAGGTAATGTAAGTAAATGGGAAGCCTGGGACCAAAGGCTCATAAGAATTTAATTATCATGTGTATTCCTGAAAGCCGGGGTACACGCTGACTTCGCTGAGTAAACAGGAAATTATCGATCCTATGCAGGAAATGACCTTGTTTGAGGGCAACCAGAGTGCCGCGGATTTCCCTCTTCCCTTCAGTTCCCTTCTAAACACATTTCCGGGTTTTAATCGATTTGGTCCTTCAGTACAATAACAGAGTCCAGCTGGCTCTTCCCAGTCCCACCCTAGACATCCTCCCTGAGAGAATGGCCAATAGGCCCTTTCGTTTAGTGGACATTTTTATGCCTCGTTTTACCTCACTACCAACCTCAACCAATCAGTAGTTGCGGTAGGAGGTACCAAAATAATCTTCACTTCCTTCTCAAATAGCCACCCCCCCTCTCGTGCGTCATCCTGATGGATTACTGATGTGGCCAATCAACAAGCAACCTTGGGCCCAGCCTACCTTAAACCCAATCAATTACAACGAAGACTGGGAATTGGGGCGGAGAATGGAAAACTTGCCCCCTCTTTTGGAAATGGTTTGAAGAGGTGCGTCCGGATTTCATGAATTTACAATTTTAGACCAACAGTCACTGCATACTGTATATCTCAAATGCCCCAGTTCTGTTCTCTTCGACCCCATCCCAAGATGAGCCCCATCCCTCACATATATACCCCCCACCCCCTGCCCTCCAATTTCAGGCGGGCACGCCCCCATCCTGAATCCTCCGGAAAAGAACCAAACCCAATAGCCGGTGCTTTACACGTTCCTCTCGTGCGGGCAGAGGACAGACCCTGCGACCTCGGCGCCAATCTTTCCATTCAGTGCGTCTCTCCTCCCTTCCCCACGTTCCCGGGTCGGAGCTGACACGGGAGTGGGAGGAGCTGTGTGTGTGCCCGGCTTGGGGAGAGGCTAAAGCTTCTTAAGGTGGAACGGAGCTGTGGGGAGGTTGGGCCTCAAAACAGCCGGGATGTGACGTCCTCCTGGCGGCTTCCAACCTCCTCGTTTCTCAGTTTTTCATCTCTGGTCCCCTAACCTTACTTCTAGGCTTAGTTTTAGGGAGAACAAACAGGTTAGGTAGACGATATAAAGTTGGCGTAGAAAACTTAAAATAATAAAGTTATGGAAAGGAAATACGTACCATGGAATTTTTCCTTAATGATTTAATCTCTGCTGTGTTCTATTCTGGTATCCCAGATTACCCTTTAAAGTAGCAGCTAGAATTTCTTCTGATGTGCAAACGTGAGCTCAGATTTTGTCTAATAAATATTTCCAAGTGAATCGTTTGTATGTTCATTTATTCCCTATCCACTAGATCCGACTGCAGCCACGGAACGAAAGGAAGCAAAAATCCTGTGCTTAGTGGCTGCGGGTTACTTCCTACACCTTTTACCAGGAGGTCCCTTGGAAAACTAGAAGACTGGAGGTGGTATGTTGCACAGCCTTGCAGTCTAGGCTCTAGTTAAATCTTCCCATTTGTAAAATGGGGATAATACCTACTTCCTAGGTTTAGTGCCGCTACTAAAAGACATAGTGTTAATGAAAACATTGATCACTGAAACGTGTAAGCACAGATAATATAGTATTATAAATACAAAGTATATAGTAATAGTAAACACTTACATAATCCTTACTATCTTCTAGCACTTTTTTAAACAGTATTTTTTTAAAAACTTTTTTTTTTTTTTTTTTTTTTTAAGTAAACTCTACCCCTAACATAGGGATTTAACTCAGGACCCCAAGATCAAGAGTTGCAGGCTCTACTGACTGAGCCAGCCAGGCACTCCTTAAAAAACTATTTTGTAAAATTTCAAACACATACAAATGTAGAGAGAATAGTATTTTATTTACTATTAAAAGATTTTATTTTTAAGCACTTCTACATCCAAGGTGGGGCTCGAACTCACCACCCAGACATCGAGTCATATGCTCCACCGACTCAGCCAGGCAACCTGAGAATAGTATTAAAAAACAAAAACAAAAACAAAAAACATGTAATAAGCAACCATTGGTTGATCTTTTATCATCTATACCTCTTTCCCCCATCACTTCATTATTTTGAAGGGGATTTCAGGCATTTCATGATTAAATACTGCAGTATGCATTTTTAAAAGATAGAGATCCTTACACAATAACACAGTACCATTAACACATCTAATATAACAATAATTCTTTGATATCACCAGAGTCAATTGAAATTTTACTGATTGTTTCATAATATCTTTTCCAGTTGCTTTGTTCAAATCAGGATCCCCCCCCTCCAAATGTCCACATATTATATTTGATGGATATATCTCTTGGTCCATATACATTGCATTTGCTTGGTATGATTTTTAAGCCTCTTTCAAGCTTCAGCCTCTTTTTTTATGTACACTTAGCTAAATGCATTACATGCATGAAATCACATAGTTTTTCCACAACACTGTGAAGTAGGTACTATTATTATCCCCATTTTACTACTGAACAGTTAAGTGATTTAAGTTCTCACAGTTATAGAGCACCAAACTGGGATTTGGATACACAAATCATATGCACTGTGTTTTATATAATACATAAGTCTTTAATAAATGCTTCCAAAATGGTATTGTGACATATTAGCCACCAATAGTATGAAGAAGTGTTTTGCTCAAGGTAGACTAACACTTGTGAATTATGTAATATGTCCTATTTTAGAAAAGAGTGAATCCTTATATTTTGGTTTCTTGCATGTTTCAGTGATTCTCTCTCCTCCCTCTCCCTCTCTCTCCTCTCTCTCTCTCTCTCTCTCTCTCTCTCTCTCTCTCTCTCTCGATCTGTATGTTTGTGAGCTCTACACCCAAGGTGGGGCTCAAACTCATGACCTCAAGATCAAGAATGGCATGTTCTCTACTAACTGAGCCAGTCAGGTACCCTGCAGTGACTCTATTTTTATTCCGCTCCACATCACCCTTCTTAATGTAAAGTATACAAAGAATGAATGCAAATGCTTCCCCCTGTCAAGGGCAAAAACAAAACAAACGTAGGCTTATTTATCAGTTTTTTTCTTTTAATTTAAAAATTACATAAGTGAAACCCATAAGAACACGAACTATAGAGATAGTAGAAAATGAGGTAAATTAAATTATCTTCAAGCTCACATCTTTGGTGTATATCCACTTGTGTGTGTATACTCAAATATATATATACACGTAAGTATATATTTTCAAAAGCAATTACATGATTATATTATACAAACTTTTTAAACATGATTTTCTCACTGGAATATATTTGGATATATGAAAAAATTGGTTCTTTTAAAATAATGCACACTTATTGCAAAATATCTAAATGATAAAGAAGATATATAAAGAAAATCAACTATCCATTATATAGAAGTACCATTATTTATTTAAGTTACCCTATTATGGTTACTTAAGCAAATTTTCTCATTTTCTACAGTCACAAATAACGCAGCAAATATCTTGCATATATCAAATAATTTCTTGAGCTTTTAATTTTTCTAAATCTCCAGGAAAAGAGAGTCTAATCCTTCCCTAGCTTTCCCATTTTTAGTACTACTTCTCTACTGTGCCCCCCAAATTCCACATACATACAAAAATGTCAAAAATGATTGACAAATGAAACATAACAAAACATCTACCACATAGCAAGAAGCATTTCATGCCAAATTATCTGTGTGTGGGAGAACAAGTTAATATTTCAAAAGGGGGAAAATACAGCTTTAAATCTGGATAGTGGAAGGGTGGGAAGAAAGAAAAGGCTCAACTGGATATCACTTCTTTTAAATTTAAGGATTTTTTTCCATATATACATGTTTGTGATATACATGGATCAATCAATCACAAACAACCAACTGACCTTTCTGCTTTCTATTTATATGTAGAGGAAATGCCATCTATTTTCTTTTTTATTTGAATATAGTTGCACACAATGTTACATTAGTTTCAGGTATACAACCTTAGTGATTGAACAAGTTTATCCGTTATGCTATGTTCATCACAAATGGAGCTACCATCTGTCTCCATACATCCCTATTACAATATGTTTAAGGATGGTTTTTAATACTGACACTTCAGGGCAATGGAATAGAAGTTAAGAGTTGGGTCTTTGGAGTTATTTGGATTTGTTAATTTAAGCTCTGATTTTGCTACTTACTAATCATGTGAATTTAGACACAGTCATAATCTCTAAGTCAGTTTTCTCATCTGTAAAATAGGTCTTGCGATATTAGTACCTTATGGGATTGCTAGAAGAATTAAATGTGATAACACATGCAGAGTTCTTAGCTCAATGCCTGGCACTCTGTAAATATAATGTAATTTTATATATGTAAAACTTAAATAAAGTATCATACATTTAGCTAGAAGATAAAAGACTTTACTATCTAAATGTGAAATGTAGTTATCAAGCTGTAATCTTGATTATGCAGTCTTTTGAGCAATTTCATGGATGATATTTTTTGCTTTCATATTTTTTTATATGATAGAAAGTAGAACGGTTTGAGAAAAGTTTAGCAGGTCCGAGGAATGAAATATACAAGAATTTCCAGAGGAATAATGTGACTGAAGGAGGAAAAGTAGAGGTGGGCTCCCCGGTGGCATTTTCTGTCTCTGGATGGGAGTGATTCCAGAAGGGGCATAGAGTAACATTCTTTACTGTGTGTCACTTGGAATAAGACACGTTACAAGATCGTCAAGTGAACTGAACGAGAAGTCATGTTTTGCATCCTTTGTATACTGTACAGTTTAAAAAGCATTTTCACATCAGTTATCTCATGTGGTCCTTGCAACAGCCCTAGTGGGTAGTCAGGGCGAGTATCAAGGTCCCCTCGTCGCTAAGACACCACAGAAGAGGGGCCTTGCACAAGTTTATACAGAGTTTAGTCTAGAGTTTTCTCCGTGACATGCGCCTTTTTCTCTTTACACATCCACTCCTTCAACAAGCATTTACTGAACTCCAGGATGATGTCAGGAGAACAGATTAACTCGGTCCCAACACCATAACCCCTTATACACTATCTCCGGGGAACGGGAAGCCCATCAAAGACGTTCCGGAGAGAACACCTCGGGTGTGCGGTGGAGAGAACACCTCGGAACGCGCGTGTGAAACTGCGGCTGACAGCGTCGGGCGTGACCGAGGACCATCCCGACAGAGGGCAGGGGGCTGCGGTCGCGCGCCGCCGGCGAGCTGCTCGCGCGGCCCAGCGGCCCGGCGGCTGGAGGTGAGCGAGCAGCGCCCCCCGGGCTGCGGGCCGCACGGCTCTCCCGGCGCCGTGCACCCCGGCGGCGCGGCCCGCGGCTCGGCGCCGCCCGCTCCTCCTTAACCCGCGCCGGGAGGCGGCGGCAGCGGCGGCCGGGCGGGCGGGGGAGGGGGAGGGGCGCGGAGCGCGGCGCGGAGGCCGGGGAGGAGCCGGGGCCTGCAGCGGAGCCGAGCCGAGCCCGAGCCCGAGCCGAGCCCTGACACTGTCCGTCCGCCTTCTGGCTCCCCGGGAGCCCGGACTGGCCGGAGCCCGAGAGGTGGCAGCGCCGGGGGCCTCACGCGCCGAAGGGAGCGGACCGGACGGGACGGGGCTAGAGGAGGCGCGGCCGCCACAGTAGCCAGGGACCGGAGTCGGGAGCCGCGGCCTCCCGGACCCTGCTGCCCAGGCCAGCTCAGGGAGAGCGGGGAGTAGGAAAACCCCACCCTCGGGGGCACCCCCGGAGCGGAGGCGGGAGCGGGGACGGGAGCAGCCTCTCTCCCCGCTGGAGAGGAGACCCTTACCGCCACTCGGGCGAGGGGAAGAAGAGACCCCTGTAGGGGAGAGGAAGACCCCCATCCTGGCACGGGAATAGACCTCCAGAAGTAGAAAGGGGTGATCTTACTAAAAGGAAGCAGACAGAGTGAGCCCGCCCCGGCGTGCCTCCACCCCTCCAAACGCACACTCTCAGCAGTTCAGGACTTTTGAGGCGAAGAGAAAGGGGGAAATGCCTGTGGAGTAGGCGCCCTCCATCCTCTCCAGTACTCACAGGGACAGGAGTCCTTACATTCAGAAGCAGAGGACACTCCAGGGAAAGAAGAGGAGTCGGCTTTCAGCCCTTCAGGAGAGGGGAAGAACTCTCCTCTCAACTTCCTTGTACCTAGACAGTGGAACGGGGCAGAGCCCCTCCGCTCAGATCTCCAGCAGACAGAAAGAGCCCTCCACTCCCGAAAGATCCAGTTTGGGGGGGAGGGGGACTCCCCCAAGGGGGAGGAGACAACTCCTGGTTGGGAGAGGCTCCTCCCCTCCTCCCCAGGGTTGCAGGCAGGGTGTGGGGGGTGTGCCACCTTCCCCAGGTGGGACCTCCTTCTCCTCCACCCCCTCCTCCTCCTCCCTCCGCTCCCCATCCTCAGGGGACCCAGTTCCCCACCACCCCAGCTTGGGATGCTCAGCCAAGTACAGGAAGAGCCACTGAGGATGAGACTCTTCATCTGCCTTTGAAGAGGGGAGTCCCTCCAACCCCAAACTCCAGTACCAGGTGGTTCCCTCCCTTTGCTGGGGGAACCTTGGAGACAGGTTAGTGCTTTCTTTCACCTTCTCTGTCCTCTTTAGGTACTAGTGGGTGTAGGGGCTGAGATGGTGGCTCTTGGGTTTCAGCCCTGGGGAAGGTAGAGTAATAACTCAGAGAGTCCTCTGGGGAGTGTGTTCTGAGGAAGCTCCTTGGATTCAGACTTAGACCTTGCCGCAGAGGCTCTGAGAAATGGGTTTCTTGGTGTTTGGGGACTAGATGGATGGGATTCGTTTGCGGTCCCCAGGGACATGTATGTTCTCATGCTGAGGGCAAAGGAGTATCAGCAAATGCCTGCATTTTCCGAACTCCATCCATACTGTGTAATAATGATGGACACATCCCGACCAGACTCCCGTAGCACTCTCCATTCTTGGGCTTTTTTACTTCACTCAAGTCATCGTGGCATTTCATGGCCTAGACTTGTCTAGGGCTTCTGGTGATATTACCTTTTTTACTTTGTAAGCCTCCCTCAGCTTAATGTCCACCAGAGCTGTGCTCTCCAACCCACCGTCTCCTTGACAAGAGAATCAGACTGTGCCCATTCACCCTTCCTCAGACACCAAGAGGCCTCCTCTCATGTCTTACCCATTCCTAGATGGAAGCATGGCCCTATCAATAAGATCCAAAGGGAAAATGGAAATCCTACCTTCCCAAGGCAAGAAGAGAGGGTTGCTAACTCCTGGGTTGAAGTTCTTCCCTAGTGCTGGTCCTGTACTAGTGCCCTCATGCCCTACACGGCCCCTATCCACAGCTCCTGTCCTTTACTGACAGTTCTTCAGGAAAAAGCACATCCTGGATAGGAAGAGAGTGGTGTTGCTGCTCAGCCTCCTTCCAGTCTTCCATTGAAATAAGTTGCCCTCCCCTCCCCCTGGGAGATTTGACCTGTGATGAATCTTCTTTCAGAAAAGCACCTAATAGTTTCATCTTTTCCCTTCTCATTTCTTGTTCAGCTCTGTGTCTCTGGAATGTTGTATTTAAGTATTTTCTTTCATGAGATATGGAGCAGGAATCATCAAAGCCCAGAATCGTCAGAAAAGGCAGGCGAAGGGCGCCTGGATGGCTCAGTGGGTTAAAGCCTCTGCCTTCGGCTCAGGTCATGATCTCAGGGCCCTGGGATCGAGCCCCGTGTTGGGCTCTCTGCTCAGTGCGGAGCCTGCTTCCCCCTCTCTCTCTGCCTGCCTCTCTGCCTCCTTGTGATCTCTCTCTCTGTCAAATAAATAAATAAAATCTTAAAAAAAAAGAAAAGAAAAGGCAGGAGAAAGGTGCCAGGAAATCCTTCTAGCTGAGGCCGGGCTGTATGTGTTTAGTGGTGTGTCTTTCCACCTGAGACCACTGGCTGGGCGCCCGCTTTCCTGCCTCATCTTCTGTGTGCATCTCACAGCAAAACCAAGTGGGAGGCTTGATCTTACGTGGGGTTTTATGCTTCCTTCTTCCTTCTCTGTCTGGGCCATGGTGGGCTGCTTGAGTCCCTACGTACATCCACTGGGCCTGGATACTACCTGTTAGTGGTGGTGTATGAGGCAGGGCTATAATCCAGGTCTGCACAGGTATGCTAGAGAGCGGCATACATATGTCTCTTAATTCAGGTGAATGGGGCTCTGTCTCAGTTTTGAGTGGGTATGTGTGTGGGGACAGTTGTATCCATGCTTTTCGGGCTAAGCCTCCAATTACCCAGAATCCTATGTTTCTGGTAGGCCTCTCGAAGCAGGTGCCCCTGCGCAAGGACCTGGGGAGGTTGTCGGTAAGGCCAATAAGGCTGCCCCACTGGGAGGAAGGGCTTGGCCTGCCCTGGCCGGTTGGGAACCCTCATGAATGGCTGCATGACAGTCCTCTCTTGCGGCAGGGCTGTTCAGTGTCAGGCTGGGGCCACTTCTAGAACTAGCAAGAGAGTTTCATTTCTGGTATCTCTGGTCTCAAAAGCATGAGGCTCCTTGGCTCTTAACCTCTAGAACTCCCTCCCCCACTTTGTGCAAAGAGCCGGCTAGCAACCCATTTCTCCCAAAGTGCTTTCACAGATGCTGGAATGCAACTTGTTGAGAGGCTCAGAGGGAACCTATCACAGCGGCTCCAGGTGGGCCACCCCCCCCTCCCCGCCCCCCACAGTGCAACCGGCCCTGTTTGGGACGGAGTTTCCCTAATTCTCCTTGCCTCCGCGGAATCCACTAGAAGCAGATGGCCATTGGGTTGGATTAACTATGCTTTAGAGAGTGCTGTTTTCCAGATCATGTCTTACGACTAGACCTGGTCCCTGCTGAAAAATAAGAGATAATACTCCCTCATTCCTTCATCTTTGAAGTCTGTGTGGTCCTGGCATTGGTCAGCAGTGGCGTGACCCTATCCCCAAAGTAAAAGGTGGAGATTCTGATATCCCGAAAGCTATTGCAAACTCAGTGCAGGTTGCGTAACGTAAACCATTGCAGGCTTGCTGTTTCCAGTCTTAACCTCTACAGTCTGCGTTCTCCTTTCCAATATTCTCTGTTTTGCCTCATTCAAAAATAATAATAGCTACACTTACCTAACACGTACTAAACACCTTAAAAATATTAACTCGAGGCAATCCTCACAACAAATCTGTGCAGGTACAGTTATCATCTCTATTTTATAGCTGAAGAAACTACAACACAGAGAGGTTGAGTAACTTGCCCGATGTTGCGCAGCCAGTAAGTAGTGGAGCCAGGATTGAAACCCAGTCGGCCTGACTGGTAATTGGTAATGTGTTAAACTTAATCACTGCTCTCTTGGTGTTGGCATTCTGTCCCGAGCAGGAGGTTATCACTCCTTAGTACCTGACCTTGGCACCACGCAGAGAACAATTCCCGGCCTTCGGATAAAGTGGGAAGAAAACCGTGCCTGTTATTTTATTTTATTTATTTATTTATTTTTTAAAGATTTTATTTATTTATTTGACAGAGAGATCACAAGTAGACAGAGAGGCGGGCAGAGAGAGAGGGGGAAGCAGGCTCCCCACTGAGCGGAGAGCCCGATGCGGGGCTCGATCCCAGGACCCTGAGACCATGACCTGAGCCGAAGGCAGAGGCTTTAACCCACTGAGCCACCCAGGCGCCCCCGTGCCTGTTATGCAGAGGCTTTAACCCATTGAGCCACCCAGGCGCCCCCGTGCCTGTTATTTTAGATCTGACACATCTCATCCAGGATCAGTCTTCCACACCAGCAGAATGTCTTTCTGTTTTTCGCCGCCTTTCTGCCGGTACCGTAGTCTTCATTAGACGTCCTGTGGATGTGATGGAGCCTGCCCTTTGGCTGCCTTTCCCAGTTTCTGTGGGTATTTCCTTTCAGTCTTCCAGCACGCAGAGAATGTGGCCTGACTCGGGTTCTGCCCAAGCCCAGTGGCATGAGGCCCACCTGGAGAGAGAGGTCTGGGTAACTAGGTTGGTTGGACTGAGAAATGGAAGTAGCTCTTGTTTGCCTTTCTAATATTAGCCCTGAACATTAGCCTCGTGCCATTATTTGGGGGAGCATGGAATGTGTGGCAGCCACAAGCTCATTAAGCTTCATTCACTTCCCTCCAGGGATGAAGCTTTGGCAGTGTTGATGACTTCATCCCTTTTATTGAAGGGGGAAACTGAGGCATCAAGGCTTCAGGGAGCAAGGGGTGGTTAGGGACATTTAGTGAGTCAGTGTCAAGGTTGGGAATAGAACTGAGGGACCTCATCTCTGAGGTTCTGTGCACTGGACTGCCCTTCCAGAATGGGGAAGTGACGGGGGTGAGGAAGTGGGATGGGTAAAGGGAGAATGGTGCCAAAAGATCAGGAGGACCTTCTGCTAAAAGCTTCTTGTAGCTGGTAAGATTAGGATACATTTTGAGTCCCGGGCGGTATCTGGAGGGCTGACCAGGAGGGTGCTGGAGAAAGGTTAAATTTAACCTCTCTTAACCTGGTGCTGGGATAAGGATAGGGAAGAGCATGGAACAACTAGCAAAGGCTGATAGAGTGCTTCCCTTTCCAGAGTTCACGACGCTTGGCATGTGCTAAATGGGTCCTGTAAACCACTTGAAATCTACTCTCACGTCCGTGTCCAGTGTTGGGAGACTTTCAAATGACGGGTCCACGGAAGGCTTCTGTGTTCATGAGATGAGGTTTCCTAGGGATCTTTAGCAGGAGATAATAGGGAATTCTTTACAGACCTCTCCTTCTGGGGAGGACCCAGGAAAACCCTGGTCACCGAGAACCTGCTTATTGTCACATTACTGTTTGGCTGGGATAACCCAGCTATAGGACCAATTAATTGCCCAAAGCACCCTGCTCTACCCCAGATGCTGTGGCATTTTGACTTAGTAATACGCTAGGAGGTCTGAGGCTTCCTGGAATGATTAGATGTCCCTTTTAGCTTCCAAGTTTCCATGATATTATAAGGCAAGATGGTGGTGGTGGGCTGTAAAGGAGGGTGGTGGGGAGAGAAGCTAACCATAAAGGGGAAACCCTTTCATGATACTATTTATAAACATAGCTTTTTTTTTTTTTTTTCTTTCTCCTGTCAAGCAGTTCTTGGGTTTCAATTGGGTCTCCTGCCGCTCAGGCCCTGAGGCCCTAAGGTGTTTCCTTCAGCCTTGTGGAGTGGGTGTGTTGCTGGTGAGGAGCACCCTGCCGGGTACATGTGTGTACGTGCAAAGGCGGTGTGTGTGGGGAACTTGGGGAGAGGCACAGGAGTGAGAACGGTGACCCTTAGGAGAAAGGGTAAATCTCAAGGGGGAGGAGAGTCCCCGCTGTGGGCGACAGTGACCTGACAGCCTGCAAGGTGTGTCGGAGTCAGGAGAGGAGGGTAGGCAGTCGTACCTGGGACTGAGCTTTTAACTGCAAAGTCTGTGGATTTGTGTGTAATTGTATCCATAATGCTCGTGCATATTATCTGGGTGCGTACTTAGAAATTACCTACGCGACGTGTTTCTGTCTGGGATTCTGAATTCTGAGGCGCGCTAGCCCTGGTGGGACGGTCAGCAGGGCTACGAGAAGGAAATACTGGCCGGACTCTCCTGGCCGGGCGAGCAGGCACAAACCTGCCAAGCGGTAAGTGCTTGGGGGGTTGCTGGCATGGGCTCTCGGGGAGCGCCAAATGGCTACCAAGCGCTTCTGGCCAGCCTTTCTAGACCCTGCAGAAGCAGAGAGCGCCCGGCGCTCCTCACCTTCCCCCACCAAGACGTCACTCCGGCTACACCGCTCTGCCAGCCAGAGCGCCCAGGGGGTGTGGGTGGCAGCAGGGTGTGCAAACATCGGGCGTGGGCGGTTTGGCAGCGCCAGGAGTTTGCATGGAGGTGCAGCAAGCGTGCGTGCCTGGCTGGGAAGGAAGAAGAGAGGAGGAGGGCGGGAGAAGGGGAGCCAGCTTTTAGCCCCAGAGTGGCTATTTTTAGCCAAGCTATCTGATTGTTACCGGTGTGCACACAGCTGGGTGTCGCCCCCCCCCCCCCCCCTCAGTGAAGCCCAGCGGGCTGAGAGGTGGGAGGTCCTTGCCGGTGCCTTCTTCCTGGTGTTGGTGTCTGTGGGCGGGAGCTCGGCAGGGGTAGCTTTAAAGGTGTGAGGGCAGGATCTCAGGATCTGTTACCTCTGTGTGTGACTTTGTGACTTTGTGCTCTGCTGGTAACGTACATCGTATATCTCATTGTGATCTCTGGGTATGGGGGCCACTGTTGATGTGCGTGTGTCTTGCCTCTGTCCTTTGCTGGTTGTCGTGCATAATGTATGCGTGGGGTAAATCGAATATGCCTCACGTGCACATATATGGGATAAAAAGGGTGAGTGGTCAAATACATCCAGTGTGAAATATCTGTACAAGTGTTGGTGTGTGCTTTGTTGGTGTGTATCTGTGTTTACTCGGACTGTTTTTTTTTGCATGTTCACTTGTGCTGTCTATCTGTGGATGTTGTATATATGTAAAACAAGCGTCACATAATTGGAGATAGACTTTGGCTGATTTTACCTGGTATATTAAGCTTTTTAAAAAAAATTATATAGTTTAGAATATTATGTTGTAGGGCTCTAAGTAAGGAGGATTGAGGGGATAGCTCCATTGGGTGGGAGGGTTGACTTCTCTTTTAGTCCTGAATGAAGGGAGAGTCCTGTTGGCTATGTTCTACAGTAAGATATAAGACTGGTAAGTACCAGTCTGTCATCTGGTAGATGATTGGTGATATGTTGTTTGGGGGCTTTGGGAACACTTGGTCGAGGGCTGTCCTGTGACAGTCTCCCATGGGAATTACAGTGGGAAGAAACTCTACTTCCCTTAAAGCACTAAGATTTGAATATTATTTGCCACTAGTAACCAGCTATCACACTCATCTGCTCTAGTTTCCTCTCCCCTTTGTTCTCTTCTCTGCAGAACCCAGAAGTACCATGGCTTCCGACCTAGAGAGTAGCCTCACCTCCATAGACTGGCTCCCCCAGCTGACCCTTCGAGCTACCATTGAGAAGCTTGGGAGTGCCTCCCAGGCTGGGCCTCCAGGAGGCAGCCGCAAGTGTCCCCCAGGGTCACCCACAGATCCAAATGCCACCCTGAGCAAAGATGAGGCAGCAGTGCACCAGGATGGCAAGCCACGATACAGCTACGCCACCCTCATCACCTACGCCATCAACTCCTCTCCAGCCAAGAAGATGACCCTCAGTGAGATTTACCGCTGGATCTGTGATAACTTCCCCTATTACAAGAACGCTGGCATTGGTTGGAAGGTGGGATGGCTTCTAGAACTTGCGATAGTTTTTAGCCTTTGACAGCCTTGTGTTTCTTCCTCTAAACTTGTGTTTCTTCCTCTAACCTGGTCCAGTTCACTCTGACCTGTTTCAGAGATGTGTGAACTTAAAATCTTATATCTCCCATCCCCTACTCTTTTGCAGAGTTGAACAACTTGCATAAGGTATATCAGGGAAACTCCAGTGATATCGAGCCACTAAGTGTAGTTATGAGGATGGCAGAATGCTGTTGCTCATCATACCCTCTTACCTTCTGAGTCTTCAAAAAGGAGATTCATTCATTTCACAAATACTTATTGCCACTCTACTATGTTCAAGTCCCTGTGCAAGGCATGGCATTGCTTCTTCCTACCTAGAGGTAGGAGTCTCATCAGATTTCCAAAGCTTCATTACACATAGTCCTCATCTTTTGAAAAATTGTATACTACTACTACTACTACTACTACTACTAATAATAATAATATAATAAGGTCCTTCACCAATAGTTCATCTACCAAGCAAGCAGTAAGAAGTTAAGTTGTTTGGCTGGCAATAAAGGAAGAAGGAAACTCCTCTTCCAAGCAAAGGAGGAAGACTGCTGTTCCCCATCTTTTGGACCAGCAACTCATTTGCCAGTTGTTGAGTAGGAATGGGGATTTAATGTAGTTCTTTTGCTCCGTAAATCGCCAGTTGACATACAAACCAGATGATGAGCTAGAGACTACTGGAAGCTTTCAGCTTTTCCTTCATGAACATGTCCCTCCCTGCTAGCTACCACAACCCCAACCTCATCCAACACACAGATGCAACATTATTTCTTTCCTCCGAATGTAGCATTCCAGTGGGCTGTTGCAAAAACAAAGGTGAACTTGTGCCTTTGTTTTGTTCCTAATTTATATTTGTTTTTATTTATATAAACACTCTTAAAGTATTATTCTTTTACGGGAGATTAGAATAAATTAGGACACTGGGCAGATGTGATTTTGAGGTATTTCTATGCCTGTTGTCAGTTAGGTGGAAAGATTGAAAAACTATATAACCAGAAAGATTATGTAGTTTTTTAAATATATATATATGTATATACCAGAAGCACCTGGTAGTCAAATTTATAGGCATTACCTCCCATCCATTTAATGTCTGTATTTTCTGATCTCAGTGCTCTTGCTATCTGCTAGATAAGGTCCTCCATTAGTATAGTTAAGAGGTGCTAAGTTTGCCTGATACTTGAACTTTATTATATGTTATGTCCCTTTGTGTCCCTCTGTGCCCTATTGGAAACTTTTCTGCTTTTACACAATGCTCAAACCTAACTTGCTTCTCTGCTTCCCTAGAATTCAATTCGGCACAACCTTTCTCTCAACAAGTGTTTCCGGAAGGTGCCCAGACCTCGGGATGACCCTGGGAAGGTGAGACACTCCTGTAAGCATTGAAAGGAGGGGCAGGAAGGAGAGAGGAGTAGTTGACAGCCTAGAGTCTTGTGGCTGTTTTAATTACCCAGAAGAGGAAATCATGTTATTAGAGAAGCAGCTTTATTTTTTCTCAAAGGAAGAGCTTGGCTATCATGCTTGTGGGCCCCCACTAGCATGAGTGACTAAGAAGGATTGTGAAATCTTTTTTTTAAATATAATTATATATGGTAAAGTTGACTTTAATGCCCCCTTTCTTATGTGTGGCACTCTTTCTAGATGTGAAAGGTAGGCTGAATAACCTTTGTAGGAACTTTTCTGTACAAAAATCCCATGACTTTTATCTTCAAAAGGGAAAAGAGATAGATCAATTTCTTCATTCAAAAGATGTGGATGCTAGAGTTCAGGAAAGCCTTGCCTCAGATCACACAGAAGGGGAGGGTTGTGTGGGGGCTTTTCCAGCTCTTTGAACTAGATACCAGAACAATCAAGGCCTGTGTTTGGACCACCAGTCCTACCCCTGACATACTCATTGAACTTTTAGGACAAATTTACTCCTCAAAAATAGCCAGTACCCTCAGGATTCTGTGTGATTCTCCAGTTATTTTTCATAATATGACAGGGTTTTTGTGGGGGTTTTTTTGGGTTTTTTTTTTGGTGAAAATCCTCCCAACTATCTACTTTTCCAAAGGTGGGAATTTCCATATATAATGATTTTGTTGTCTGTGGGGATGGGTTCTCCTTCCAGGGCTCTTACTGGACAATCGACACCTGCCCCGACATCTCCCGAAAGAGAAGACACCCTCCAGACGATGATGTAAGTCCCCGCCTCACAGGGAGATACCGTTTCTGAGCCAGGTGCTCGGCCCACGTCCTGCCCTGTAGTTTGGGTCCTTTCCTGTGTTTGGGGCAAAGGATGAGCTGAAACCATGGGTCTTGGGAGGATGCTCAGTTTCTGCTTCTAGATTTCTGTTCTTTCACAACCCTCAGCTATCCCAAGACTCACCAGAACAGGAGGCAAGCAAGAGCCCACGGGGAGGCGTTCCGGGGGGTGGAGAAGCCTCACTGCCTTCCGAGGGGAATCCTCAGATGTCCCTTCAGAGCCCCACTTCTATCACCAGCTACAGCCAGGTAAGAAGTAGAGGTGTCAGGGTGCACGGGGACGGACGGATGGGTGGGTAGGTCGTTGAACAGAGTCACAGATATGCCAGTTGGAAATTCTATATTAAGTATCTGTGATGTAGTAGGCAGATCAATTGGGAAAGAACGGGAAAGCAAAAGAAGGAAGCTGAGAGAGAGAGAGAGAGAGAGAGAGAGAGAGAGATATGTAACAGAACTTCGAGAAAGATCAGGGGGATGAAAAGTGGTGAAAAGAGAAGAAGGGGAGCCAAAAACGTTATGAGAATGGAAGATGGATGGAGCGGGAAAAAGGCTCAAGGTCCATCACGATAGGAAGCAATGAGACAGACGGGGGAAATGATGTTCAGTCGTTGAACAGTTAGGAGAGGATGAAAACAAGCCAGAGAGCTTGGTGACCATGAAAGGGCTGTTTTCCTGATTTAGCACGTGGATCGAGTCTCTCTTACTCCTTTCTGCAGGGCACGGGATCTGTGGATGGTGGAGCGGTGGCAGCGGGGGCTCCTGGCCGAGAAGGCGCCGAAGGTCCTCCTCCCCTGTATAACACCAACCATGACTTCAAATTCTCCTACTCAGAGATCAATTTTCAGGACCTAAGCTGGTCCTTTCGCAACCTCTACAAATCCATGCTGGAGAAATCCTCTTCGTCGTCCCAGCATGGTGAGCCTGCCGTTGGGATGAGGGCGTGAACATCCTTATACTTCCGGATGGGTGGTAACATTCTCTTTCCCTTCTGTCTTATTTTTGACACAAGGAGAGGTTGATAACTGGTCAGGGGAAGCATCTCAGAAACCAAAATTCCTTGTACTCAAGCTCTTCTGGCTTAGTTTGGAAGGACAGCTATTTCGGCTGGGTTATTAGCTTCAGAGAGTGAGTTGGAGGGATCCCCCTTCTAGAACTAAGGGCAGGGACTTGATGGCTGCAAGCAGGTCATTTAGAGGATGGCCACTAGGGGACAGCAGTGGTTTCCTTTCCCTCAGAATCCGTTTCATTGTGAGATGATTTAATTTTTTAGCATATTTCTATTTATGTTGCTTTTTAAAAAAAAAACATTTATTTATTTATTTGAGAGAGAGCAAGCGAGTGGGAGAGAAGCAGAGGGGGAGAATCTTCAAAAAGACTCCCCACCAAGCGCAGAGCCCACCTTGGGGCTCAATCTCATCACCCCGAGATCATGAGACCATGACCTGAGCTGAAATCAAGAGTCAGACGCTCAACCAACTAAGCTATCCAGGCGCCCCACGTTAATTTTTATTAGAAAAAAAATCTCAGATGCAAAAATAGAGAAAATAGTATAATAAACCCTCAGGTTTCCAACTTTTAAGATGGCCCAATTTTAACCCATAGCAATATTTTGTTCAGCTCGTTTCATTTACCACCCAGCTTTTTTTTTTTTTAAATGGGAGTAATTTAATGCAATTCCCAGACATGCCGTCCCACCTATAGATATTACTTCAGTGTGAAGTCTTAATGAGAAAGACCTGGTTATCCACTGCCATTCTTTTTTTCTTTTAAGATTTTATTTATTCACTTGACAGAAAGAGAGGACAAATAAGCAGAGCGGCAGGCAGAGGGGAGAGAGAAAATGGCTCTCCACTGAGCAGGGAGCCTAATGCAGGGCTTGATCCCAGGACCCCGGAATCATGACCTGAGCCGAAGACAGACGCCCAACCAACGGAGCCACCTAGGCACCCCTGCCATTATTATTCTTAACATAATTAATAATACTTCTTTTTTTTAAGATTTTATTTATTTGACAGAGAGAGAGAGAAATCACAAGTAGGCAGAGAGGCAGACAGAGAGAGAGGGGGAAACAGGCTCCCCGCCTAGCGGAAAGCCCGATGCAGGGCTCGATCCCAGGACCCTGAGATCATGACCTGAGCCGAAGGCAGAGGCTTAACCCACTGAGCCACCCAGGCGCCCCTAATAATACTTTCTTAATATCAGTTTGTATTTTGCCCATACTCAAACTGCCCGAATTACCGTGTGAGAGTAATCTGAAGTTCTTATTGGAAGGCTCTTTGAGAGATCATCTAGTCCAGCCCTCTGCGACCCCTGTTTGTTTCTGTTTTTATTTGTTTATTTATTTATTTATTTATTTAGCTTTTATTTATTTATTTGACAGAGAGAGAGAGAGCACAAGCAGGGGGAGCAGCAAGCAGAGGGAGAGGGAGAAGCAGGCTCCCCACTGAGCAGGGAGCCCGATGTGGGGCTCGATCCCAGGACCCCAGGATCATGACCTGAGCCAAAGGCAGACCCTTAACCACTGAGCCACCCATGCGCCTCTTGTTTCTGTTTTTGTTTTGTTTTGTTTTTAAAGATTTTACTTATTTATTTGACAGAGAGAGAAGAGAGAGAGAACACAAGCAGGGGGAGTGGCAGGCAGAGGCAGAGGGAGAAGCAGATTCCCCGCTGAGCAGGGAGCCCGATGCGGGCGGGGATCGATCTCAGGACCCCAAGATCATGACCCGAGATGAAGGCAGATGCTTAACCAACTGAGCCACCCAGGCGCCCCTTTGTTTCTGTTTTTAAAGAAATTAGAGGTGGAGGTCGACTTCGGTTGGGTCATCAGAGCCTCTTGTTCTGTGTAGTTGCCTTGTATAGGCCGTAGGGATCAACGGGATGATGAAAAATGATTAGAAGCCACCTTTCGGAAAATTTATATTAACTGCCATGGGTTTCTTTTATTTATTTCTTTATTTAAAGACTTTATTTGACAGAGAGATCACAAGTAGGCAGAGAGGCAGGCAGAGAGAGAGGGGGAAGCAGGCTCCCTGCTGAGCAGAGAGCCCGATGTGGGGCTCGATCCCTGGACCCTGAGATCATGACCTGAGCTGAAGGCAGAGGCTTTAACCCACTGAGCCACCCAGACACCCCGGGTTTCTTCTTTTATATCTCAAGGGATTTAGATCTGGAGTTATGCTCCGAGATTGTAGCCTTCGCTTGAGGAATGAATCCAAGTCAGATGATTGGTTGATCAGAAGTGGGGAGCAGGGCTCTCCGAGACAAAGTGAAAAATTAGATTGAGGATTCAAGTGTTTACTCAAGTTTAATGGTGGCTGAAAGCCCTTGCCCAGTCTCAGTCTCTAGTTCTTCCCTGCCCAATGTGTGCGAGAAATTCATCCATCCTTACTCTGTGCCTCACCCAACTCCGTTTGTTGGTGGTGACAAGAAAGTGATAACAGCAGAAGAGTGTAGACACGATAAGGAAGAAGAAAGAGTAGGTGCCTAATGGCTTTATTTTATTTGTAATTTACCATTTATTTATTTGAGAGAGAGAGAGAGAGAGCACGAGCAGGGGAGAGAGGGAGAAGCAGGCTCCCGGCTGAGCAGGGAGCCCAAGGCAGGACTCCTATCCCAGGACCCTGGGATCAGGACCTGAGCCAAAGGCAGATGGTTATCGAACTGAGCCACCCAGGTGACCCTGTGATTTATTTTTTAAACTTCACCTGATATCTGACTGCTTTTGACACTGTGATTCCAGGCCTACCCCCAAATCCCTGTGGAATAGCATGAAAAGGTACATGCTAACCTTTTTGCTAGAATTTGAGCAGTTGTCACACTGTCAAGGCTCTCCATCTACAGAGGTCTCTTGTATCTACAGAGGTCGGGGAGCCGTGGAGGGCAGAGGGAGCTCACAGGGTCCTTGCCTTCCCAGGACACCCTTAAGTCTGGGGTTTCTGTCTGACGCCTCCCTTCTCAACCCTGTGGAAGTCCTGTTAAGTGAAAAATACATTGTGGTGTCCGGTAGGCTCAGTCGGTTGAGCGTCTGCCCCGTGGTTTCTGCTCAGGTCATCATCTCAGGATCTTGGGATCAAGCCCCACGTTGGGCTCCAGCCCCACGTTGGGCTCCATGCGCAGCGAGGAGTCGGCTTGAGAATTCTGTCTGCCCCTCTCCCTGCTCGCAATGCTGTCTCTCAAATAAATAAATAAACGTAAAAAAAAGAAAGAAAGAAAGAAAAATGCATTGCCCAATTCACTTAACTGCCTCCTCCCGCCCTACAGGCTTCTCGTCTCTCCTGGGGGACATGCCGCCCTCTAACAACTACTACATGTACCAGCAGCCGCCGCCGCCCCAGCCGCAGCCGCCGCCGCCGCAGCCGCCCCCCCAGCAGTCGCAGCCGCCGCCGCAGCCGGCTCCCGCCCAGGGCCCCTCCGCTGTCGGGGGGGCCCCTCCGCTGCACAGCCCAAGTCCGGATGGGTGTACCCCACCGGGGGGGAAGCCGGCCGGGGCGGAAGGCTACGGGCCTCCGTCCGTGATGGCCATGCACCCGCCCCCGCTGCAGCACGGAGGCTACCACCCGCATCAGCACCATCCCCAGCCGCACCGTGCGCAGCAGCCGCCGCCGCAGGCTCAGCAGCAGGCGCAGGGCCAGGCTCCTATCAACAGTACTGGCTTTGGTGAGTACGGAGGGCGCGGCGAGCTGCGAGAGGAGGGCGGACTGACCTGCTCGTCCTGACTGCTGCTGGAGATGCAGTTGGCCGGCAGTTAACTGTAGTTCTCTAGCCTCGCCCCCCCCTGCCCCCGCCCCCGCCAGCAGAGCTCCCCTGAGCCCCCGGAAGTTGCTACTCAGAGCTCCGCGTTATGGAATTCTTGGACCGCCTGCGATTGCTTTAGTATTACGTATGCCTAGGAGCTCGGCTGTCTCTCCCTAAAGAGATCGGTAGCTTTACTAGCCCTCCATCTCCAGGGAGGGAGATTTTAAGATTATCCTGGTGACTTAATTGATGACCTTGACGGAGTCAGCCGGCTATCAGTTGGCTGCCGGCCTACACTTCACTCTCTTTATTATCCACTCTCCCCACCTCTTTGTAGCCTTTCCTCCCGACTGGTGCTCCAACATCGATTCCTTAAAGGAAAGCTTTAAGATGGTGAATCGGCTCAACTGGTCCAGCATTGAGCAGTCACAGTTCTCAGGTGAGTGATGAGAGGAAGATGACCAGAGGGAAGAGGAGGACATTGTGAGGGGGAAGCCCCACAGAAACGAGCACCAGAAGGGGAGGGCGAAGTGAGGTTTGAGGATGCAGGGTTCCATTGTTTTCCCTCCATGTCTCACAAGGCGGACGATGCCAATGTTATTTGCAAATTAATTTTAATTAATTTTGCCTGAATTCGCTCAAACTCTGACCGTGTTTTATCCTACCCTGTTCTGTTTTCTTTACCAGCAAGATGGAAATTGTAATAAGAATTTAGGAAGGAACCAACAGGAGAAGAGTTTGAAAATGTAGAGCTCTAGGAGATGTCAGTTATTCTCGGCAATGCAACTAGTCGGTGGTGTTGATTTATGATGTGCGGAGGAGCAGTGAGGCGGGGGTGGACACTGCGGGGGCTTCGGGACCCCCTCAAAGGGTAGCTCTTCTTGCTTCTCTGTTTGTAGAACTGATGGAGAGTCTGCGACAGGCAGAGCAGAAGAACTGGAGCCTCGACCAGCATCACATCGCCAATCTGTGTGACTCCCTCAACCACTTCCTCACCCAGACTGGTCACGTGCCCCCCCAAGGGGGCTCCCACCGGCCACCAGCCTCTGCCCGCATTGCTGACTCCTGCGCCCTTACCAGTGGCAAGCAAGAGCCAGCCATGAACCAAGGTAGTGAACCAAGCAAGTTACCAAGGAGGTGGAGGCTCTGATGAAAAGAGAGGGGGAGGAAAAGGGCAGAAGAGCATTGAGCAAAGTCATCTGATGAGCAGTGACCCAGACTTAGCCGCGGAACTGGCCAGTCTGCTACGTTGACTGAACATCTGGTGTATCATACAGAGTCTGTATGAGTCCCTTTTCCACCTTAATTTGGGAGATCAGAATCACTTACGAAAAGGGAGGAGAAGGTGCCCATTCCAGATGTGTGTCTCAGTAACCCCTACCCGGATCATATCCAGTGGGGTCGTGATTCTCTACAGTTACACAATCTTCAAATCAGTGTAATGAGAGAGATTCAATGATCATGTTTCTCTATTTGTCAGCCTTCGACTGGTCATGATATTTTACAATTCTAGGGACCATTAGGGTCCCTTTTTGCCCTGAGTGGTGAGGACTGAGAGCTCCTGCAGAAAGCCTTTAGGCCTGCTGAAGCTATACAACAGAGCAAGGAAGGGAGGAGACATCTAGAGGAGAAAGAGTACTTCTTTCCCCCTCTCTATTGGGCCCCACTTCATTGAGTATAATGAAGTTTACTCAAGTAACTCTTACCTTGCTTTGGCAGTGAACTCGTATGTGCACCCACAAGCCCCCCACCTCTACCCCGGCCCATCACCAATGTACCCAATCTCCACCCAGGACTCAGCAGGATACAATCGCCCAGGTAAGAGCCAGGAAGCTTGCTTCTCCAACAACCCAACACTCTCTACCCTGACAGGCTGTTTTTGCTTTCCTCTGGCCCTGAGCCTGCATTATCTTCCTTTTTGCTTGCCCCTGCTGGGGGTGTGTGAGCCTTCAGGATTCCTAAGGCTGGAGGGTGGGCCCCTTGCTAGGGAGGTATATGTCATGGGAGACTAAAGAAGACTGATTTACTTTGAGCATGACTTATGCCTGTGATAATAAAAGAAAGTAAAAGCAGGGGTGCCTGGGCGGCTTAGTCAGTTGAATGTCTGACTTTGGCTCAGATCATGACCTCGGGGTCCTGAGGTCAAGCCCCACGTCAGGCTCTGAGCTCCGCTGGGAGTCTGCTTCTCCCTCTCCCTCTCCCCCTGCTCGTGCTCTTTCTCCCTCTCTCTCTCTCTCTCTCAAATGGATAAATAAAATCTTAAAAAAAAAAAAAGGCAGTAAAAGCATGCAAATAGACCAAAGATGTAGAACATTTATGTCCAGCTTTGGAATCTAGATGGAAGATATGCTCAGGCAGATACAATGAACATGTTTTGCAGACATACCTGCTTTGTGCCCACGTCTGCTTTCCTGTCCCCTGACTCCTCTATCAGGGGTCTGGGATTGAACTACCTCTGATGGAGGTGGGAGAGTTGGAGGAAGACCCTAACTTGCCATAAATAATATAAAATGAACAGATCATTAGCTTTTAAATACATTTTAGAAAAATCGCTATTATTATCCTGCCTAACCACGAGGGTTTTGAATTTTTTGGGTGACATCAGACTCTTTGTCCGTGTATTCCTTATCCATGTAATACGTCTACAAATTTCTATACTGTGATTTCATGTAATACTATGTTCTGTATGTTTTTTTCATTATTACATGGTCTTCATAAGTATAATTCTTGGTGGCTGCATAGTGTTAAATTGCTATGTGCCCTCTACTTACTCTGGTTTATTTCCTGAGAGCCCACTGAGTGGTGGCTAGCAACAAAACAACTCTGAGCTGATAAGGAGCATAGTTTCACCAGCCCTTCCTCATGACAGTATTTGGGGCTGAGCGCTGCCTATCTAGATCGATAGAATGACTTCCCATCCACTCTCCTTTTAATTCCTTTCTCTCTTCCTGACAGCACACCATATGGTCCCTCGGCCACCGGTTCCCCCGCCGGGTACCAACGAGGAGATCCCTGATGACTTCGACTGGGACTTGATCACTTAGGGCGTCATGGAGCGTGGCCATGAGCCCAAGGCTGGGCGGCGAAGTCTGGCAGTGGGGCCAGAGCAGCCCCAGCCCATCCCTTCCTCCTTGCTGTATATACTTATATATCCTCTTTTTTCTTGCTCTGTCAGAAAAGCCACCGCAAGATGCTGCCGAAGATAACCCCCTCTTTCCTGCCTCCTTCTTCCTCTTCCTTCTTGTTTTTTTCCGAATTCTTTTATTATTATTCTTATTATGGTATTATTATTATTATTATTGTTATTGTTATTATTGGTTATATGCTGTCCCCAGTCTTCTGCCCCTCCTCCACGGACCGTGTCCACCCCTCGCTAATTTAAAATTATCTGGCCGGAAGGTGAGGCCTTGATGGCTACGGAGAAAGATTTAAAACTCTGATTTACCTTTCTCTTTGAGAAACTCAATGCTAGTCTTACCCTTTGACCCTAAATTGTTTTCTGTTCCTGTCAGTTCGGTCCAGTACTAGAGAAGCCACATTCTCAAGTAAAAGGGATCTAAAACGCTGCTTGGCAGCCATGAATTTGCAGGTTTTACTCAATGGTGCTAATTTTGTCCTCTGAGCTCTTCCTTGTCCCTTTATATCTTCGATCCTTACTTCTGCCAATCCTCACTCCCCATCTGGGGTGAGAGTGATGGTGGTGGTGCAGGAGGGTGACCATAAAATCCTAGTGGAATAAGAGGTCTGGGTTGGGTGGAGTCAAGTACTGTAGAGGGGCGATGGAATATAAAACAGTCAGTTTCTATATGCTGCTAGAAACTTCCGTTGGCTTATTCCCAGCCCTTAGTCTATTGGAGATAGAGTTGGTGTTAGCCAACTTTTAGAGTCGATCTTGCTTCTGTGGTAGGGATGAGGACTCCTATTCAGCATAGGTTCAGCTTTTAGGAGATGGTTTCAATTTAACCCTTTTGAGTTTTTAAACATAATTTTCTCTGGAAATTAACTGTGGCTCGTATTCACATTTACAAATTATCCTTCAACCCCCCTTTCCCATTCAGCAAATATTATTTTGTCCTCCTTCAGTTGCTGGTTCAACTCTTCCTCCCCTTTTATCTTCTTCCCCTATTTTCCAGAACTTTCAAGAAAGACAAGTAAGCCATTATCACTGTTTTAGTTTCATCACGTCCTAGGACAAGATGGGAACCTCTTTCCCACTGATCATAGCAGAACCAAACCTATAGTATTGGTGGTAGGAGGGTAGGGAAGGGAAAAGGAGCTGGCATACACCTGGGTAGGGAAAATTTCAATTATTTAATTGTGTAAGCAAATGCTTCTCTTGGAATCCAGATCACCGGGGCTGAAGCTTTTGCCATTCGGCTTTCCAAGGGTAAAGGAAATTGGTAGAGGGGAGTAAATAATCTAGAGAGGAGAGTTTAGGAGGGCCAAGGGAGAGCCCCAGAAAAAGGTACAGGGGCAACTTCTCTCCTTGAATGAGGAATGGCCATGAGTTACTGCTGCAAAGTACTTAGTGTATGTTTAATGTTAATTGTTGAATATTAGTTACGAGAGGGAAGAGCAATTTTACTTCTGTTTTTATTTCACTGAATGTTCACTTTCTGAAAGCTGCAGGACAAAATGTAAGGAATGGACAAGGCCACTCTCTCCGTGATTTCTGCTTCTTGTTCATATTCTTTTATTTACCCATGACTTCCAAGAGATCTAGCTTTCCGCTCTTCTGCTTTTCCCCTCATCCACCCCTTTCTTTCTTTGTAAGGGGGTTATAGATGAGAGTTTGTTGAAGAAGGCTGAAGCAAAGGGGCAAGAAAGGGCGGTTAACTAAAGAGCACTTTATTTCTGTGAAGTTCTTTGTAAGAAATGGGGCTATGAGTGGCTTGAATCCCCCATTTTTGGGCAGTCAGTGGGATTGAAGTATGACATAATATTTCCCATTGGGGAAAGGAGAATTTCTCTTAGAGGGTGGCAAAATGCCTTTGCCCTGTGTCCCTATTCTAGGCATCTCTTCCTGATTCCTTCCAGTCAAGGTGCCTCCTATACACAACTTCCCATCTGTTCTCCCCAAGATTCCCCCTTTACAAATGATCATTTTTCTTTTCTAAACCCCTTTTCTACTCAGATCCACACAGGATTTATGAGGGTAGACTAAATTGTACATGTAAATGTCCCTTGTTTATAATTCATTTGTGTCTTCTGAAAATTAGTCTCATGAAGACTCTGGTGGGCAGCCAGAGTAACTAAAGTTTGGGGCTAGGGCTGGAGATTGGCTATCAGGCCTCCTGGGATTTTAGCTCCCTTCCATGAAACTCAGCCTTGCTAAATGGCACAGGACTAAGCTTACCCTCTTTGGGCCTCAGTTTCCCCTCCCCTCCATGAAATGGAAAGAATACTACTTTTTCTTGTTGGTCCAGCATTGCTGGGCTCGAAGTATAGTCATTGTCGTATTGGGTGATGTGTGCAAAACTGCAGGAGCTCACTGCCTACAAGAGGAAATGAGGGAGAAATGGGAGGAGAGGGACAGATGGAGAGTTACGTGATATAGATCCGCTCATCCTTGCTTTCCTCTCTTCGACCCCCAGGTTTCTGGTTTGGTGAGTCCTTCGTACCACCCATAATGCTTTGCATTGGTGCAGGCCGGCAAGGGGGTGTATGATCTCACAAGTTGTTGTTGTTGTGTTTTGCATGCTTTCTTAATAAAAAAAAAAAAAAGAAGAATGTTTATGGTTTAATCTTACTTTGTGCTGGTCTCAAATTTCTTTTCGCCAGGGTAGGAAGGCAGAAAAGGGGAAGCATTTGTCTTCCAACTGGCCTGGATCCCTTCCCTGCCTCCCACCCCTGGGTCCGATCAGTTGACCTTGAAATTGTTTTATAAGATTGCTGGGAAAGAAGAATTAAAAAACATGCATTTAACATTGCTTTTTCCCAAATGCTATTAAATGTAATGAAATATTGTTGGGAGAGGCAGTCACTCCTTGTAGCTCTGTGTGTAGACTAGGCCACCTTGCCTGTGTTCTGGGATATTTCAAAGATTGGAGATACTACTATTTCGAGAGGAGTCGGATCTCCATCTGGGATTTCCTGGCAAATACCAGCAGGTACTTACCAGAATTTTTTATAAGAAATGAGGGAATTCCAATTGTAAGATTTTTTTTCAGAATACATTTCCCAGGGATGGAACTCTCAAAGGGGATCTAGAAATAGCAACTATTGAATCTTTATAACTATGCCATTCACCCTAATATCCTGTACACTAAATGCAGAAGCTTGGGACTTACACCCAGGGTCTCGTGAGATATGTTGGGACTTTCAGGAGCCTAGCTAATTGCCATTATCGCGAGCCTCCAGCTACCTACTATGAGATTAATTTGCTGTATATTTAGAGATTATGACATATTCTGAGTGTCAAACAATTAAGAGGATCCATGAATCTCAGTCTTGCAAGGAACCACAAGAGAGAAAGCATTTATTCATATGAAATATATAAAAAGATTACATCATGTCAGACATCGTTACCTCACAACTGAATGACTTCTGAGTGATTTGCAATTTTTCTGCATAGTACTCCATTACTTATTTGTAGTCTAGAGCCTCACCTCAATCACTGAACAAATAATAGTGCCTTGCAAGTCTAAAACATCTCATTTTCTCTTTTTTTCATATTAAATAATTATATTCCACTCAGGTGAGGCTATATTATAGTACAAAAACCCTGAGATTTTAGAAGTTTAACACAATAAAGTTTATATACACAGACAAATGAGAAGGTGATAGAGTTAAGTAATTTGTTTTTTGTTTTTTGTTTTTGTTTTTTGTTTTTTTTTTAATGAAAGGATGGAAGAAAGCTATAGGTATGGTTGGAATGGATCCACAGAATAGAAGAAAGTGTGGTCAGGAGCAAATTGAAGTACAGTGATTAATGAATATTAGGATGATGGATAAGCAAAAAATATGAATGCGGATAAAATTCATCTTTCAAGATAAGAAGTGATTTTATCATGTATATGAAAACTAGCTGCATAAGCACATGGCTTATCATGGTAAATATCAGAAGAAATGTCTAAAATCGTTGCAAGTGTTATTTCTGGGAGATGGGAGTGGGAGGAGGGATTGGCTGGGCAGAGAGGGGCAGGAAACTTCTTATATTTCCTTATAAGCCTTGGGTTCTCTTTAAACTATGTGCATCTATTACTTTGGGAAAGATAAAGATTAATTTTAAAAACCCAAAGATATACCTGGTGAATAATACACACGTGTAGCCATGCTTTACGAAGTTTGATGGTATTCCTGGAGGGTACTCAGTCGCTGTGCAGTGAATTCAAGGATTACTGTTCCATCCTCCACCCTCCTTCTCTTCTCATTGGAAATGAGTTTCTTAGGGAATAGTAGTTTCAAGCAAGAGGAGGGGAGCAATTTGAATCTTAAGAAATTAGAGGTTATTAGATGCACAAAGTCTAATATGGAAGGAGATTTAGAGGCAGGGGAGAAATAAGGGAATAAAGGAGCTTAAGAAAGGGAATGGAAGAGAGAGAGTTCTATCAACAGGCAGATTAAGTAAACAAATAGAAAACTCCCCAAACCGCAGCTTACATGCCATTTTACGAGTAAGTTTTCAGATGCCTTAGCAGCCTGTCTTTACACAGTAGATGCCTATTAAGTTTTAATAATGGAAACGTGGAATTCCCATGTCCTGTATCCAGGAGTGTTGCACATAGCAAGCATCTGATGTTGTACTCTGCTCCAGAGTCCGTCTCATAACTGCTTGCTTTCGTAGACCTTTTCTTTTTGCACCTTCTTTTCATTTAAAAACATCACCACCACCACCACCACAACAAAGCCAAAAAGACACGATCATTTTTCACTCAGGTAAGATTAGACAAAAATGGTTTTAAATTGAATCTGGGAGGGGATTTGGACAATCCTAAAGAAAAAAGTTCATGATGGAAAATCATTTTAAAACAGGCTAGGTTCTCACTGATCTCACTGGCTTAGTTTGGGCTAGAAATAGACTAATTTTTGCAATGATTCTCAAATTGAGCATGCATCAGAAACACGAGAGTTCATTAAAACACTTGCGGGGCCCCACCCCCAGAGATTCTGATTCAGCAAGTTTCTAGGTTATTCTAACAAGTTACCAGCTGATGCTGATGCCTCTGGTCTCAGACCATACTTTGAGAACCTATGGATTGATTCTTGGATGGCTTCTGAAATCCCCTGCTCACAATATCCCTGGTTGTTTTAGAAACATGTTGCACCGGGTGAATACCTAACCACCTCGGCTTGGGTCCACGGCTCAGTATCTTCACACAGTTGTACTGATACTATTTCTTTCCGAAAAGACTTTGCTTTGGGGACAGCTGGTAGAGTGCGTGAGGTCTTCACTGAAAGCTGCCTCCAGAATGCCCTTCACGGACTGCTTTGCTTTCTTCCTGAAATCTTTTCCCAGGAGGGCATAGAGGAAGGGATTAAAGCAACTATTGGCAGATGCTAGAGCAATGGACACGTGGTCCCAAGACAGCAGAGCTTCTCCGAAGGGAGTTTCTGAGTCAAAAAACAATGATAGGACTCCAACAATGTGGTATGGAGCCCAGCAGACACAGAAGACAACCACCACAGCCATGGCCACTCGCAAGGTTTTCATCCGAGACTTGGTGAATCGGCCCCGTCGCATTCGGAAGATAATGAGGCCATAACAGATCACCATGACGATAAAGGGCAGAAGGAAACCCATCACTAGTCTAGTGATGGTTATTGCCATCAGGGGTGTTAGTACTTGATTGTCATATGAAAACTGGCCTAGATCATCATCCTGGAGATCTCGGAATAGCTCATATGTGTCTAAGGAATTGTTGGAAGTACCAGAGTAAAGCTCCAAATCAGTAGGGAGAAAAGTATCAGAGTTATCTGGTGGGTTAGTTCTGCGATCTTCAATGGGAAACCCACTGGAGATTATAGATGAGACCTCATCAGCAGGTTCAAGTAAATCATAATATGGATGTTGACTAGATAATTTAGCTGCAGCCACAGGGAGTGACTCTCCAGAAGGTCTTCGAAATGTTTGAGAATCGAGGATAGTGGTGGCTGTCCAAGGAAGATCATCTGTTTGTAAAGAGAAAGACTCTAATCTATCATCCATTTCTCCAGGCAGCTGCACAATGGAGTCGTCAAGAGACCCATTTTCCAGTAGATCACCGGTGAAGTCTGAATAATCGAAGGGGCTGTAGAGACCAAAATTGTAGCCACACATATAATGGTTGTCTACAGCGAATGTTTCCCGGTACACGAACACAGGCACACACATTACAAAAGCCACCACCCATATACATCCGCAGATAGCGAAGGCTGTCCTCACGTTGCGGTGATTCTGGCACCAGATTGGCCTGAGGACCAAAAGACAACGATCCAGGCTAATGGCAGTCAGCAGGAAGACGCTGGCAAACATGTTGAGGACGATGATGGAGGGGATGAGCTTGCATAGGAACCAGCCATAGGGCCAGCGTCCTTGCAGAGCCAAGTGAGCCAGGGAGAAGGGCAAGGAGAGGCAGCAGAGGAAGTCCGCCAGCGTGAGATGGAGAAACCAAACGGTGTTCACTGTCCGCTGTATCTTTAGGCCAGCCACCCACAGCACGAGCCCATTGCCCGGCAACCCCAGTAAGAAAGTGAGGCTGAGAATGCCCATGGAGAGGATGACTGGGGGTTCGTACCAGGGCTGTGAGGGGAGGTCAGTTGAATTGTTATCAGCAGGGGAAGTCTCCATTGCTGAACTGCTCTAAAAATATAAGCAAGAATATTAAAAACTATCTTTTTTTTTAAAAGCATATTCTTAGAATTATAACCCTCCCCCATAATGCTGTAGACTACAAAGGCCCCCATTTCAGTCCATATTCCTTGACTTCACACTGGACCACACAAAAACATTCTGTGATCATTAAAAATCTGCCATATCAGTTTAAACGTGTGCCGAAATCATAATTTCATTTGGAAGTCCCTACCAATGTACATTTCTCCTCTTTCTTGCACTTCCAATTTCTCATTATGCACTGGCTCCTTTCCTCACCCGGTGTTCCCTATTAAAAACAAACAAGCGGGGTGCCTGGGTGGCTCAGTCGGTTAAGTGTCTGCCCTGGGCTCAGATCATGATCCCGGGGTCCTGGGATCGAGCCCCACATCGTGCTTTTCCCTCTGCCTGCCACCCCCCCTGCTTCTCTCTCTCTCTCTCTCTGTCAGATAAATACATAATCTTAAAAACCAAAACAAAACAAAAAACCAAATAAGCTGGGGCGCCTGGGTGGCTCAGTGGGTTAAAGCCTCTGCCTTCGGCTCAGGTCATGATCTCAGGGTCCTGGGATCGAGCCCTGCATCGGGCTCTCTGCTCTGCGGGGAGCCTGCTTCCTCCTCTCTCTGCCTATTTGTGATGTCTCTCTTTCTGTCAAATAAATAAATAAAATTAAAAAAAAAAACAAATAAGCTAAATGGATGAACAGTAACTTCTAGACTAGAGGTTCCCAGCTTTAGATCCATGAAAGGGCTATATGGAGCTCCATTACCACCTCAAACGGTATGTAAGATTTTAAGGTTGCGTATTCCCATTTCTATGAGGGGAGGGCAGAAGGTCCATCCAATTCCTCCACCAGATTTTCAAATGACTCACTACCACAAAAAAAGGTAATGTAGACTCAGTGATATCTTTATTTTTTTAAAAGGTAAAAAAAATATTTATTCATTTGAAAGAGAGAGAGAGCAAGAGAGAGCATGAGCAAGGAGAAGAAGGAGAAGCAGGCTCCCCGCTGAACAGGGAGGCTGATGCGGGACTCGATCCCAGGACCCTGGAATCATGACCTGAGCTGAAGGCAGACATTTAACCGACTGAGCCACCCAGGTGCCACCCCCAGTTATGTCTTTAGATACAACCTCATCTTTTCCTTTTGCTTTCAAATTTCTCGAGAGTTGTTTACCCTCTCAGCATCGATTCCCTCAACACCTGTCATTTCTTTCTTGTTTGTTTTTTTTAAGGTTATTCATAAATATATACACATATATTTGTATATATACATACACATATATATGTATGCATATTTTTCTTAACCAAAATTTAACAAAATTCGATTAGTCTGTACATATTTAAAAATTCCTTAATTATGGGAAAATACACATAACACAAAATTTACCATTCTAGCCATTTTTTAAGTATAAAGTTCAGCAGTGTTAAGTATATTCACATTATTGTACAATTAACCTCCACAACGTTTTCACCTTGTAAAACCGAAACTCTAATTCTATTAGACAACAGCTCCCCACTTCCCTCTTCCCCCAGCACCCGCCACGGTGCAAACCACTAAGCTACTTTCTGTTACTATGTATTTGATTACTCTAGACATCTCATATAAATGAAATCGTACAGCATTTGTCTTCTGGTGTCTGGCTTATTTCACTCAGCATAATGTTCTCAAGGCTCATCCATGTTGTAGCATGTGTCAGAATTTCTTTCCTTTTTAAGGCTAAATAATATTCCATTGTATGTAAACCCCACATTTTATTTATCCACTCATCTCTTGATGGACATCGGAATTGCTTTCATCGTTTAGCTCTTGCGAATAGAGCTGCCAAGAACTGGCATGCATATTGTTGTATAAACTGCTTTCCTTTTTCAGCTGGTCTCCACATTATGCAGTAAGATTGTACCTTAAGGAATACTCAGTCTTCATCTAGTTTTTTTTCCAACCGTCCCAAAACATCTTCTATAGCTGATTGGTCCACAGTAAGAGCCAATCTAGGATCACACTTTGCATCCAAATGTTTCTTTTAAGTCTCTCTCTCTCTCTCTCTCTTTTTTAGCATAGTTTGTCTTTTTCCAAGGATGCTAGCTTGTTTTGGGGTCTGTTGTTCTCACCACTCACTTTTTAGCCTTTGTAATTTGTAATTTTTTAACCCTTTGTAATTTGTCTTCTGCCCCATCACTGGCCTAAAATTACCTCTAAGTAACAAATTCAAACATCATTTTCTCTGTCTTCATCCACTGCTCCATTCCCTTGGCCTCTGTGACATTACCCTCCCCTAATTCCGAAGACTCCTGTAAATGCACCTTACTTTATAGCTTTCTTGCACAACTCACTATGCCGGCTAATGCTGTTTACATCTGTCTGGAATTACGTCCTTCACCTCCTTTGTCCTGCATCCTTAATCTCTACCTGTTGAAATCCTAGCCATTCATCAAAACAAGCTCAAATGTCATTCTTCCGTGAAAACTCCTCTTATAATCTCAATCAGAAATTAGTTCTTCAACCTCTTAAATGTGTGTGTGTGTGTGTATATGTATTGAACCTCCTTTCATATTCTCTGTGCAGTGATGCATTTTGTCTTGTATTATAATAATTATTATTTTTTAAAGATTTTATTTATTTATTTGACAGAGAGAGACACAGCAAGAGAGGGAACACAAGCAGGGGGAGTGGGAGAGGGAGAAGAAGTCTCCTCGCCAAGCAGGGAGCCAATGCGGGGCTCGATCCCAGGACCCTGGGATCATGACCTGAGCTGAAGGCAGATGCTTAGCGACTGAGCCACCCAGGCGCCCCTGTATTATAATTATTATCATGGCTGTCTTATCTATTATTCTGGCCTTAAATTTCATGATGATAAAAATGAGTTTTGTTCTTAAGTGCTTGTTCTACTGAAGTTAGCATGATGCCTTCTATGACATAAAGATCAAAGATTACTTCAGTAGATGGATGTTCATGTTTGGGGTTTACTTTATTTTCTCTTTCAACCAAATTTAAAATTCTTATTCTTATCCATTTAATCCATTAAAGATGCTGTCTCTTCTAACTTCCCTTTTGGTTTCCAGTTTCCAGTTCTTACTGCCTATAATAGCGTTTTAGGTTTCTGTTTATAGAGTCCTAAAATATTTTCATGACTTGGAATTAGTTCTGCTGAGCTAACCAAATGCTGTCACAGGGTCTTACGTGATTAGCAGAAGTTAAAATAACCGAGTCAACAAAATAACAGAAAAGAAGAAGTGATTCTCATTCTCCCTCTCTGTAGCCTTATTCGCTCAAATACTCAAGTCCTATCAGGATCCCTTCTTTCCTTGTTGGGCACGGCAGCTCCCCTAGACCACCGTCCTCCTCCAATACACATAGCCGTGCAGACATCCGTAAAGTGTTGAGAGAAGGATAGAATCGGAGAAGCTAGGACTGAAAAGAAACATAGCAATTATCTTTCCTTGTCGCTAGGTTGTTTTTTTTTTAAAAGATTTTATTTATTTATTTGTCAGAGAGAGAGTGTGAGAGAGATCACAAGTAGGCAGAGAGGCAGGCAGAGGCAGAGGGAGAAGCAGGCTCCCCGCCGAGCAAGGAGCCCAATGCGGGACTCGATCCGAGGACCCTGGGATCATGACCCGAGCCGAAGGCAGCCGCTTAACCAACCGAGCCACCCAGGTGTCCCTGGATTTTTTGTTGTTTTTTTTTAAGATTTTATTTATTTATTTGACTGAGAGTAAGACAGTGAGAGAGGGAACACAAGCAGGGCGAGTGGGAGAGGGAGAAGCAGGCTTCCCGCTGAGCGGGGAGCCCGATGTAGGGCTCGATCCCAGGACCTGGGGTCATGACCTAAGCCGAAGGCAGACGCTTAATGACTGAGCGTTAAACACCCCTCCTTGTCTCTAGTTTTATTTTGCAGTTTTTGACACAGAAACTCAGCAAATTAGGGGACTGTCACATTCTCACAACCAGATGAGTTCTAAGATCTTAAGTCCAATACTCTTTCTACTGCAGAGAACCACAGAACTAAAAAGGCTTCGGTAATGTTAATAAAGGGAAAGGTACCGAGAGCTGTACAAACTGAAGTAATAAAGACTGAAAAGAAAGGCACCTGGGTGGATCAGTCTGTTAAGCAACTGACTCTTGATTTTGGCTCAGGTCACGATCTTAGGGGGGATCGAGTACTGCATTGGGCAGAGTCTGCTGGAGATTCTTTCCCTGTGCTCCTGCCCACTACCCCTTGTGCTCTCTCCCCCCTAAAATAAATAAATAAATCTTAAAAAAAATATTAAAAAGAGCAAAATTCCAATACAAATAGAGTCATAGGTGTGAGCTCCATTTTAAATATCACATATCATCTGTCTTGAAAGTATGTATGAATCAGTCTAAAAAATCTTTCAGAATGAACAAGATCACTTTTTACATTTCTCCTAGTGTTTTGGCTGAAAGATACCTCTACATTTGCGACTGGTGGAACCCTTTCTTTCTTTGTTTCTTCGTTTCTTTCTTTCTTAGTTTTCAATACTATGTTGGCCAAAAGTAGTTAAAAGGATAAAGACAATCCTAAAACTAAAATTCAATAATAACAGGAAAAGAAAGTAGATTCCAGAATCAAATACTAATGATAGGGCGACAGAGTCGTAACAATAAAGAATAAGCAAAAGAATAAAAGAAAAAAGAAAGAGGAAAATGGAATGAGAATAAATATATACATAAAAAGGCAACTGATTTGAAAAACTAGCTATTGTGGAAAGCTGGACTCAAAATTCAGAAAGAAAAACGTAGCCAATTTAAGAGAAAAAATGGCATAAAATTCGCTATTTGTTCTAGAATGAAAATATGAAGAATGAAGATACTTTAGAACATGAGATGTTTAGTAAAAGAAAAGTGGATGTGGGGATAAAACAAAAGAAAGAAAAGTTGGGGAAGGAATGCAGGGAAGAGAAGATAATGACCCTCAAATCATTATCAGTAATAAGCAGAGGAAAGCACGAGTTATCAGGTGGATGTAGGTTTTCTTACCAAGAACCTGAGACAGTAGCCGATGGCCTCAGCACCAGTCTGGAGGTCCCCAGGAGTCCTGTGTGGGTCTCACACTTACCCGCAACCAAGTTATGAAGTATGTTTAGGAAATTTGCTGAGCGCTTCCTCTTTCCTCTCTTCGTTTCTGATGATGGAGGAAACTCCACACTTTTGACTACTATCTGACTTCACAGGATGAGTTTTGAAGTGAGTCGCTCCTCAATCTTTCAGATAAGAAAAGTAAAAAAAAAGCAGAAGTGGGAGGGCATAATTCTCGAATGTTTTCTGCAGGACACAGAATACGGCTGAAGAGAGTACTTCTGTACACAAGCTTCTCATTTGGTAGGTTTTTGCTTGCGTTTTAGAAACGCACACGCATGACCCTATGCTATGTAAGGGTGGGGGTACTGAGTGGTTGGGAGGGTGACCGGCACAACCTCGCATAAGACTCTCAAATAGCATTTCTTAAATGCTTATTATGTGTAAAGAAACATGCCATACCAAAATCAGATTAATTAAACTATGTTCTAATATCGAGAGATCCACGATCTAGCAGGCGTAAGCATCCATGCACGCCAAAACCCCCCCTTCAATACAACCCAGACTATAATGGCAGAAGTGCCAGTAGAAGTAAAATAGTAGAACATGACACGGAAGGCTCCATTTAGCCCGGGGCAATCTAGGAAAGTCTTAAGGTAGAAGTAGGATCTGGGAGGATCCTTAAAGACTTTTTTTGTTTCTTTGTTTTAAGATTTTATTTGTTTATTTTATTTGAGAGAGAGCGAGCTTGAGCAGGGGGAGGGGCAGAGGGAGAGAGAGAATCCCAAGCAGACGTCATGCTCAGCACAGAGCCCAACAGGGTCTCAATCTCATGACTCTGAGATCTTGACCTGAGATGAAACCAAGAGTAGGACGCTTAACTGACTGAGCCACCCAGGCACCCCTGGGCAGGTCCTTAAAGATTTCTATGGACAGGAGAAGCTGACATGCTGTTTAGGGTGTTTAAGTGGAGAAAAATGAGAGGCAGGTGGGTGGGAGAATGCTTCAGGTATTAGAGATGGGCAGAATAGTCAATCAATTAGATCGTTTCATCAAGAAGGAGTACAAAAGACTGAAGCAATGATTCCAGCTTAAAGTACACGTCTTAAAGAATTCTCACATTATTCTTTTACATGTTTGAATATGAAATAAAATTCACTTGGGTCAAATGTATTTGAACACTGTTTCCTGGGAGAAAGGGTTCAGTCCATATTAATCAACTTATTGTCCAAACAATATCTGCTCCTCCTCTTGTTTGCAGAGAAATCACTGTGAAATATTTTTTAAGGCAGAAAGACCCAAGAAAAATGCCGAGAGTTGAGAGTGATTGATTGACCGATTGATTGATGTCCATCGTTATCTAATGACAGGAGTAGTACATATAAAAAAGATTAATTGAAATAATACAAAAGTATAAAGTGTAAAACAATGAAAGTCTTTATTTCCAATTCCACTGCCTGGAAGTAACTATTTTAATAGGTTAATATTCATTCTTCATAAATTTGTTCTAAGTATAACACGAATCTTTTAAAAAGGTAGTTTCGAACAAAAATGGGATTATAATTTACATGTGATTTTATGACCTGCTTTTTTGCTTAACAATATGTCAGAACACATTTTCATGTTAGTGCATGTAGTTCTATTAATTATATCCTGTTTTTTTATCTGGTATTTGCAAACATGGAATAATGAAGTTATTCAGAAAGCACAAATACTAAGCATACAAAAGACAGTATTATCATAAGTGTGCATATCTACACACTTTATGTACATATACACATATATACATAAAATAATTCATTCCCATGTTAAAAAAAACTTTAAATATAGAAGGACTAAAATGAAAACTAGAATTTCCAGAACACCTAGCTATCCTATCGTTACTCCCTGGAGGTAATCTCTTTCATAAATATAAATGCAATTACATTACATATATTGTCTTATACTGTTTCTACTTATCTTTTCATATCAGACATAGTAGTCCACATCATATTTTTTAAATTGCACCATATTATCCCATTTAGTCGATTATTCCTCCGTCGATGAATAGTCTGTTTTTATCAACTCTTTTTTTTTAAGATTTATTTATTTATTTTAGAGAGAGAGAGAGAGTTTGAATGGGGGGAAGGGCAGAGAGGAAGGGAGAGGGAAAGAAAATCTCAAGCAGACTCCCTGCTGAGCTCAGAGCCCTACCCAAGGCTCAATCTCTCCACCCTGAGATCATGACCTGAGTCCAAACGAAGAGTCAGACGCTCAGTGATTGAGTCACCCAGGTGCCCTGTTTTTATCAATTTAAAGCAGTGACAAACAACTTTTGTATTTTACACATCTATAAATACTTTCGTAGAATAGGTTCCTAGAGTTGTAATTGCTAAATCTAAGAGTAAGTGCATTTACACTTTTGAAAGATATATCATTTCCTACTACAGAGATTCAATCAATTTATACTCCCACTGACAGTGGTGAGAGCATCTTTTTTTTTTATTTTTGAGAGCACTTTTTCCACTTGTAAAAGTTAAGGTCTTTATCCTTAAGTCCAGCATCACAAACATGTACTCTGCTCCTACTATAGCCACTATGCTTTGTGCTGTAGGAGATACAGAAGCAATGAGAGATGTACATCATTATAACATAATAAGGGCTGCTGGGTCACTCTGGGAAGCAGTATGGAGGTTCCTCAAAAAGTCGAGAATGGAGCTACAATCCAGCAATTGCACTACTAGGTATTTACCCAAAGATACAAATGTAGTGATCCGAAGGGGCACATGCAGCCCAATATTTATAACAGCAATATCCACAATAGCCAATCTATGGAAAGAGCCTAGATGTCCATCGACAGATGAATGGATAATGAAGATGTGGTATATATACACAATGGAATATTATGCAGCCGTCAAAAAATGAAATCTTGCCAAGACGTGGATGGAACTAGAGGATATTATGCTAAGTGAAATAAGTCAATCAGAGAAAGACAGTATCACATGATCTCACTCATATGTGGCATTTGAGAAACAAGTCAGAGGATCCTAGGGGAAGAGAGGAAAAAAATAAAACAAGACAAAAACCAGAGAGGGAGACAAACCATAAGAGACTCTTAATCTCAGGAAACAAACTGAGGGTTCCTGGAGGGGAGGCAGGCAGGGGCTGGGGTGGCTGGGTGATGGACACTGGGGAGGGGATGTGTTATGGTGAGCTCTGTGAATTGTGTAAGACTGATTATTCACAGACCTGTACCCCCAAAACAAATAATACATTATATGTTAATTAAAAATATTTAAAAAATCTTTCCATAAAAAAATAAAAATTTTTATCTGGTTAAAAAAAAGGGGGGGGGGCTGCTAGGAGGTTTCCAAATGCCCAGAAACGTGGAAGAGAGAAAGGCTAATTCTTACTGAAGCAAATAGATCCACTCAAGAGGTAGCACTTGAGCTAGGCTTTAAAAGTGGGTAGAAATTTTACAGGCGCTCATACTGCAGAAAAAATAACATTTTATCTGTCTCTCTGTCCTATGAGATCATGACTTTGTTTCTATGTCCAGGTCCTGCTACATTTTTGGTATAACACATGGGAATGAATGAATGAATGAATGAATGAATGAATGAATGAATATGTAGTTGAAAAGGATGTTGACTTTTGAATATAATTCAAAGAATTAAGAGTCTTTAAGGTTGTTTCTCAAGCGGATTCAGTTTTACCATTTCTGTCTTTCTAAAGATTATAAAGAAATTAATACCAGTTAGAGAACTTCCAGGTGTGATCCTTAGATTTCAGATCAGGAAGGAAATTATTGAAAACGTCTTGTAACTAGTACTCCTGCTTCTGGATGACTTCTGTCCCTTCTTATAAAGTACTAGCTGTTTTGTGGTGTAATGTTGAAAATTTGGGGAGATTTATGTGGCTGTCTTCTGTTTTGTTCCTTTTTTTTTTTCTTTAACATTTTATTTATTTGAGAGGTTGAGAGAGAGAGCACGAGCAGGAGAAGGGGCAGAGGGAGAGGGACAAGCAGACTCCCTGATAAGCGTGGAGCCCATCAAACTCGGGGTTTGATTTCAGAACCCTGAGATCATGACTTGAGCCAAAATCAAGACTTAGAGGCTTAACTGACTGAGTCATCCAGGTGCCCCATGTTTTGTTCCTTTTGAATATCTAAATTATAAACATCTAAGCAGAGAGTAGACGCTCTAGAAAGAATGAAATCTTGAATATATATTACAAAGGCAGTCATATTAAAACCTCTTATGAGCTACTGATTAATTCTACATTTTCAGTGATGGCCATTTGTATTCATCTGGCCAGATTAAAAACTCTGGAATCATAGAATCTCTAGCTCTCTAGCCTGTTTTGTCTGAGAGAATTAAAAAATAAATATACAGCAAAGTCTCTGCCCTTAAGGACTTTGATGAAAACTGAGTTCAAATCCCAGTTCTGCCGCTTCATTGTGTGACTGTATAGAAGTTATTGAAACTCTGTGTTTTCCTTTCTTCACCTGCAAAATGGGGATTGCGTCAGATTTTACCCATTGAACTTAAGCCCATTCCCATCCTTCCTTACTATCTCTCTGTTGGAAGCCTGGGCGCCACATTTCCTAGACCTTCTCTCCAGTGGAATTCGGAATAGGCTCTGCCAGAGGGGCTATGCTCATGTGCTACTGGACCATGAAAAGTAAAGGGAACCACTGCATTTGATTCTGGAACTTAGTTTGTTCACAATGATTGCAAATCTCTTTTTATTTATTTATTTAATTTATTTATTAACTGATCTCCAAGCCCAACGTGGGCTTAAGACTGACAACCAGAAGATAAAGAGCCGCATGCCCAACTGACCGAGGCAGCCAGGTGCCCAGGATTGCAAGTCTCTTTCTCTTTATTTTATTTTATTTTATTATTTATTTATTTATTTTTTGAGAGAAAATGAGCGCTTGTACACATGCAAGCGGGGGTGAGGGGGGCATACGGAGAGGGAGAGAGAGAATTTTAAGCGGACTCCACACCCAGCAGGGAGCCTGTCATGGGTTTGATCTCACGCACTGAGATCATGACCTGAGCTGAAATCAAGTCGGCCACTTAACCGACAGCCATCGGGTGCCCCGCAAACCTGTTTTAAAAGTGAAAAAGAGGGGCGCCTGGGTGGCTCAGTGGGTTAAGCCTCTGCCTTTGGCTCAGGTCATGGTCTCGGGGTCCTGGGATAGAACCCCGCATCGGGCTCTCTGCTCAGTGGGGAGCCTGCTTCCCCCTCTCTCTCTGCCTACTTGTGATCTCTCTCTCTGTTAAGTAAATAAAATAAAATCTTTTAAAAAATAGTAAAAAAGAACAAAAGCTGTAAAATAGACTAAACATTAAAACTATATATACAAAACTATATTATACACACACACACACAGAAAGAGATTGATTGAAAAGGGAATCCTTTAGCTTCTGGCTCCTGAAGCAGAAGACAACTGTGGTGACTCCTGCGAAGGAGACGGGACATGTGGCTGAGACAGCTGCTGATCCCTGTGGGCTCTAGCGGGATTACTGGTTCCGCAGACCTGTGGTTTCCTAGATGCCTGGGACAGGAGCAAGAGCCTTCAGCCTCAAAGCCAAGGGCATACTTGCCCATTCTAGGTGACATGCTTCTCCAATTCTAGGGAAGTAGTCCCCTGCAGTTCTATCATCCCCTCCCTTTTTATCCCTCTAGCCCTCCCAACACTTTCATAACCAGGTCCTCATATTAAATACCCTCTTTGACGTACCTACAATGGTTTCTCTTTTCCTGGTTGGGCAGTGACTGATTTAGGGGAATTTTCACTGTACTCCGTAGGATTGTTAGGAGTTAATGAATACATGCCAAGCCCTTGAAAGAGAGTTGGCACATAAGGACTCAATAAATGTTAGCAATTATTATGCCAAAAAATTATGTGGCTTCCAGTTTAGTCTATTTTATCACAACCATTCTCCCAGCTTGGACATGTAACAAATAACTTACGGAATGTTCTTTTTCCATTGTTAAGTTGTGTCCTTTCTGTCAAATCAAATCCTAACCCGTGGCCCTCCAGAAATGTAAATTAGATGTACTCCCTTCTTCCTCTAGCATAGCTGCCTAATTATGCACATAGTTATAGTAGAACCAAGAAGGAATAAGAATTGAAGAACGAAGTCACCCAGAAAGGAAAGCAATTCAGTTGAACAGTAAATAAAACAAAGCAAAACAAACAAACAAACAAAAAAAAAAACCTGTGCATCTCATCAAAATGTCTGATGCACGTATGCCTGGATCTTGAAAGAAGTAAGTCAAGTTTGGCATGATAAATCATTCAGATCTGAGTGGTTTAAAGAAAAGCAAATGTTTCTTCTATTGATTTATTGGGTATTATTTTTCTATTACAGTATGTACCTAGGATAGCCAAGGGAGGGAGGTTGAAGGGGAAGGAAACTGAGTCCACGCACATTTTTCATGAACACCCTTTGGGGCTTTCATTCCGTGAAACTGAAAGCGAACAAGGGGACAAGCTTTCGGTTTGTGCTTATCTAATCTGATGAGAAGCCCTAGGGATGTTTTTTGGTGGGGACAGGATTCAGGACTGTTGGGGGACAGGATTCAGGACTGTTGAGGAACAGATAGTCTCCTAAGTGTAAATCTATGTAACTTGTCGAGTAAATTTTGGTGGATTTTGTAGGTTAGCTATCCTACTGGTACGTTATTTAGAAAACGGTGATGGGCATCAAGGAGGGCACATGTTGCAATGAACGCTGGGTGTTAGTTATACGCAACTGATGAATTGTTGAACTCTACATCAAAAACTAATGATGTACTGTATGTTGGCTAATTGAACATAATAACAATAATGATAAAAAGAAAATGTCTTCTCCATTTCTTTTCTTCTTCCTCTTTTCCTCCCCATTTCCTTTTCACTGAAAGGCAGCAGAAGGTGGTGCTACTGTGTTGGGAAACCACCCAGGGTTCCCCTCTGGTAGGGAAAAAAACCCCACTTCTCCCTCTTCTGTGTATCTCCTTCATACAGCTGACATTTCACTTCTGACACTTCTGGTCACCACACCTGTAGGTTGTTGTTGTTGTTTTTTTTTTTTCTTGCCACATCAAACAATTCTGTAAGACTAGCTGGTGTCAATTTAACTCAATTCCACACTCTCTACGTGGAGATAGTGTTTCATGCCACAGATTAAGGGCTGAGTCTCACAGGACTGGTCTTTACTTCAGGTGTTAATGGCAAGTGGCAGGTTCCCCCGGTACTCACAGCTTCTGTGCCTCGTGGCTACAAATCAGACATTCCCGTGACCTCCTCCCCCTTGGGTTGCTTTATTTACTAGAATGGCTCACAGAACTCAGGGAAGCACTTATTTATGATTATCAGTTTATTAAAGAATACGAGAAAGGATACATGTGTACAGCTAGATGAAGAGATACATACGTGAGGGTCCTGGGAACTTTTGTCCCTGACAAGGTGGGACATGTCACCCTCCCAGTGTGGATGTGCTCACCAACCTGGAGGCTCTTCGAATCTCATACTTTTGGGATTTTTATGGCATTTTCTGCACACAGGCATGATCAGTTATTAACTCCTTTTTCTACTCTTCTAGCTTCTCAAGAGGATGGGGGGTGCGCCTGGGTGGTTCAGTGGGTTAAAGCCTCTGCCTTTGGCTCAGGTCATGATCTCAGGGTCCTGGGATCAGCCCCTCATCGGACTCTCTGCTCAGCAAGGAGCCTGCTTCCCCCTCTCTCTCTGCCTGCCTCTCTGCCTACTTGTGATCTCTCTCTCTCTGTCAAATAAATAAATAAAATCTTAAAAAAAAAAAAAAGAGGATGGGGGATGGGGCGGAAAATTTCAAGCTTCCAATCATGGCTTTGTCTTTCCAGAACCCTCATCTGGGAGCCATCTGGGAGCCTACCCAGAGTTGCCTCATAAGGCAAAAGTCACTCCTGTCACCCAGGGGATTACAAGAGTTTCAGGATCCCTGTGTCAGGAATCCGGTTCAAAGATCAAATAGAGCAAATGCTCCTAATGCTCTTATTGCTTAGGAATTTACAAGGGTTTTAGGAGCTCCATGTAAAGAACTGGGGGGCAGAGATCAAGATACATATTTCCTATTATAAATCACAATATCACACGTGGCCATTTCAGATGAGATGTTCCATATATATTTGCCACGTTTGCCAGCCATTGAGGGAAAAATAGTGTTAGAATGGTAACTCCATTTTATTTTTTAAATTTTAAAAAAGATTTTATTTGTTTATTTGACAGAGAGAGACACAGCGAGAGAGGGAACACAAGCAGGGGGAGAGGGAGAGGGAGAAGCAGGCTTCCCACTGAGCAGGGAGCCTGACGCAAGGCTCAATCCCAGGACCCTGGGATCATGACCTGAGCCGAAGGCAGACGCTTAATGACTGAGCCACCCAGGCGCTCCAAATATGTACATTTTAAATAATAATGAAATATTATTTAAAACAGGCAAATAAGTATATAAAAAATGGAATTAACATCAGTTTTACAACTTGTGACTAATCAGCTTTATTAAGGTTTTAATATTATGCTAACATGAATATGAACATTTAAATAATAATGAAATGACTATCATGAGTTTATCATCCAATTTTTTTATCCCGTTTTATTTTTTTAATTTTTAAAAAAATTTTAAAAAGATTTTATTTATTTATTTGACAGAGAGAGAGATCACAAGTAGGCAGAGAGGCAGGCAGAGAGAGAGGGGGAAGCAGGCTCCCTGCTGAGCAGAGAGCCCAATGTGGGGCTCGATCCCAGGACCCAGAGACCAGAACCCAAGCCTAAGGCAGAGGCTTTAACCCACTGAGCCACCCAGATGCCCCTTCATCCTATTTTAAAAGTAGAACGCTATTGTATCACTCAAGCATCCTCTGTGCCCACCTTAATCTTCCTCCTCCCCGCTGACTCCCAATATCCACAACTGGGAACTTTGTATTTATCATTCCCCTTCATTTTGAAAATGGCTTTACCACCTAAACGTATTTCCCAAAATCATACAATTTTAGATTTATTCATTTTTGGATATTGCCCAAGTGGACAATCTTGTTATTTCTTTTGTTAACTTACTTTTTTCCCCAACCAACATTCTGTTTCTGTAATCTATCCCTTTTACTGCACATACGAGTAGTTCATTCACGGTCACTGTTTACATTATCCTATTATACCAGTATACCCCGGTTGATTTGTTCTAATGATGGACATTTATTTCCAATGTCTTGCTGTCATAAATGGTAAACAATGTTGCAATAATATTTTTGTGCATTTTTCCTAATAACATCCAGCCTCTGGTTGTATGTTTGCACGTAGTGAACATATGCATATGAACATTGCTTACTTCAGTGGAGTACTCCTGGTATGACCACGTTCAACTTTACTAGAAACAGCCAAACTCCCACCAGTTCCATTGCCCCACATCCTTGTCAACACTGGATATGGACCAATTTAAAAAATTTTGGACTATCTGTGTCATGAGGAATGTCTTCCAAAACTCTTCACTAAATAAGGAGATTACTCCAGAAATCAAGTATTTCCTTAGAAAATCAGAGTTACAGAGTAACTACAGTAGGGACTAGAAATTGTTTCTGTTGGATTTACATTTGGTAAATGTAATTGGTGCAGTATGAGATGATAGAGTTGGGAGGAAAATCAGATATATTTAGCTGTAGCATCTGATCCTTTTCCTAATTACATCCCACACCTGCCACCTGCCTCATGTCCTTGAGATGGAGCGGAGATTCTCAAAGGATGAATTATTGCTGCAAACCTCCCTGGGATCAAATCATCATCCATGTTTTGTAGCTGTTAAAGCTTGAACACCTAGGAAGACGCAGGTATTTTTATCTTAAGTCAGAAAAAAGAACCCTAACAAGAGTTCTCATTTGGAACTTCAAGCGGGCATCTTCAAGTGAGACATATCCTTTGTTTTTCAGGGTTGTAGGACCCAGTAGAGTTTTCTCCACAAATGCTAAGGTGGTTTTGATCTTAAATTCTGTAATTCTAGGGCTTGCTTTGTTTTTTCTCCCCTTAGGCCTCTAGGTCACCATCATTCTAACTGTAGATATTGATTGAACACACCATGTGCCAGGCATATCTTACGTTTTGGGGATACAGAGTTAATCAATTGGATAAAGTTAGAATTCCTAACCTCTCAGATTTAGAGATTGTCAAATTTACATACTGGGCCAGTTTAACCTGACCCGGTAGCTGCGGGACCACATTGGGAAGCAAGGAGTAGGAAGAGATCGATTTAGGTCAATGACTGACTTTATTTACTATTTAACTAAAACATCATGGAATCATTGTAAAACCAGTACAGTGTTTCTAACTTTTAAAAATGTTCATTTTTGAATTATACAACTAAATATGTGCTCATTGCAAAAATCAAATGCAGACATTTTTTTAATGGTAATTCAGTTAATTAAATGCAGACATGTTTAAGGCAAAAGTGAAAATTCTTTCTCTACCTTTCCTTTTCCCAAGTGCATTTCCCAAGAGGTGATTGCTATTAAATGTATTCTTTTCCAAGTTTCTCTATGTACATGTAAGTATATGTGAAGAGTGTGTGTGTGTGTGTGTATGAGCATTGTGCACACTCATTTTAAATTATACATATAATTCTGCAGCTCACTTACATCACTCGGTAATTTATCAGGTCATTTCTTCATTATTTACTTTAAAAATTTTACCTCTTGGGCTCCCATTCTTTATTTTATTATGATGACATATTAAAAACAGGCAAATAAGTATATAAAAAATAGAATTAGCATCAGCTTTATCAACTTGTGACTAATCAGCTTTATTAAGGTTTTAATATTATGCTATATTTACTTCAGATACTTTAAAAAAAATATTTTATTTATTTATTTGACACAGAGAGAGAGAGAGATCACAAGTAGGCAGAGAGGCAGGAAGAGAGGGGGGAAACAGGCTCCCCACCGAGCAGAAAGCCCAATGTGGGGCTTGATCCCAGGACCTTGAGATCATGACCCAAGCCGAAGGCAGAGGCTTTAACCCACTGAGCCACCCAGACACCCCTACTTCAGATACTTTTAAAAGATATATACTCCTTCCCCAAATCTTTTAGCTCTTTCTCCAGAGATAACCATTTTCCCCCTAGTTGCTTTTATATTTTTATTACATATATATGACTTCATAAACAACACATAGTTTCATTTCATGTATTGAGATTTTATATGCACAGTTCTTAATTTACTGTTACAAGTTAATTATCACAACAATAGCATAAAGAAGGGTACAAAATGAAAAAGCATTTCCCTTTTTTTTACCTTTTCCATTTACCAGAAATAACAGCCCCTGTTAAGTATCTTTGCTATATTTCCATAATTATTTTATGCCTATCAAGTCTAGATATTATTTATTTATTATTTTTAAAAGTGAGCTCTAAACCCAACATGGGTTTTGAACTCATGATCTCAAGATCAAGAGTTGCATGCTCTACTGATTGAAACAGCCAGGTATCCCTTTTATTTATTTTTTATAAAATGACCTAACATTACACTTTTTTTGTACCTTGCAGTTTTTCACTTATTAATTTACCTTATCATATCTGAGCATATAGATCAATCTCAATGTTTAATAGGTGCATAGTGCTTCACCGATAGATGTACCATAATTTAGTTATTTATGGAATGGCTCAGTTCCAGACTGATGAACATTTAGGTTATTTCCATTTTCTAATTACAGAAATTCTGTAATAAATATTCCATATATTTTTGTGTACTTGTGAAGTTATCTCTATGGCTTATATTAAATGAAAAAAATTGGTGTGCATACAAAACTACAGAAATGTACTATATTTTTACCAGTATCTTGGGTGCTTCTTGTATTAAATAGTGTGGTGTGGTGAAGAAAATGTTAATTTGTAAATCATGAGACATGAGTTTCCAATCCTGACTTCACAGTTGGTGAACTGTGTCTTTGGACAAATGATTTAATAAGTCTGGGATTCATGTCTATCATATGTAAAGTGCAAGATTTCAACCACAAGGTCACTAGGTCCATTCTAAGTCAGGACTATTTATAAACTATGACTGAAATCTCATTACAATTTTTATCTCTGAGTTTGTAGCAACCCTAGGACTTAGGACAATTTTACTTTAACAAGTACGATTTCATGATAGATAACAGTACCCCGAGCAAAAGTAAATCAGAATTGAAAACCCTGTGATAAATAGCTTTTTGTGCAAAGAACAAAGAGCTGGAAAATATGTTATTGGTGGAAAAAGTCACGAAAACTTGACTTTTATTTTCATGTTTAAAATATATCTAAAACTAATCAAAATTTGAGATGGATGAGGCCTCTATCATTTCTAACAAAAGTGCTTTTGTTGGACTCAGTAAATCACATATACTTGGAGAATCACACATAGGAGAAAATTAGCTTGATTTCTGGGACAGTTAATCTAATCTCTTTGAATTGTGTAGCTGCTACCCTCTACTGGTGGGCAGAGGTGAATTCCAGCCAAGACATTTAGCATTTTTTTTGATTCGGAAAGAACAAATTATACCAGTAAAGATGGACAGAAATGATCATTCATTTAATAGAAAAAAAAAAGTATGGTGTTCTTACTACATTCCGAAAACTGTGATGGATACTGCGTAAACGCAAACGTGTTTCTTGCCTTTGTACCTATAAACAGTTGAATGCAACACGGTAAGAATTAAAACCTAAGTATAAAGAGTGCTGCGGGAGCGTAGAGCTGGGTTTAGGGAAGTTGAGAAAAACTTATCAGATAAATTGATATTAAATTACATCTGAAGGCATTTACCAAGGAATGAACGGGAAGGGCATTTCAGTCTGTGCAAATATGTTCAACATGAACAAAGATGGCGTGTTTGGAAAATTACAGCAATGTGATTAAGTTAGAGAAGACGCTGGGAGTGAGAGGAAGATGGTGTGATGAGAAAAGTGGTTCTATGTGAGCCTGAAAAGAAAGGTTGGGGCAAGATTACGAAGAATCATCTAGCTAAGAAAATTAGACTTTATCATACAGCCGGTGGAAAGTTTGTAAGATGACTCTTTCGAAAGAGTAAAATGTACACAATAATCTCAGTATATGGTCTAATTATCAGAAACATTTTTGGTCTTTCTTCATTACTTTTTCTTTAACCTGTAAAATAGGTCAAGATGTACTACTAGGTATTGAAACCAGTTTTGTGGATTGAGAACAATAATATAAAATAAAATAGAACAGAACACAATAAAAATTATAAACTGCCATCATGTTTAATAGGGCTATCATTTTTTTAAAAGATATTATTTATTTATTTGACAGAGAGAGAGATCACAAGTAGGCAGAGAGGCAGGGAGAGAGAGAGGGGGAAGGAGGCTCCCTGCTGAGCAGAGAGCCCAATGCGGGGCTCCATCCCAGGACCCTGAGATCATGACCTGAGCTGAAGGCAGAGGCTTTAACCCACTAAGCCACCCAGGCGCCCCAATAGGGTTATCATTTTGAGAAAACTTTGTTTCAAGTATATATGTGTGCATTGGGTTCTAATATAAAATGTGTTTTTACTGTGGGTAAATTTCACTCATATGTGAAATTTAAGAAACAAAACAAATGAACAAAGGGAAAAAAGAGAGAGAGAGGCAAACCCAGAAAAAGATTCTGAACTATAGAGAACGAACTGATGGTTACCGGTTTGTGTGTGTGTGTGTGTGTGTGTGTGTGCGCGCGCGCACGCGTGTGTGTGTGTGTATGTATGGGTGAAAAAGGTGATGGGGATTAAGGAGTGCACTTGCTGTGATGAGCACCAGGTAATGTATGCAAGTGTGGAATCACTATATTCTAAACCTGAAACTAATATTACACTGTATGCTAACTACACTGGAATTTAAAAAAAGCACCTGGTGAAGTCAAAGAAGAGGTATTATTTGAGCAGATATGTGAATGTATCAAATTGACAGGCTAGAGGAAAATGTTCAAGATAGAAGATTTAATGCATGTAAAGGGGTGAAGAATATGAAGAACACTGACAGTTCTGGAACCAGAAGTAGTTTAGGATTACCGAAATTTTAAGTGAAAGTTTATTGGCTTTCTTTTTGTTTGTTTTTTATCATGGATCTTTTCCTATGGCCTTAATATCAAGGTGTGTGTGTGTGTGTGTGTGTGTGTGTGTGTGTGTGTGTGTGTGTATATATATATATATATGATTTTATTTGTTTATTTGACGGAGAGAGTGACAGAGAGAGACACAGTGAGAGAGGGAACACAAGCAGGGGGAGTGGGAGAGGGAGAAGCAGGCTTCCTGCTGAGCAGGGAGCCCCATGCAGGGCTCGATCCCAGGACCTTGGGATCATGACCTGAGCCCAAGGCAGACGCTTAACTGACTGAGCCACTGAGGCATCCCATGTTATATATATTTTAATATATATTTTCTATTGATAGATGTTCATGTTGTTTCGTATTACTATTACAAACAATGCTGTAATAAATACTGTACCTACTTACGGTGCATATAAGAATGTCTCTGGGGTGCCTAGGTGGCTCAGTGGGTTACAAGTCTGACTCTTCATTTCTGCTCAGGTCAGGATCTCAGATGGTGAGCTGGAATGAGGTGTCTGGCTCCCTTCTAACGGTGGAGTTTGCTAGAGATTCTCTTTTCCTCTGCCTCTGTCCCTCCTCTCCCGTGCTCATGCTCTCTCTCTCTCCCTCCTTCTCTCAAAATAAATAAAATCTAAAAAAAAAAAAAAACCCTATTAGTGGTTTTACTAAATTGAAAGTTATATACAATATTTTGATCAATTCTGCTAAATTTCCCTTCAAAATGTTCTATCAATGTACATTCACGGTACTAGTGTATGAGAGTAGATGATTTCCCATATCCTCGCCAGGGATATAGGTCATAAGTCTTTTTGAATTTTAAGATTATCACTTTGTCAGGTAGACTATTATTAAGGACAGGTTTTCAACCAGTCAGTATAATGAAGGGGCAAAGACCACTGCTATTGTAATCAGACAGACTTCAGTTCATAACTTGATTTTGAGGGGCGCCTGGGTGGCTCAGTGGGTTAGGGCCTCTGTCTTTGTCTCAGGTCATGATCTCGGGGTCCTGGGATCCAGCCCCCTGTTGGGCTCTCTGCTTAGAAGGGACCCCTCTCTCTCTGCCTGCCTCTCTGCCTACTTGTGATCTCTCTCTTCTTTGTCAAATAAATAGATAAAATCTTAAAAAAAAAAAATAACTTGGTTTTGACATCTGCTATCCCTGCTAATTAAATTGTTTCCAAGTGATAGTGTTGTGGCATGTTTACATGTGAAGTGTACAAAGAACATATTTATGGAAAGAGTTCAATAGGATTCATCATTACAATAGAATTTGGAGTAAATAGTGGGCGTTAAATAATAGTTCATTAGTTTTTGCGAATTTATCAGTAATTGAGTTGGTCCCATTTAAGTGTTTGAGGTTCACATTTTCCAAAAAGATAACCAGAATGCACACTGAAAAGTGCGGCAAACTATTTCAACAGGTGCTGTTCTGTGAAATCCTAGATTAAAAGGTGCCGTTAGGCAACTAATCAGGCTGGGCATTTTTAACATTTAGATGCTGGAGGATTAAAATCCACCATGACTACGACTGGGTCATGTATTTACTGTAGGTACCCGGTTGGGGATTACCAACAGGTAATTACCCCCTTTCTGCCGGGAAACTATGGTTAAAAAGTGGTTCTTGTCAGAAAAAAATTCTCCAGATTTCAAGACGGTCCTCTTCCTCTCTAAGCACTGCAGGCACCTGCCAGCAGCAAGATGGCGCTTTCCCTAATCACCTTTGGGAATGGAGATTTCCATAATTTGGGTCACGCCCTGGAAAAGCCATTTTGCCATTACCCAAGATGGCGAACATCGCAGCTTCACGGTTTCCAGGTTTCAACATGGCTTCCCCAACCCGAACCTCCGGAGGTTAATCGCAAGAACCAAACTAAAATCGCGCGGAAGTAGCGTAAGCGGAAGTTGTCCGCAGCCCAACTCTCCCCCGCCCCCACCACGTTCGCCCCCGTTCCTACGCCCCGCCCCCCGTGGCGCGGAGTGCAGAGCCAAGATGGCGGCCGAGTTGGAGTACGAGTCTGTTCTGTGTGTGAAGCCCGACGTTAGCGTCTACCGGATTCCTCCCCGAGCCTCCAACCGCGGTTACAGGTACTAGCCCCGAGGCACTGCAGCACACGCATACCGGGTCGGGGATGACAGTTTCCTCCTCAGGTAGCACGCTGCGAGTCCCTTGCCACTGCCACCTCTGGGTTGTCACCTTGCTAGCCTGCCCACCTGGGTTGTTAACGCCCTGCCCGTCTGTTCTTTCCCCACTGTGGAATGCCATCCTGGTTTCCTCCGTTTAAAAAAAAAATTTACTGCATCCTCCCACCCCTCCTTCCTTGGGCCCCTCTGGGTTACCCATCTGCTCCCCATCATCCACATCCAATCGTCACTGCTCCATTGCCAGTCACCTTTCGTTCTTTTCCTGCGTCCTTCAGTTTGTCACTCTTGTCGAAACCCCCTCCCGTCCTCTCTCATACACATTACTAATACCCCGTACGCTTTTGTGGATAGTCATTGTGTTGGCCATTCTGTAGGAGATACAGTTTATCTTCTGTGCTGTTGTCAGTCTTGCTGCCAAATACCATCCACCATTTGGTTTTCCTTTCAGTTCTTTTGCTAGTGGGCAAAGGTTATGATTATGTAGGTTTTCCGGTGGTTGTCCATTCTGTTTCTTTTCAGTACGTTTTCTTGATGATTACATAGTATTTTCTATTTTCCTTGCGCCCCCCCCCCCCCTTCTTAACCTCTCCCATAGCTTTTTCTCTCCAGAGTTAATGCAGCATTTTCTCTGTAGGGCTAACTAACCACCTTGTAATCCGATAACGGTGAGGTTCTGAGGATGCTGTAGGAAGTCATGAGGTCATGTAGTGGAAAGAGTTAACATGTTAACTGGATTACATGCTAAGAAATATGAGTATGACCTCTGACAACTTAACAGCTGTATGATTTGGGACAAATCTCTTAGCTTTTCCAAGCCTTAGTTTTCTCATCTGTGAAATAGGGAAAAAAAAGTTAATGATAATAAAACCTGCTCTGGGTATGTAGCTCACAGAAGTTTTTGGAGGGTTAAATGAAATATAATAAATGTGAAAGAATTTAGGAAATGGTAAAGCAGCATGTAAATATATAGGATACTGTTCTTATCGTTCTCTGATCCACATCACCATCACGATTTTCCTCTTAGCATTTATTATTACTTTGGCTGTTGTGCTCCTCCTGTGTCCATTATTTTGTCTCTTTACTGGAGGTTCATTCATCATGAATCAGTATCTTTGTGCTTGCTGACCTGTGCATTAGACCCTGTGGGTTGTACCTTTAGGCAAAGAGGTAGTCCTAATTCCAGTCTTTGAATCAGAATCCAAATTGACCATGGATAGGAATCTACATGCTTTTTGATGGTAGTTACGGGTAGTAATATGTGTGACTCAGCTGAGACATCATCTTCCTTGGGAAGCTCCCCTTGACCCTTGCATTCTGGCTTCAGTATGTTCTGCGCAAGCGTCCACAACACCTTATCTCTGTCATAGTGAGTGCTCTTCTTTCTGTATTGTAATTGATTGCTTGATCTGTTTCTTTAGACTAGCTATGAACAACTTGTTTCTTTTCTAGTTTTATAGTACATGGGTCTACTACAGTGTCTGGCACATGGTAGGCACTCTGTAAATGTGGAAGAAATTAGTAGGTTACACTTAATCGCATAAGTTAGCATTGATTGAACTGTTAAATAAGGTGGAATAGCTCATGACCTCCCACTTTAGTAGTTAAGACTTCCTGGAGGATAGGATACACCATAAAGTGGGGTTCTCTTCTTTTTCTTCTACTTTAAGGTTTTTTTTAAAGACCTTCCTTCTCTCACCCATCTGCATTTTCTACCTTCACTTCCTAGTTTATCCATAGCGTTTTATCCTTATGTCAGTTAACTGCACTGAGCCATCAAAACAGTTTCTTAATTTTCCTTTTTTTCTTGTTATCTATGTTTTCCGTGCTTTTTATTGACATTTCTTATCCTCTAAAAGGCATTTTATCATTATCCACTCTTACTATAGTGAATGAAGAGAGCTGCGCTAAGTTTGCATCAAGATTCCCATTTATTTGCTTTTGGCAAGACACTTAACTCTTTTTTATTTAAAGATTTTACTTGTTTGAGAGAGCGAGGGAGACAAGAGAGCACAGAAGGAGCGCCTGGTTGGCTCAGTCGTTGAGCGTCTGCCTTTGACTCAGGTCGTGATCCCAGGTCCTGGGATTGAGCCCTGAATTGGGCTCCCTGCTCAGTGGGAGGCCTGCTTCTCCCTCTCCCTCTCCCCTGCCCCGGCTTCTTGTGTTCCCTCTGTAGCTGTCTCTCTCTCTCTCTCTCTGTTAAATAAATTAAAAAGTAAATAAATAAAATCTTAAAAAAAAAAGAGAGAGAGAGCACACAAGCATGGGCAGCAGCAGAGGGAGAGGGAGAAGCAGACTCCCCACTGAGCAGGGAGCCCAACTCGGGGCTTGATCCCAGGATTCTGGGATCATGACCCGAGCCAAAGACAGACGCTTAACCAACTGAGCCAACCCAGGCACCCTAACACTTAACTCTTTTGAACTGTGGTTTCCTCATTTGTAAAAACGGATATACGACTACTTACCTTGCAATATCCTCTCACTTAATTTTCATGAGAATGGGCATAATGCTTGGTATGTAATAGATGCTTGATAAACATTTATGTCTTCCTGTCTGCCTAATCTTGTTTACAGAACCCATTTTACATTCTGAGCATGACTTCTTTAGGCTGCCATTAAAGGAAAAACTGGGCTTTTTAGGAAGTAGGAGGAATACTTGGTTTGAGTGACTAATAAGATCACCTAGCGTGAGCTGTTGCTTCTCAGACTTTCACTGACAATTTAGATTGATGAGAAAGTTATAAATGATTAAGAAATAGTTTCCTAACCAATAAAAATTTTTATATTCATCACTGCCCTCCTCAGCTAAATCAGTAGTAAACTCAATAGTCTGTTCTAAGGTAACGAGAAGAACGCTGGACTTTGAAGTTAGGCATTATTACTTACTGTGTTACTGTTCTTCACCTAGAGAGACAGAGATGATAGGCTTTTCATGCCTGTTCCATACGGTTGCTGTAAGGATTTATTACTGAGGTAAATGAAAATTTGTGAAGTCATTTCAGAAGACCAGCGAAACCAAGAATTCCTCAGGCTAGGTCTTGGGAGTGGGAAAGGAACTAAGCCTCAGGGCTGAAGGAAACTGCTACTGGGAATATCCATTCACTTACTGAGAATTTGTTAAATATTGGCCCCTGGACATGCAAGATAAATAAGACAAGGAATCTGTCCCAGGAAACACATCTAGTAGGCTTGTTCCTGATATGTTCAATATACTATGTTTAGCTCATAGAGGCATGATAGAAGAAGTAATGACTCATTTAAAAACAATTAAAATACAGGGACCTTTAGAGCATTGTAGTCTGGATCATATTCAAGTAGTCTCTTAACTAATCCCCATGCTTCAGCACTTACATCCCTACATTGCTTCTACACACAACAAAGTAATCCTTTTAAAATAAAAGGAAGATTGGGGTGCCTGGGTAGCTCAGTAGGTTAAGCATCCAACTCTTGATTTTGGCTCAGGTCATGATCATCTCAGGGTCATGGGATTGAGTCCTGTGTCCAGCTCCATGCTCAGCAGGGAGTCTCTGCTTGAGATTTTCTTCCTCCCTGTCTCTCTCTCTCTCTCAAATAAATAAATAAGTCTTTTAAAAAAATAGCTACTCTCTTAAAACAAATAAAATAAAAGGAAGATCATGTTTCACCTCTGCTTAAAACCTGTAATGGCTTCTCCTTCGCTCAAAGTCAAAGTTCTTACAAGGCCTATAAAATTTGGCCTTCTGTTACCTCTCCCACTTCATGTCTTAATTCATTTATTCTTACTGCAGTGGCTTCCTTTTTTTGAGGGCAAACATTCCAGGCACACTCCCATCTTAGCACCTTTTGACTAATTGTTCCAATCCTGGAATCGCCCCCTTCCTCCAGTACCTGCATGAGTAACTTTCTTGTTTCCTTCACATTTTTGCTCACATTTCACTTTGTTAATAAGGTCTCCCAACCACCTTCTTCAGTGTTGCAGTCTGTTTATTCTCCCACTACCCTCCCGATTTCCCTTTTCTGCCTCTGCATTTTCTTTTTACTGTAGCACTTATCATCTTCTGAGATACTAATTATTTTGCTTATTTTTTATGTTTATTTTTTATTAGTTGTTTTATAAGTAAACCTCATGAGGGTAGAAGTCTTTGTTTTGTTCATTCACTGTTGTGTATCAAGCACTTAGAGTAGGGCCCGTGAATTAAATACACACTCTAAATATTGGTTGAATTCAGTGAAAGATGATGATACATTTAGGGATTTAGGAAGGCTTGTGTTACCAGTATAATTTATTTAATAGACTTCGTTGTTACCTGGTCAGTAGAATACTGTTATATAAATTATCTGAAGAATGGAAATAGTATCATTATTAGAATTTTAAAAAATTGCTTATATTTGTACTTCTATTGATGCTTATTGGATAATCCTTACATAGTAAGGATTTGTTTGCTTTGGGCTATATGTAATAATGAGACATCTATGTAGAGGGATCATGAGTTATTCTTATTGATTATTTAATCGATAGAAAGAATAAGCAACCCAGGACAGCAAAACAGAAATGTGACAAATGATTCTGTGTAGGTTTTTAGTAATTAAAGACATGGATCTGAAACTTCCTGTTTTCCTATTTTAGGGCATCTGACTGGAAATTAGACCAACCTGATTGGACTGGTCGCCTCCGAATCACTTCAAAAGGGAAGATCGCTTATATCAAACTTGAGGATAAAGTTTCAGGTAATCTGTGCCGATGACTCTAACATATTAAGAGTATTAGTTTGGTGCATTTATTAAGTACATTTAAATTGGGGACTGGGAAAAAAAATAAATAAAATAAATTAGGGACTGGAATGGAAATATTTGTTAACTGGAGTTTTAGATTTTTGCTTTCTTTGTCCAAAGAAGTCTTTTCTTTCTTGTCAGGGGAACTTTTTGCTCAGGCCCCAGTAGAACAATATCCTGGTATTGCTGTGGAGACAGTGACAGATTCCAGCCGCTACTTTGTAATCCGGATCCAGGATGGTACTGGTAAGGAATCTGGGATTTTGAAAGCGTCCGATAGTAGGAAAATAGGTAATGCATGTCAGTGAAAGTGCATCCTAATTGCATTTATCTTATTTCAGTTTACTAAAATTTTCCACTCCTTTTTTCATAGTTAACTATGGTTGCTAATAGCAAGGACAAGGATTAACATGTTATTTGTAATAGATAAGAACACAAGTTCAAGACATGGTAATGAATAGGTAGACGTAAATAAATCAAAATGTCTAGCTAACCTAAGAATTACCACATATTGCCCATCCACTCATTGTGGTGGGTTTTGGTGGGACTGTCTTAAATCATCTATGTTAGGGCAGTCATTCTCTATCTTTTCTCTATAGTCTGTATCAGAGGTTGTTAAACTTTTTCTGTTCAGACACAGATAATAAATATTTTAGATTTTTGTTCTTTATTGTAGCTACTTAATTCTGCTGATGTAGTATGAAAGCAGCCATAGATAATAGCTGTGTTCCAGTAAAACGTTACTTAGACAAGTGATGACAGTATTTGGCCCTTGGGTTGTATGTAGTTTGTGGACCCCTGGGCTGTGAGAAAATGTTTCACATTCACGGACTTAATCTAGTTAAGGTAACTGTTAATTTTCACTGGGTGGAGTTTTCCCCAAGGGGCACTTCCTATTCTGAGTATTCCTGTCTTTTTCACAGGGCGTAGTGCTTTCATCGGCATTGGCTTCACAGATCGGGGCGATGCCTTTGACTTTAATGTCTCCTTGCAAGATCACTTCAAGTGAGTGGAACTTGTCCTTTAGTTACCTGGTTAAAAGGTTTTGGACGTGCTCCTTTTCAGTCGAATGGACACTCTTTTACCTCCTGGTTTCTGTATTTGGTAAACTAGTTCATTATGAATGTAAATCTTTCTATTTGCTGTTTCCTTATATTATCTTTGTATCTGCTCTATCCTTTCCTTAAAACCCAGGACATGTTTTTGGTCCCTTGTACAGTGTTTTGAGATGCTTTTGCTTATGTGTCTGGGGAATTGTGCTTTTAAGTGGCCGAGGGAGGCATACAATAATAGCATGACGGTATTGGAGATAGTGGGGAGTGGTGTGGCAGTTTTGTTACTTTGTGTCGCTGACGTTTTATGTCTGTTTCAACATTTCTTCCGCCTGCCTGGTTTTGGCACAGCTATGGTGCATAGCATCATGCACGCTGTCGACTTCCTGCTCAAGGGCAGGCGTAGGCATAACGCTGCTTTTCTGCCTCAGAACTCTGAAATTGTGGGAGTCCGCTCAGTTGGCACAGGGATGCAGCCTGGAAGGACTGAGGAATTAACACTCCCTCAGGGGCAGCCCTCAACCATGGAGGATGGGAATTGGCAGCTAAATGCCCTCCTTGGTGGGACAAGTTAAATATGTATTCTGTGTGGTTCCTCAGTGCCACTGAACCCTCTTGCCCTCTTTTATGGCTTTTCTTCCTTTCCTTCCTCATTCTTCATATTCCCTCACTCTGCTTTCTGGAATCCTGTTTCCTGTAAGTTAGTTACACTCAGATTTGTGTGACGGACTCTCCTTTCAGGTAATCTCAGATTAATATAATTTACTCTTTTAGGTGGGTAAAGCAGGAATCTGAGATTTCCAAAGAATCTCAGGACATGGACAATCGTCCCAAGTTGGATCTGGGCTTCAAGGAAGGACAGACCATCAAGTTGAGTATTGGGGTGAGTATGATTTCTTTCCCCCACTCACTGTATTTCTATGATAAGCTTGTGACTTTTTCTTTCTCATCTCTGTTTTCTTTATGTAGAACATTACAACTAAGAAAGGAGGTACTTCTAAGCCCAAGACTACAGGGGCTGGGGGCCTAAGCTTGCTCCCACCCCCACCTGGAGGCAAAGTCACCATTCCTCCACCGTCCTCCGTTGCCATCAGCAATCATGTCACTCCACCACCCATTCCAAAATCTAACCATGGAGGTAGTGATGCAGGTAAATCTCTCCATAACTTTGAGAAATCATCATATCTTAGGTTCTGATTGGGTAGCACCTGTTTGCCAAGGAGTATGTTGATGTTTTTGCTATTAAATCGCACTCGGTACTGACAAGGTGATTCTGGCAGCCTCTAATAAGGAATTAAAGCCTTTCTAATGAACCGAGAGTCATGGTATTTGGCAGGTTCTTTGTCGGAAAATGAGTAGATATTAAAAAGACCATTTTCTTCGTTGTACCTTGGTTAGATGCTAGTAGGCCTGAGAGTCAGATGGAGTAAGATTTTGGTCATAGCTCTGCTATTTTATATCCGAATGTATTTGGTAACGTTACTTACATTTTTTGGTCTCAATATCCTTTTTGTTTTTTAAAGATTTTATTTGAGTGGTGCCTGGGTGGCTTGGTTACGCATATGCCTTTGGCTTGGGTCATGATCCCAGGGTCCTGGGATCAAGCCCTGCATCTGGCTCTCTGCTCAGCGGGGAGCCACCCTCTCCCTCTCCCTTTGCCTCCTGCTCCCCCTACTTGGTACTTGTGCAGGCTCTCTCTCTCTTTCTCTCTCTCTGTGTCAAATGAATAAATAAAATCTTAAAAAAAAAAAAAGATTTTATTTGAGAGAGTGCACAGGGTGGGGGAGGGGGAGAGGGAGAGGGAAAGCAGACTCCCTATTGAGCAGGGAGCCCAACACAGGGCTCGATCCTAGGACCCCAGGATCATGACATGAGCTGAAGGCAGATACTTAACCGACTGAGCTACCCAGGCACCCCTGTCTCAATATCCTTATCTATAAAATGGAGACTTAAAATTACCCCAGAATTGTAAAGGAGGAATAATGTGACACCACCTCGCACAGTCCATCGAACGTTGTAGCCATTCAGTAAATGTTATTTTTTTATCTTTTCTGTTTCTTCACAAAGGCAGTTGGGAGAAAATTAGACAGCATCTGGGTTTGTGAATACATTTTCAATGTTCTGTACTATCTGAGGGGAAAAAGAAGAGGTAGAGTTGTTTCCATTTCAAGAATGGGAACATTAGAACTCGGAAAGGAATTTTCCAAAGATTAGAGAAGCAGGTATTAGAACTGGTAGTTTTAACTTACAGTATTACGGGGATGCAGAGCATTCATGTCACTGATTGCTAAGAATAAACTTTTTTTGGAATTTTGACGTAAAAATGGTTATAACCTACTTCTGTTCATAAGTGTCTCGAAGGCACTGGGGATAATGTCTACGGTTTACTTTTAATTTTTTTGAATTAAGCTTTTTATTTTAAGATAATCATAGATTCACCTGCAGTTGTAAAAAATAACAACAAAGAAATTCTGTGTACCCTTTACCCAGTTCCCCTAAATGGTAACATTTGCAAAACCAAAGTCAAATACCACCAGGAAATTGACATGGATACCATCTACTGATCTTACTTAGATTTCACCAGATTTACGTGTTCTCATTTGTGTGTATATGTGTGTTTTTAGTTCTGTGCACTTTTATCGTGGGTAAGTTCCTGGATCCATCACTACGGTCAGGATACAGAACAGCTCTGTCAGTGCAAGGATCCCTCATGTCATGTGTTTATACCCACACCTACCTCCTGTGTCCTGCCTCACACTCCCTCACTAACCCTAGGTGATCGATCACTAATCTCTTCTCCCTCTCTATAATTTTATCACCTCAATGAATGTCATATAAAATGGAGTCCTAGAGTATGTAACCTTTGGGGATTGGCTTTTTCCACTCAACGTACTTCCCTTGAGGTTCATCCAAGTTGTGTATATCCGTAGTTTCTCTTTGCTGCTGGGTAGCAGTTCACGGTATGGAAGTACCACAGTGTGTTTAACTGTCACCCGTGGAAAGACATCTGGGTCGTTTCCAGTTTTTGGCTATTACAAATAAATCTGCAGTGAACATTCGTGTATAGATTTCTATGTGAGCATGAGTTTTTATTACTAAGATTTTTATTATGTTTTCCCTCTTCTTTTCTCTTCTCTTTACTGTGTATTCAGATATTCTTTTAGATTTGGATTCTCCTGCTCCTGTCACGACACCAGCACCAGCTCCAGTTTCTGCAAGCAATGACCTGTGGGGAGACTTTAGCACTGCATCCAGGTATGAGCCTAGTGAAACCACCATACTCTCAGTCAGGGTACAGAGGATATGTGACAGTCAAATGAAGTCTTGATCTGGGAAAGCAGGGCATTTGCAGGTCGTACAGAGTCTTTGGCAGGAATTCTAGGTAAGGAAGTAGAGGAATGCGGGGGATGGTGGGGTAAGAGAGTTGTAGGATGATGTTTGAGTGGGATATTTCAAGACTTGATAAGTAGAATTTCTGCAAGGTAGTTTCAGAAATTCTGGGCAGCAGTTTCTTGGAAGCTATTGCGTGAAGAATGGAGTAGCTATCCTAATTCCTTTGGCTTTCTCTCTCTTCTCCTGTCTTGCAGCTCTGTTCCAAACCAGGCACCACAGCCATCCAACTGGGTCCAGTTCTGAATAGCATTGGCAGGACATTAAGGACAGACTTGAAGAAAAAAAATGACCTTGAGGGCACCAATCTGTGAGGGAAGCTAGGAACTCCTACTGTCCCCAGAATCAAAATTACTGGACAATCTTTGTCATAGCTTCTCCATTGCATTCAAGCTGGTTTATGTCACTCCCCTATGTTGTGACTTGCCGTACAGCCAAGAAAATATCTTATCTCCTGTTCACTTTTAAGGCAGGGGAATAATGGGTCTTACCATACTTGTGGCTGACTATGCAGGGCTCGGAAGGCCAGGTCTCTTTGCGGGGGAGACAAACTCTACCATCTGTAAAATTTTTCTCCATCTTTTCAATTCTTTAACTTCTTTCTGAATCCTCTCCTGACCCTGTGTGCCCTATTTAGCAATTTCAGGGGAGACAGAAACCTTGAAATTTCTTTTTCCATTAACCTAAGACCCTAAAAATGGACTGACTGACCTCAGTGTTTACTAATTGAGAGTTTCGATAGGGATAGGTGTGAAGAAAGACCTGTTTCCTGGGTCTGTGTCCTATATCCTCCTTCAGGCTTATCCTGTTCAGTGAACATCCAGTGCCAGGTGCAGCTCCGTCACCCTCTCATGTGTTTACATGTTTCTTCCTATGCTCGGAGGGTTTTGTTGGTGGCACTTTCACTGTTCTTTGTTTGCTGAATAGTGCAACATCTTTGAGTAGTGGGTGTCTCTTGGATGAAGGAGGTTCAGGGGGCCGTTTCCCAAGTTATGTTGTAGAGAAGTGTTTACTTTCTTGCAGCTCCATCTAGTTGCTGCATTTGAAGTGTGGCATTACTTTGTATTTGCCCCATTATTTGACCCGAAGTTGAAGGGTTTAGAGTTTTTAACCGGATATGTAGAGCAGAGGGGTTGAAAGCACGTAGCTCTCTTTCAGTACCCATATTGCCTTGCTGCCTGGGTATCTGGCCCCTTTCCATAAACACTTATTTTTCAGTCCATCTAGCTCTTCAGTAGAAAGCTGCTATTACCTACATCGTCATCTGTGAAGGAAGTCGGGAGAGTCCACGGCGATAGCTGTGATAGGGTTGCCCAAGTGATGGCCTTGATAGACCGTCACCTGGGGTATCTCAGAAGCAAGTTACTCTCCCACCACTTCCCCTTCCCTCTACACCACCATTCCTTTTACGATGCTGTGAAGAGAGTTCCCTTTCTTGGATGAACGGGCACTATCTATTTTGTTAATGGGCAGTTTTGAGGATGAAATGGGAGGATATCATTTCTTCCCTTAGCACTTCTTTGGATGCATACACTCTGGCTGAAGGGAGTCTTACATTTAGTTTTAAAATATATTCTCTCTCCTGCATTTCCTTCCTGACTCTTTTTAACTTTGGGTCCATTTTTTTTTCATTGCCTCCTGTTCCAGGCAGCTCTATTCTCACAGAGCCATGGCAGGACATTCTAAAATTCCAATAGAAAACACTAAATGGAAAGTTCTATGGAATCACTAGTTACTAACTACCGGGAACCTATTTTCTCAATCTTCCTCCATGTTGTGTTCTTTGTATTCTTAAGATGATAATATATTATGTATTTGAATTGCTGAAAAATTGAAAATGAAATTTAAAATATATGTATATAAAGCATATGCTGTATTGGTGCAATAATGGTAATTAAAAATGTGGAAAAAGGTAGTGTCTCCTTTATCTTTTAATTTCAGTGCTTTTTAATTCAACTGACCCAATATAAATGGGCCAGTAGGTAATAAACAGACATTTTATATCTATTACTCTTTTTTAAGAGATAGGGCTTTTAAGTTCAGGTTAGACTTCTGCCCTCATGGTTCTAAACCCACAGAGCACTCCTTGTAGAGATCTTTATATGAATTACTTATTTGCTGGAATAGTTAATTTCCTTTGTTTCAGATTATATTCATGATCTAGGCCACCTCTCACATCCCAGAACTATAAGCAGCACGAATGAGGGGAATCAGTGTATAAGATGGAACTAAAGTCAGGGCCATAGACTTTGGAAGCCAGAAGGATCGTGGAGTTCTCATTCAGTGATTTTCACAGAAGGTGAATCAAAATGATATATGTGCTTGCCTTTTTTTTTTTTTTTTTTAATAAAGTAACACACTTCCCCTCCAGAGGCTCTGCTGCACTTCCTCCATTTGCTTTCCTAGAGTAGGGCCTAGATGGCTTTCCCAACCATGGCCTTTCTTATTATTACCGAGGTGGTGAGGCACTGTCATTGATAGAAGTGTATCCTAAACCTCAGGTTTTATTTGGGGAAGAATGTAGACAATCATTTTTTTTTTTTTAGCTTAGTCCCCTCAGTTACACATTTGTATCTACCTTCACAGTTGTAGTATGAACTTTTATTACTCCACTTCTTCTGTTCTGATAACCTTCTAGGCAGTTGGCTTGCCTCTAGCTTTCTTTTCCTCCAGCTCCAATTCAGCTTACCTGTTACCACCAGAATCATCTTCCTACCTGAGCCCTGCTCATGCCCTTTCTCCCCCAGCTCATTGTCTTTAATGATTTTCCTTTGCTTTTAGAATAAAGTCCATAGTACCATTTCATCCTCAACTCTGTTTTCCCTTCCACTCACAGTATGCTCCTGGAACTAGGGTACTGGTCATTCTTTAGATGCCATTAGCACCATGAGCACTGAATGCTTGCTAAATTTCCCTCTGCCTAGAATACCTTCCTCTCTGTTGAAATCCTTTCCATTTCATAAAGCTCGTGTAAATACTACTTCATGAAATGTCACCTATCCTCCCAGTCTGAAAAATGATCTCCCTTGTTTTGTTTGGGTTGCTGTTGAAATTCTCTTATTAATTTGTAAACTCTTTGAATATAAAGACCATGTCTTCATTTTTATCTACTTTACCATACTTCCCATATACCTTTCTATGTAGTTGATGCTCATTAAATACTTGTTGAATTAACAGTGATTTCAGTGAAGAAGGACTAGAAATCAGTAAGTTGGGTGTTTTCCTTCTTTTACTCATTCTCCGGGTTGTTCTTTGCTACATGACATAAATATTCCTTACCGCTTTGTCATAGTTAGAGAAAATCTCATTTATGTGCTCCAGAGTCCGCCAGTATTAGGGATTGGAAAGCAGTGATGAAGAAAAATTTTACTTTGGTACTTTGCCTATGACCTGGGAAAAGAAAAACAACATTGTAAAGCACAGCTGTGGGTAGCTTACTGTCTCATTTTGATTATTATAACCGTCTAAGATTACATTGCGCTTTGGTTATGTTTTAGTTATTTTCTAGCTTCTAAAAAATCCATTTCTGTTATTGCCTCTTAACTGTACATGAAGAGAATACATATGGTTTGTGACTAGGGGACTCCTACTCAGGAGCTCCCCATCAATCACGTATTCTCTTGAGAAGGAAAGGAAAAATGAAGAGAGTTATCTTTACTTCCAGGTCCCTTAAGCCTGGAGGATATATGTAGCCTTGTGATTGTTTTCATAGAAATTTTATGACTTGGCATTTATTTCAGATTTTGCAATAGTCATTTTCAGTCCCCTTTTGAAAGATAAGATACAGGAGTAGTATGTTTTTTAAAAAGCTCTGGTATATTTGAATTGCCTATATTGGAGCCAGGAGTAAAATAATTGTCCGTGGTGACCTCATGTTCTGCCTTATCAGTCTGAGGATAGTGTCATCCCCTCAATTAAATACAATAATGCATTAAGACCCATTGTGGATTCCTTGCCTTTTAATACTTTCTTTTTTCGTATGTGTGCTCTGCCACTGAACCTGTAATAGGAAAGAAGGCATTGGAGCACTTTCTGTGAACGCTTAATCTGGCTGCATATCGGCATGGGACCACTAGAGGGCGAGCTCCCTCTAGCAACTCTAGCACAACTGTAGGAAATACTGCCCAGACATCCTGGTCACAGGGAAGGTGTTTAAGAAGAAAGACATAAAAGAAAGGCTCAAGAGACATATCTGTGGAGTCTGAAAATGCATTTGATGCAAAGTTTGTTGGGAATGTAGAAAAATTGCTGTTTAGGTAGACAGAAAATGAAGTAGAGAATAAGACTTTATTTAGACTTTAATACTTAAATATTTGAATATTTAAATATTTGAATACTTAAATACTTAATTTTAATAACCCCCTCCATCAAAATAGATGATTAATAGGTACTAAAGTGTAGTGGTGGTTATGAGCGTGGATTTGGGAGGGAACAAATTGCCTTGGTACAAAATTTTGCTTTGCCACTTATGGGCTTTTTAACTTTGGACAAGTTACTTAACCTTTGTTTGCCTTAGTTTCCTCATGTGCAGTATGAGGATAATAGTTCCTACCTTATTGGGTTATTGTGACAACAAAATTAAAATTTTAAAGTGCTCAAGACAGGGTCTGGCACATGGTACTACTACTACTGCTTGGTGGCTATTCTAATTCTCGGTATCAGGATATGCAATGAAATGGTAAGTGTAAGGGCAAAATGATGTGAGTTCCTTTCTTTTTTTTAAAGAAAATTAAATCTTTATTGAGATATAATTGACATATATAGCATTACATTAGTTTGGGTATACAACATACTCACTTGATACATTTATATATTGTAATAGGAGTACCACTCTTGTGTTGCTAACACCTTTTTTTTTTTTTTTAAGATTTTATTTATTTTAGAAAGAGAAAGCTTATGGCTGGCGGGGGAGGCGAAGTTTTGAGCAGACTCCGTGCTGAGCCTGGAGCCTGGTGCAGGGCTTGATCTCAGGACCCTGAGATCATGACTTGAACTGAAACCAAGAGTCAGTTGCTTAACATACTGAGCCACCCAGGTGTCCTTAGAAGCAAACACTTCTAGCTGACATCACAAATTTATTAAATTTATTTGATATTTATTTATTTTTTCTGGTGAGAACAATTAAGATCTAGTCTCTTACCTCTTTGAAGTTTATAATGCAGTATTGTCTATAATCACCATGCTGTGTGTTAGATCTCCAGGACTGACTTATCTACTGGTTTCAGGTTTGTACCCTTAAACCTCATCTCCCCAACCCCCCACCCCCTAGTGCCTGATAACCACCAATCTACTCTTTGTTTCTATGAGTTTGGCTTTTTTCAATTTCATATATAAGTAATAACATATAATATTTGTCTTTTTCTGTCTGACTTATCTCATTTAGCATTGCCCTTCAAGGTTTATCTACATTGTTGCATACATACATATATACACCCATGTCTTTTTTTTTATCATAAATGGACACAGGTTGTTTCTATATTTTGGCCTTTGTGAATAATGCTGCAATAAACATGGAAGTGCTTATATGTCTTTGATATCCTATTTTCATTACTTTTGGATGTATACCTAGAAGTGGAATTGCTGGATCATTTGATGGTTTTAGTGTTTTGAGGGACCTCTGTACTGTTTTCGGTAGTGCTGTACTAATTTGTCTATCAAGGGTGTAGAAAGGTTTATTTTTCTCCACATCCTTGCCAACGCTTGTTACCTCTTGTCATCTTGAAGACAGCCATCCTAAAAGGTGTGAGTTAATATTTCATTGTGGTTTTGATTTGCATTTCCTTGATGATGACTGATGTTGAGTATCTTTTCATGTGAATGGGCCCCAAGCATCACTCCTGCCAGTCTGGGCCCACCCTAGGGCTTGGAATGGAGTAAAGTAGAAATGGTATCTTTGTGGTCTTGAGTCACACTGAGACGGTTGACTGCTTGTGACTCTATGTAAACATAACCTACCTTTTGTAAATGAAAGAAAAAAAAAGCTACCGGCCATTTTATGTCTTCCTTGGAAAAATGTATGTAGTTCCTCTGACCATTTTTAATATGATTGTTTTTTTTGTTACCGAGTTGTAGGAGTTCTTTATATATTTTGGGTATTAACTCTTTCTCAAATATAGTTTGTAAATATTTTTTTCCCATTCCATAGGTCGTCTTCATTTTTTAAAAAAGATTTTCTTTATTGAGAGAGGGAGAGAGCAGGAGTTGGAGGGGGTGAGGGCAGAGGGTGAGGGAGAAGCAGACTCTCTGCTGAGCAGGCAGCCTGATGTGGGCCTCCATCCCAGGATCCCAAGATCATGATCTAAGCCAAAGGCAGATGTATGACTGACTGAGCCACCCAGGCACCCCATCTTCTTTTTTTTTAAATGTTTCTCTTGTAGGGGCTCCTGGGTGGCTCAGTGGGTTAAAGCCTCTGCCTTCGGCTCAGGTCATGATCTCAGGGTCCTGGGATCGAGCCCCGCATCGGGCTCTCTGCTTAGCAGGGAGCCTGCTTCCCACTCTCTCTCTGTCTACTTGTGATCTCTCTCTCTGTCAAATAGATAAATAAATCTTTAAAAAAAATGTATAAAATGTTTCTCTTGTTGTGCAGAAGCTTTTTAGTTTGACAGAGTTCCACTTAATGATTTTTACTATTGTTGCTTCTACACTTGAGGTCGTATCTAAAAAATCATTGCCAAGACCAATGCCAGGGAGCTTCCTCCCTGTGTTTTCTTAGAAGAGTTTTACTGTATCAGATCTTACATTTAAGTCTTTAACCTATTTTGAGTTAATTTTTAAGAGTGCTGTGAGATAGGGGTCCAATTTCATTTTTCTTCATGTGGTAATCCAGTTTTCTGAACAGCATTTGTTGATGTCAATGTCCTTTTCTCATTGAGTGTTCTTGGCACCCTGGTCAAATAAATGCAGGGGTTTATTCCTGGACTCTCTGTTATGTTCCATTGGTTTTTATGTCTATTTTTATGCCATCACTATACTGTTTTAAATACTATAGCTTTGTAGAGTACTTTAAAATCAGGAAGTATGATGCCTTTGGCTTTGTCCTTTTCCTCACAATTGCTTTGGCCACTACTTTGGAGTGTACTCTTGTGGTTCCATACAAATTTTAGGATTGTTTTTTCTATTTCTGTGAAAGATGCTATTGGAATTTTGATAGAGATCGCATCGACTCCTTAGATGGTTTGGGTAATGTGGGCATTTTAACAATATTTATTCTTTCAATCGATGAACACAGGGTGTATCTTTCCATTTTTTTCTTTTCAGTTTCTTTTGTCAAAGTTGCAGTGTTTGGTGTATAGAAATTTCACCTTCTTGGTTGAATTTATTCCTAAACAACAATGTTGTTTTTGATGCTATTGTGAATGGGATTGTTTTCTTTATAACTTTTTCAATTGTTTCATTGTTAGTATGTAGAAATACAACTGATTTTTGTATGTTTATTTTGTAACCTGCAACTATACTGAATTGGTTTATTAATTCTAACAGTTTTTTTTGTGGAGTCTTCAGGATTTTTTATATATAAGAGCATATCATCTGCAGAGACAATTTTACTATTTCCTTTTTGACTTGGATGACTTTTATTTCTTTTTCTTGCCTGATTGCTTTAGCTTGGACTTCCAGGACTGTGTTTAATAGGAATGGTGAGTGGGATTCCTTTTCTTATTCCCGATCTTAGAGGAAAAGCTTTCAACTTTGCACTATCGTGAGTATGTTATCTGTGGGCTTGTCATATATGGCCTTTATCATGCCAAGGTATAGTTCTTCTGTAACTAATTTGTTGAGAGTTTTTATAATGGAAGGATGTTGTATTTTGTCAAGTGCTTTTTCTGTATCTGTTGAGATGATCGTGTAATTTTTTTGTCTTTCATTTTATTAATATGGTATATCACGGTTCATGATTTGCATACATTGAACTATTGTTCTTTTTCCAGTTCCTCGAGGTGTAAAGTGAGGTTATTTATTTGAGATCTTTCTTTTTTCTTAGTGTAAGCTTGTATCACTGTAAGCTTACCTTTTAGAATTACTTTTATAGCCTTGCATAAGTTTTGGTATGTTGTGTTTTTATTTTTGTTTGTTTAAAAAAATATTTTTTTATTTCCTGTTTGATTTCTTTGACATACTGGTTATTCAGGAATGTGTTAATCTTCATAGATTTGTGAATTTTCTAGCTTTCCTCCTATTACTGATTTCTAGTTTCATACTGTTATGGTTGAAGAAGATACTTGATATGATTTCAGTCTTAAATTTCCTAAGATTTGGTTTTTGATCTAACATCATCTATTCTGAAAAATGTTATGTTTGGACTTGAGAAGAATGTGAATTCTGCTTTTGTTGGATGAAATGTTCTGTGACTTATTTGTTTTGTAACTGGAAGTTTGTACCTTTTATTTTTATTTTTTATTTTTATTTATTTTTAATATTTATTTATTAGAGAGAGCACAAGCAGGGGTAAGGAGCAGAGGGAGAGGGAGAAGCAGGCTCCCTGCTGAGCAGGGAGCCCGATGCGGGGCTCAATCCCAGGACCGTGGGATCATGACCTGAGCTGAAGGCAGCCGTTTAACCGACTGGGCCACCCAGGTGCCCCTATTTTTATTTTTTAGAGAGCGTGAGGTGGGTAAGGGCAGAGGGAGAGGAGGAGAGAGAGAATCTTAAGCAGGCTCCACACTTGGCACGGAGCCCGATGCCAGGCTTGACCCACAACCCCAAGATTATGACCTGATCAAGAGCTGGATGCTTAACTTACTGAGCCACCCAGGCACCCTGAAGTTTGTACCTTTTAATCCCCTTTATCTATTTCACTCATCTTCCCACCCACCTCCCCTCTGGCAACCACCAGTTTGTTCTCTATATTTAAGAGTCTGTTTTTTTGTCTCTTGTTTTCTTTCCTTTCTTTCTTAAATTCCACATGTGAATGAAATCATATGGTATTTGTCTTTCCCTGTCTGACTTATTTCACTTAGCATTTTACCTTCTAGGGCCGTCCATATTGCAAATGGCAAGATCTCATTCTTTTTTATGGCTGTGTAATATCCCTTGTATATATGCACCACATCTTCTTTATCCATTTATCTATCGATGGACACTTGGGTTGTTTCCATTTCTTGGCTATTGTAAATAATGCTGCAGTAAACACAAGGGGTGCCTTTATGTTTTTGATTAGTGTTCTTGTTTTCTTTAGGTAAGTATCCAGTGGTGGAATTACTGGATTGTATTTCTATTTTTAATTTTTTGAGGAATCTCCATACTGTTTTCCACAGTAGCTGGACCAATTTGAATCCCCACCAATGGTGCACGGGGGTTCCTTTTTCTTCACATCCTTGCCAACACTTGTTTATTTCTTGTCTTTTTCATTTTAACCATCCTGACAAGTGTGAAGTAATCTCTCATTGTGGTTTTGATTTGCATTTCCCTGATGATTAATGATCTTGAGCATCTTTTCATGTGTCTTTTGGCTATCTGTATGTCTTTAGAAAATGTTCAGGTCCTCTGCCCATTTTTGGTGGGATTATTTGTTTTTTTGGGTGTTGCATTGTATAAGTTCTTTATATATTTTGGATATTAACCCCTTATTGGATATATCATTTGCAGATATATTCTCCCGTTCAGTAGGTTGTCTTTTTGTTTTGTTGATTGTTTCTTTCACTGTGTAAAAGTTTTTAATTTTGGTGTTGTCCCAATAGTTTATTTTTGCTTTTGTTTTCCTTGCCTGAGGAGTTGCCTATGTTTTTTTTTCTGGGAATTTTATGGTTTTAGGTCTCACAATTAGGTCTTTAATCCATTTGGAGTTTAGTTTTGTGTATGGTGTAAGAAAGTGGTCTAGTTTCATTCTTTTGTATGTAGTTGTCCAGTTTTCTCAGTACCACTTGTTGAAGAGATGGTCTTTTTCCCATTGTATGTTCTTCCCTCCTTTCTTGTAATTAATTGACCATTTAAGTGTGAGTTTATTTCTGGGTTCTCTATTCTGTTTCATTGATCTATGTGTCTTTTGTGCCAATACTGTACTGTTTTGATTACTAGTTTTGTAGTAAATCTTGAAATCTGGAATTATGATACCTCCAGCTTTGTTCTTTGGAGAAGATCATTTTGGATTAAGATTTTGTGGTGATCTCTTCTCTAATGAATTTGACTTTCCAAATCTCTCCCCAGGTTTGGAATATTTTTAGCTGTTATTTCTTTAAATAGCTTTCTGTCCCTTTCTCCCTCTTTTATCCTTCTGGAACTCTAATGATGTGTGGATTGTTTGTCTTTTGTAGACTTTTGTCTTCTCTTTTCATTCTTTTTTTCTTTTTGCTCTCTAACTGGATAATTTCAACTGCTATGTCTTCTAGATCACTGATTCTTCTTGGTTAAGTCTGTTGTTGAAGCTTTCTGTTGAATTCTCCAGTCATTGTATTCTTCAGCTATAAAATTTGTGTGTGTGTGTGTGTGTGTGTGTGTGTGTGTGTGTGTGTGTGTGTTTTAAAGATTTTATTTATTTATTTGAGGGAGAGAGATAGAGCATGAGCAGGGTGAGGGGCAGAGGGAGAGGCAGGCTCTCCACTGAGCAAGGAGCCCGATTGTTTTTTTTTTTTTTCTCATGCTATCTGTTGAGCTTCTAATTTTTTCTTGTATTGTTTTTCACTATTGTTAAATTGTTTTTCTCTGTTTTCTTACAGCTCTCTGAGCATCTTTAGAACAATTATTTTGAGTTTCTTTGTCAGATAATTCCTGGATCTTCCATTTCTTTGGGGTTAGTTACTAGAGGTTTACTGTATTTCTCTGCATGTTTCCCTGATTCTTCATTATTCCTGTAGCCTAGTATGGTTTCCTGAATATTTGAAGAAACAGTCCCTCTTTTGGCCTAACTTCCATAAGGGAAGGCTTTTACCTGTGGGTGGGCACGTGCTGGAGCATGCCGTGACCCCAGTTCTAGTGGTGCAGGGTGCTAACTGCTGGGATGTGTAGTTGCACCATATATGGGGTGGGGCATGATGGGCCTTTGGCTCAGACCATTGGGGTCTACGGCATTGGCAGTTGTTTTTAGCAAGCACTGCTGGGTCTACAGAGGCTGTAAGGGCTCTTGGAGTCCTCAGTGGTGCCTCCAGGTCCAGCAGCTAGGGACCAGGACAGACACTGGTGGTGACTGGAGCTTGTGGTGTGCACACACTTGGCTGTGGGGACCAGCTGCAAGTGCCTGTTAAGTGATGGGGGCCAGCTGAAGACACACGTAGTAGGTGGGGCCAGGGCAGGAAGCAAGGTCTGGAGCCAGCTTTGGGCTCACTGGCAGCTACAGGGGCTCTGGCTGTTGGTGTATTCTCCTCTGGTTGCATGGTCTCCACTTTCGGTTGTGTGCACCATAGTGGTGGTTATTGATGAGCATCAGGTTGGCAGTGTGCAAGTGCATAGCTGGAGAAGCTAGACTCGTGTGTGCACATGATGTTTAGGGTAATCTTTTGGGGTCTATGCTAGCATCTTGTATTTGAACAGCAGCCTTGGTTGGCTGCTGGTGTGGTTCAAGGGCTCTGGAAAGGGTGGCAGGGGGTGTGTGTGGCGAGGGGGCTAATGTGAGCAAATGTGAATACCTGTGAGGCAAAAGCTGGTGAAATTGTCAGGGAGTCTGCTGCGATCATTCATTTCTGTGGTGGCAGAATCTGTGGGATTTGTCCGTAGAGCATGTCACTGAACTATGACATGTGACATGTGACCTGTGACTTGTGTAGCTGCTTTTGGTTTCCTCTGCTGTTTTCCTTGTTCCTAGCTGTCTCTGTGCATCTCAGCTCTGCCAGTCTGGGTGGGATGAAACTGAAGTGAGACCTCGGAGTGCTCTAAAAAGCTAGGGAAGCTGACCACTCATCCCATTTTTCCTTTTCTGGTAAAGGGAGCTCTTTCTAATTGGGAAGAACCCTCTTGGTGCTGAGCAGTGTTACCTTGGGTGAAGGGGTAGGGTGTGGTGGGAAAATACAGGCAAAATAAAGCTCTTTCTTCTCTTTCTGGGAGCTTATTCTCTGGTTTTTTGTTCTACTGTATTGCTAAAGTTTCTGAAATAGACTCCAGAGCTCTCCAGAGCTGTTTTTGTTCATGAATAGCAGTCTGTTGATCTTCGAGGGGAGACAGAGGCTGGGATCTCCTATGTCACCATTTTGGTGATATTGAAAAATAATTAACCAATTCCTTTATATCTGATGGAACAAGATATTCCAGATTTCACCTTGTACTTTCCTACTGGTTTTCCTTTTTCTTTTTTCTTTTTTATTATTTATTTATTTATTAAAAGATTTTATTTATTTATTTGACAGAGATCACAAGTAGGCAGAGAGGCAGGCAGAGAGAGAGCAGGAAGCAAGCTCCCTGCTGAGCAGAGAGCCCAGGACCCCGAGATCATGACCTGAGCGGAAGACAGAGGCTTAACCCACTGAGCCACCCAGGCACCTCTGGTTTTTCTTTTTAATCTAAAACCCAGGAAGAGGTATTACTGATGGGTGGTCTGAGCTTTGCTGTGACAAAGCTTTTTAGTTTGATATAGTCCCACTTGTTTAGTTTTGCTTTTGTTGCCTTTGCTTTTGTGTCAAATAACAATACTCAACCTTGTCGAGAGTGTAGATTAGTCATGCGAAAGCATGGATGTGTTAATCCTACTGCAGTGCTCATTTTACAGTATATATGTGTATCAAATCATCACTTTATACACCTCAAACTTACGTATTTTATATGTTGATGTCTCAATAAAGCTGGAAAAAATGACAAATGCTGTATGATCTCAATTATATGTGGAATCTAAAGAAGCTGGTTGCCGAGGACTGGGAGCAAAGGGAAAGGGTGCATGTATCTCCCCTCATGATCCAGTAGTTGTTTATCTTTCTTCTCCTCAGCTTCTTTATTCTCCATCATTTGGTCTTCTATATCACTAATTGTGTCTTCTGCCTCATTTATTCTAGCAGTAAGAGCCTCCATTTTTGATTGCACCTCATTAATAGTTTTTTTATTTCCACTTGGTTAGATTTTAGTTCTTTTATTTCTCCAGAAAGGGATTTTATTTCTCCAGAAAGGGATTCTCTAGTATTCTCTAGTATTCTCTAGTATCTTCTATGCTTTTTTCAAACCCAGCTAGCATCTTTATAATCATCATTCTGAACTCTAGTTCTGACATCTTACTAATGTCTGTATTGATTAGGTCCCTAGCCGTTGGTACTGCCTCTTGTTCTTTTTTTTGAGGTGAGTTTTTCCGCTTTGTCATTTTATCCAGAGAAGAATAGATGAGAGAATAAAATACTAAAAGGGTAGCAGTGACCCCAGAAAAAATAGACACTAACCAAATCAGAAGAGACCCTAAACTGGGGGAGAAGAAAGGAAGAGGGGGGAAATACACAAACACACACACACACACACACACACACACACACACACACACACTGGTGAATAGAACAGAGCCACACACTTGATTTTGGGTGTATTTTGGTCTGTTAGAAGAAACTGCCTCCCAAAATTTTAAAAAAAGAAAAACTTATATATATACAAAAATAAGGGTAAACATGAAGAAGGGATGGAATATGACTGTAAAGATGAAAATTTTAAAAGATTTTTAAAAAAGGAATTGATGGGGCACCTGGGTGGCTCAGTGGGTTAAAGCCTCTGTTTTCGGCTCAGGTCATGATCTCAGGATCCTGGGATCGAGCCCCGCATTGGACTCTCTGCTCAGCAGGGAGACTGCTTCCCCCCCCTCTCTCTGCCTGCCTCTCTGCCTACTTGTGATCTCTCTCTCTGAATCAAATAAATAAAATCTTTAATAAAAAAAAAGGGATTGATAAGAAGTTGGTTGAAAAAAGAAAAAAAAAGAGAATGTGATCAGGCTGGAGACTAAAACAAAGCCCTGTGCTAGATTTAGGATATATTTTGATCTGTTAGAAGAAACTGTATCCGAAAATTTTAAAGAAAGAAAAACTTATATGTATACAAAAAATAAGGTTAAATACAATGAAGGGATAGAATATGACTATAACAATGAAAATTAAAATTTTAGAAAGGTATTGATAACATAAAATAGTTTAAAAGGTTAAAATAGGAAAGGGGAAAAATTTAAAAAAATAGAATAAGAAAAAAACAAAATTAAAAAATTTAACTTTGAAGGACTAAAAATCATGGGAAAAAAGCCATGAATTCTGTGTTCCATTCCCCTAGCTCTGGAGTTCTGTAGTTGTCATTGATCGGTGAACTTGGTCTTGGCTGGATGTTCTTGCTAATCTTCTGGGGGAAGGGCCTGTTGCAGTGATTCTAAAATGTCTGCTGAAGGCGGAATTGCACCGCCCTTGCCAGAGGCCAGGCTAAGCGATCTGCTCAAGTTCGCTCTCAGGAGCTTTTGTTCCCTGAACGCTTTCCGTACTGCTTTGGAGGATGGGAATGAAGATGGCGGCCTCCCAATCTCCGCCCGTAGGAGCTGAGAGCTCGGGGCCCCACTCCTCAGTGCGCCCTCAGAGAAAAGCAGTCAGTCCCTCCCGTCCCTGGTCTCTGGCCGCACTCCGAGCTCAGCCAGCCTGTGACCGAGTGTTTCTATCTCTGGCGCAGGGCCCCACTTGGAGTCTCCAAACCTAGTAGAGTCCTGCAGCGTGCTCCCGTGCCACTCCTCCCAGAGGAGCAAGGAGGGGGTGTCCCCAGATCTGCCACCTGCAGGGTCCCTGCTTGAAGAGCAGTGGCCGACTGTGCCTCCGATGACAGTTTAAGGTAAGCCCGAGCTGAGAGCTCACTGCTCGGCTCCGTCTCTGCAGTCGGCTTCCCCACTCTGATACCTGGGGGCTCTGCCACACTCAGGTAGCCCTGGTTTTTCTGTGACCCCGCGGGTCCTGAGACCACACTGTCACCGCGAGGGCTCCACCTCCCGCTTAGCCTCTGGAGCGACGTCCCTCAGTGATGCTGACTTCTAAAAGTCTTGATTTTGTGCTCCGCTGCTCTACCATTGCCCGGACCCAGCCCCTCCCCCCGCGGTCTGTCTTCCTGTATATCGCCTTGGATTCACTTCTCCGCACATCCTACTGTCTAGAAGGTGGTCGCTTTTCTGTTCCTAGAATTGCTGCTCTTCTCTTGGATCTCCTGTTGAGTTTGTAGGTGTTCAGAATGGTTTGATGACTATCTAGCTGAACTCCTGGGACCCGAAAATTTAGGTCTCCTATTCCTCCACCATCTTGCTCCTCCCCCGGTTAAGTTTATTCTTAAGTATTTTATTCTTTTGGTGCTGCTGTAAATGAGATTGCTTTCTTAATTTTCTTTTTATACTGTTTATTGTTAGTGTGTAGACATGCAACTGACTTTTGAGGTCGGTTTTGTATCCTACTTTCCTGACTCTGTGTATTAGTTCCAACAGTATTTTTCCAATGTTAAAGAGATATAATTGCCATATAATATTGCATGAGTTTAAGATGTGCAATGTGATAACCTGATATATGTATGTATTACAAAATGAGTACCTCAAAAGGTTATTTAACACATCCATCAACTCTCGTAATTACCTTTTCTTTTGGGGGGGGGCCAGAATATTTAAGTTCTACTCCTTATCAACTTGAAGTAAACAATACAGTGTTGTTAACTATAGTCACCATGCTGTACATTAAATCTCAGGACTTAGATTCATCTTATAACTAGAAGTTTATACTTTTGATTAACATTTTCCCATTTCCCCCAACCCCAGCACCTGAACCACTATTTTAGTCTATTATATGGTGGCTTTTAATTTAAATTAAATTAATTTAATTTTTATTTGAGTACAGTTGACCTACAATATTACATTAGTTTCAGATGTGCAGCATAGTGATTTGACAAGTTTATATATTATGTTATTCTCAGCACAAGTGTAGCTACCATCTATCACCATACAATACTATTATAATACTATTGACTATATCCCTTTTGCTGAGTCTTTTTTCCTGTGACTTACTCATTCTATAAATTTGGCTTTTTCAGATTCTATGTGTGCGTGAGATCATACAGTAATCGTTTTTCTCTAACTTATTTCACTTAGCTTAATGCCCTTAATGTCCATTCATGTTGTCACAAATGCATCATTTCCTTCATTTTTATGGCTGAATATTACATTGTTTATATCCCACACTTTACTTATTCTTTCATCCATTTATAGGCAGACAGGTTATCTTCATGTCTTGGTTATTGTAAATAATGCTGCAATAAACATGGGTTGCGGATATCTCTTCAAAATAGTGTTCATTTCCTTCAGATATATACTCAAAAGGGGCATTGCTGGATCATGTGTAAGTTTTATTTTCAGTCTTTTGTGAAACCTCCATATTGTTTTCCTTAGTGGCTGTGCAAATTTATATTCTCATCAACAGCCCTTTCTCTCCACATTCTTGGCAGCATTTATTAGCTTTTGATGTTAGTATTTATTTTCTTTTGATATCTTTTGAGATTAGTAATCCTAACAGATGTAAGGTGATATCTCACTGTGGTTTTGATTTGCATTTTCTTAATGGTTGGTGATATTGAGCATCTTTCCATACCTATTGGCCATTTATATGTCTTCTTTGGAAAAATGTCTATTCAGGTCCTTTGCCCATTTTTAATTGGATTTAAATTATTTAATTTAATTTAATTTTGTTATCGACTTGTATAAGTTCCTTATGTAGTTTGGATATTAACCCCTTATATGTAGCTGGTTTGTCAATATTTTTTCCCATTCCATAGGTTGCCTTTTCATTTTGTTGTTTCTTTTACTGTGCGGAACTTCTAAATTTGATGTAGTCCCACTTAAATATTTGCTTTTGTTCCTATGCCTCTGGTGTCATATCCAAAAAAATCATTGCCAAGGCCAATGTCAAGGAGATTTTCCTCTATGTTTTTTTCCAGAAGTTTGTTGCAGACTTACATATAAGTTTTTAATCCATTTTAAGTTAATTTTTGTAAGTGGAATAACATAGTTGTCCATTTTATTCTTTTGCATGTGATTATCCAGTTTTACCATTTATTAAAGAGACTACCCTTTGAGTATTCTTGGCTCCCTTGCCAAATATTTATTGTATATTGTATGTGCATAGGTTTATTTTTGGGCTCTCTATTCTGTTCCACTGGCCTATATTTCTGTTTTTATGCCAATATCATATTGTTTTGATTACTATAGATTTGTAATATAGCTTGAAATCAAGATGTGTGATGATTGCAGCTTTGTTCCTTCTCAGGATTGCTTTAGCTATTTAGGATATATTATGGTTCCATACAAATTTTGGGATTGTTTTTTCTATTTCTGTAAAAAATGCTATAGGTATTTAATAGAGATTACATTGAATCTACAGATGGCTTTGGGTAGTATGGACATATTATCAATATTAAGTCTTCCAATCTATGAACATGGGATATGTTTCCATTTATTGGTGTCTTTCCCAATTTCTTTCATCAGTGCATATAGTTTTCAATGTACAGATTTTTCATCTCCTTGGATAAATTTATTTCTAAGTATTTTATTATTGCTATTATATATAGTATTTATTATGCCATTGTAATGGAATTGCTTTTTAATTTCTTTTCCAAGTAGTTTATTATTAAAAACACTACTGATTTTTGTATTCTGAAACTTACTGAATTTATTAATTCTAACAATGTCTTGGTGGAATCTTTAAGATTTTCTTTATACAAGATTATAACATCAGCAAACAGAGACAATTTCACTTCTTCCTTTTTAATTTGGGTGTCTTTTATCCTTTCTTCCATTCTTCCTTTCTTTTTTTATTTTCCATTTCCATTTTCCTAATGATTGCATCTGTTCATGTGCTTGTTAGCCATTGATTTTTTTTTTTAAGTTTCTATTTAAATTCCAGTTAGTTAACATACAGTGTAATATTAGTTTTAGGTGTACAGTATAGCGAGCGATTCAACACCTTTGTGCAACACCCGTTGCTCATAATAACAAGTGCACTCTTTACTCCCCATCACCTGTTTAACCCATCCCCCCATCCACCTCCCCCCTGGTAACCATCATTTTGTTCTCTATAGTTCAGAATCTGTTTCTGGGTTTGCCTCTCTCTCTTTTCCCTTTGCTCATTTGTTTTGTTTCTTAAATTCCACATGTGAGTGAAATCATATGGTATTTGTCTTTCTCTGACTTGTTTTACTTAGCATTATACTCTCTAGCTCCTCCATGTTGTTACAAATGGCAAGATTTCATTCTTTTTTATGGCTAATATTCCAGTGTGTGTGTGTGTGTGTGTGTGTGTGTGTGTGTGTGTGTGTGTATCTTTATCTACTCACCAGTTGATGGACATTTGGGCCATTTTCATGATTTGGCTATTATAGATAATTGCTGCTATAACCATTGGGATAGAGGTTTCCCTCTGAATTAGTATTTTTGTGTTCTTTAGGTGATACCTAGTAGTGCAATTGCTGGAGAATAGGGTAGTACTGTTTTTAGCTTTCTGAGGAACCTCCATACTGTTTTCCAGAGTGGCTACACTGGCTAAACTGGTGGGTTTGCATTCCCACCAATAGTGTAAGAGAGTTTCCCTTTCTCCACATTCTTGCCAACCCCTGTTGCTTCTTGTGTTTTTTATTTTAGCCATTCCCTGACAGGTGTGAGGTGGTATCTCATTGTAGTTTTGATTTGTATTTCCCTGACAATGAGTGATATTGAGTATCTTTTCATGTGTCTGTTGGCCTCTGTATGTCTTCTTTGGGAAAGTGTCTATTTATATCTTCTGCCTATTTTTAAATTGGATTGTTCATTTTTTGGGCGTTGAGTTTTATACATTCTTTATGCATTTTGAATATCAGATATGTCATTTGCAAATATCTTCTCCCATTTTGTAGGTTGCCTTTTGGTTTTGTTGATTGTTTCCATTATTGTGCAGAAGCTTTTTACCTTGATGAAGTCCAAATAGCTTATTTTTGCTTTTGTTTCCCTTGCCTCAGGAGACGTATCTAGAAAGAAGTTGCTATGGCTGATATCAAGGAGGTTACTCCACTCCTCCAGGATTTTTATGGTTTCCTGTCTCACATTTAGGTCTTTAATCCATTTTGAATTTATTTTTGTGTATGGTGTAAGACAGTGGTCCAGTTTAATTCTTTTGCATGTTACTGTCTGGTTTCCCCCACACCATTTGTTGAAGAGGCTATTTCTCATTGCAAGTCTTTCCTGTGTTATATTAAAAAGAAAAGAGAAAGGACCCAAATAAATAAAATCATAAATGAGAGGAGAAATAACAACCAACACCACAGAAATACAAGCAATTATAAGAAAATATGAAAAACCATATGCCAACAAATTGGACAACCTGGAAGAAATGGATAAATTCCTAGAAACAGAAACTACCAAAATTGAAGCAGGAAGAAATAGAAAATTTGAATAGTCCAATAATCCGCAAAGAAATTGAATCACTAATCACAAAGCTCCCAACAAGTCCAGGACCAGATGGCTTCACAGGTGAATTCGACCAAACATTTAGAGAATAGTTAATACTTATTCTTCTCAAACTATTCCAAAAAATAGAAAAGGAATGAAAACTTCCAAACTCATCCTAAGAGGCCAGCGTTACCCTGATACCAAAACTAGCTAAAGACTCTCCTAAAAAAGAGAACTACAGGCCAATGTCCCTGATGAATACAGATGCAAAAATTCTCAAAAAAATACTAACAAATTGAATCCAACAATACAATAAAAAAATAAGTCACCGTGATTAAGTAGGACTTACTCCAGGATTGCAAGGGTGGTTCAATAGTCCCAAACCAATCAATGTGATATGCCACATTAGTAAAAGAAAGGAGAAGAACCATATGATCCTTTCAAAGGTTGCAGAAAAAGCATTTGACAAAGTACGACATCCATTCATGATGAAAGCCCTCAACATAGTAGGTTGAGAGAACATACCTCAACTTAATACAGGCCATATATGAAAAGCCCACAGCAAATATCATTCTCAATGGGGAAAAACTAAGCTTTTTCCCTAAGATCAGGAAAAGACAGGGACGTCCGCTTTCACCACTGATATTTAACATAGCACTGGGAGACCTAGCCACAGCAACTGGACAAGAAGAAGAAATAAAAGGCATGCAAATTGGCAAGGAAGAAATAAAACTTTCACTATTTGCAGATGACTTGATACACTATATGGAAAACCTGAAAGACTCCATCAGAAAATTGCTAGAACTGATGCACAAATTCAGTAAAGTCACAGGATACAAAATCAACATATAGAAATCTATTGCATTTCTAAACACCAGAAGTGAAGAGCAGAAAGAGAGATTAAGGGACCAATCCCATTTACGATTGCACCAAAACCAAAAAGATATCTAGGAATAAATCTAACTAAAGAGGTGAAAGATCTATACTCTGAAAACTATAAAACATTAATGAGGGGCACCTGGGTGGCTCAGTCAGTTAAGCATCAGACTCTTGATTTTGGCTCAGGTCATAATCTCAGGGTTGTGAGATCAAGCTCCATATTGGGCTCTGTGCTCAGCAGGGAATCTACTCGAGATTCTCTCTCTCCCTCTCCCATAGCCACTCCCCCCTGCTTGTGCATTCTCTCTCTCTCTAAAACAAATAAATAAATCTAAAAAAAAAAAAAAAACCCACATTGATGAAAGAAATTGAAGATGACACAAAGAAATGGAAAGGCATTCCAAGCTCATGGATTGAGAGAACAAATATTATTAAAATGTCTGTACTACCCAAAGCAATCTATAGATTTATACAATCCCTATTAAAATACCAACAGCATTTTTCACAGAGCTAAAACAAACAATCCTAAAATTTTTGTGAAACCACAGAGGACCCTGACTAGCCAAAGCAACCTTGGAAAAAGAAAAGCAAAGCTGGAGGCATTGCAATTCTGAACTTCGAGTTATATTACAAAGCTGTAGTGATCAAGACAGTATGGTGCTGGCACAAAAATAAACACATAGATCAATGGGACAGCATAGAAAACCCAGAAATAAACCCACAACTATATGGTCAATTAATCTGCGATGAAGCCATTGATGTTTTAAAGATATTTAAAAAATACATTTCATCTAGCTTTTTATAGTTGTCTTCTTCAAAAGGGCTGGTCTAATTTATCCAGTCTGCAAATGACAGGATATGGAAGTCTACACATCTAATATTTTACTGGAAAAAGAAGATATTTGAACCTTCCTGTAGTGGACTGAATAATGGACCCCCCAAAGATGTTCACACTCTAAGCCCAGAAACCTGTGAATATGTTACATTCAATAGGATAAGAGGTTTTACAGATAGTAATAAATTAAGGATTTTGAGATAGATTATCCTGGATTATCTGGGTGGGCCTAATGGACTAAAGGGGACCTTACAAGAGAAAAGTAGAGGGATCAGAGTCAGGGAAGGAGATATGATGACAAAAGCAGGGGTCAGAGTTAGAGAAAGAGATTTGAAAACACTACTTGCTTTGAAGATGGAGGTAGGGACCATGAATCAAGGAATGTACATGGTTTCTAGAAGCTGGGAAAGGCAAGGAAATGGATTTACCTCTAGAGCTCCAAAAGGAATACAGCCCTGCCAACTCATTCCAAACTTCTGATCTTTAGTGCTATAAGATAATAAATTTATGTTGTTTCAAGTCACAGAGTTTGTGTTAATTCATTATAGCAGCATTAGGAAACTAATATACTTCCTTTGAATTTTAGCTTGAGTGTTATCAAGGGCTCAGCAGAGCTGACAAGAGAGCTAAGCTGCCAGCTTACACATAGATTTTTTGGCCAGGGACCAGACTCCTGGTGATTACCTTTTTTTTTTTTTTTTTTTTTTTTTTTTGAGAGAGAGAGAGAGGGAGTCCAGGTGTGCACAAACAGAAGGAGGGGAGAGGGAAAGAGAGAATCCCAAGGAGACTCCATGCTCAGCACAGAGCTTGACATGGGGCTTGACCCATGACCCTGACACCATGTCCTAAGCCGAAATTAAGAGTCAGACACTCAACCAGCTGCACCACCCAGGCACCCAAGTTATGGTGGTTATCTTGAGTTATAGTGAGCTCTTAATTATGGACAAATATTGTTGATTAAAAGAATGTTCATAGTGGGAGAATAGCAAAAAATACCTGATCAGAGATCAAAATATACATTCCTATTTGTGGGAATTTTTGCTTCCTTCTCATTCAGACAGCAAGCTGATTTTATAATGCATTGCAACAAAGGAAGTAAGAGCTGAAGAAGCAGTAGCTTACTAGACTTCCTAGCATTTGTTTTCCGAATCATAACCTTTAGGAAAATTATAGGGATTTTGGAGAAAGTAGAAATTAAAACAGAGGTTCTGAGAAAAAAGGGAGTGTATTAAAAGGAGGTAACAAAAGGTATCTGTGTAAATCACATAACAAAAAGAGTTGAGAACCAATGGGCCTCAAAGGGTCATGTGGGTACCGATGATGACTCTCTCAGTGATAACTAGTGGAGAAACGGATGAAGGGCATGTACCTGGGTCCCTTTGGCTTTTTGCCCCTGAATATTGTTGGGGAGAAAAAAATTTTCTCTACCCTTCTTAGTTCTTTGGCTGGTCTAATAATAAAATTAATATAGGGAAGATTAACAGGAGGAAAACAAATTTATTTTTATGTACATATGGCAGCCCCATAAAAATATGAGACCCACCAGTGGTCAGGCAACTGAGGCTTATATGTCATCCTGAGCTAAGGGGAAGGTGCTAAGGGTCTGGTACTTCAAAAGGGAAAAAGACAATTCACAGGATGGGAAGAGCAAATATGTGGTAAGCAAATGCTTGCCATGCCATGCAGAGACAATGGGACACAGAAAGGAATTTGATCTCCAGGCCTCACCAAACTCCCCCCGCAACCCTAGTTTATCATACCTAACCCATATTCTTTGTAGTTATCATTGGTGATAGTTCTCTTTCTGGACAAGGCCCTCTATCTAAAATCTTATGGGCAGTTAAGGGAGAGGTAAAAGTTGTTCTTGAATGTGATGGATCTTGATTGCTTTAAGCTCAAAATAGTCTACACGTGGGAAGACTTGTTCTGAACTCTTTCAATATCTTGGCACTGACCCACTAGAGGAGACTTGATATGTCTTCTATGGCAGAGAAGAATCTTAACATAACCAAGGTCACATTTCTTCTAATCTAGTCCAATGGCATGTGGTTAAACAGTAAAAATAAATTGATTCAGAAAAAAAGATTTAATGTTTATTGTACAACAACGTTTGAACAGAAATTAATACTTTCTACATATTTCTTAATGTCTACAAGATTTTCTAGATGCAGTTTTAGAATCCACTTGTTATTGTCAATTCAAACTCTTGAGCAAGAAAATTTAATCTTTCCTGTAATTAGCAGGCACCCATCTTTACTGAGGAATCCAGAGATATTTTCTGAGGATAGAAACTGTGGGTAATTTAATTTATTGATTCATAGATTTCTCTTTAGGAGCAGCAGGGATATACACCAGGAAAGAACTTACCCTTTTAAAGGAGGTCAAGTCACAAGGAACACTATTCATTGTTTGAACAATGTATATATTTTCCCTTCATATCTGCCAGTCTATCTAGGATTTTCTCTTGTGATCTTTTGTTTTTGTACTTGTACCTGGTCAGAGTCCAAAGATTCTCTGCTGTCTCCATTTGTGACCTGAGGCCACATCCAGGTCTGCTCTTGCTCTATATTAATTTGGCACCTTGCCCATGTTTTTATGTTGTTATTTATTTTAATTTATTTTCATTTTAGCATTCTCCCTGTTTTTAGTTTTTCCCCTCCCCTCAGCACCCAGAGGGCAAATCTATACCTAAAACTAATGTAACATTGGGTGTCAATTACACTTGAAAATAAAAAATAGAAAATAAAAGAGCATGAAGAATAGGTGAGCAAGTTGTAAAATGGGACCATTAGTTGGTCTATTACTTACATGACTTGATGTAGTAGATGTCTTCGCTTTTTTGTTTGGACCTTAAATTATTCTCAAGCCTTGGTTTATTGCATCTTCCATTACCAAGAGGACCTGAAAACTGAAAGTGACATTGCAGAATCTGCACCTCCTTTTTACTGAATAAACTACTGATCTCACTGAACCCTGAAGGAATTTATACTATTTCTAGCTTGTTCCTGAGTTTTCATTTTATCAGTAATTCTTCCATTTGAAACGTCCCATCAAGAAAACAAAATCTCATATTATCCAAGTCTCTGTTCATTTAATACTACTTCCTTGAGAATGTGTTTTGATGGGAATGCAAGCTCGTGCAGCCACTCTGGAAAACAGTATGGAGGTTCCTCAAAAAGTTGAAAATAGAGCTACCCTATGACTCAGCAATTGCACCACTGGCTATTTTCCCAAAGATACAAAGGTAATGATCTGAAGGGGCACCTGCACCCCAGTGTTTATAGGAGCAATGTCCACAATAGCCAAACTATGGAAAGAGCCCAGATATCCATTGACAGATGAATGTATAGAGAAGATGTGGTATATATATATATACAATGAAATATTATGAAGCCATAAAAAAACCCTGAAATCTTGCCATTTGCAGTGACGTGGATGGAACTAGAAGGTATTATGCTAAGTGAAATAAGTCAATCAGAGAAAGACTATTATCATATGATCCCATGACAAAACAGGATCCTAGGAGAAGAGAAGAAAAAATGAAACAAGATGAAATCAGAGAGGTAAACAAACTATAAGAGACTCTTAATCATAGGAAACAAACAGGGTTGCTGGAGGGGATGAGGGTGGAGGGATGGTGTAACTGGGTGATGGACATTTAGAAGGGCATGTGATATAATGAGCACCTGGGTGTTATATAAGACTAATGAATCACAGGCCTGTACCTCTGAAACCAATAATACATTATACGTTAATTGAATTTAAATAAAAAGTTAAAAAAAATAAAGAATGTGCTTTGATCAATGATTTGGGATAAGGATGATTTAGAGAGCCTCACTGAGTTATTAATACTGAAGACAGGGAACCTGCCTCTGACATTCCAAACTCTTGTGTCACTCTTTCTTGTTTTGGAAATTCTACTGTTATTTAACCAAGAAAATAATGAAATATTTTTCCAACATGTGCTTCATCTTAACCTTGACTCATGATTACTGATTAACAATCTTCTCAGGTTCTTGAAACTTCAAGAATTCTATTCTTACAAGCATGTCCCGCACTATAAAATACTCACGGGTCCCATGCTATTATTTCCTTCTTTTAACCCATATCTGTAAAATTGAGCTGTTGCTTATCTTTCTAGAGTGAAATGACTTATGTTTCCTTCTAAGAGATTTACTTCATGGGTACAACCTCCAGGGAAAATTTACCATGAAGAAGTTACAAGAATAGCAATAGATGTGAATGTTTGTTCATACATTGAAGACATATGAACGAATTACCTTCATGTCATATACATGCTTGTCTTTTGAAAGATCTAACATGGTAATTAAATAGAGAAACTTAATGAGAACACCCAGTAAATGATTTTAACATATTTGGAGAAGTCCTTAACATTTTTTTATTTTTGAATGTTCTTTTGTTTGCATTTTTCTGAATATAAAGGAAAAGATTTTAAATTTGGGGGGGGGGACTTTAGCTCTTCTTTATATATATATATATATGTATATATTTGACAGAGATACAGTGGGAGAGGGAATACAAGCAGGGGGAGTGGGAGAGGGAGAAGCAGGCTTCCCGCTGAGCAGGGAGCCCAATGCAGGGCTTGATCCCAGGACCCTGTGATCATGACCTGAGCCGGAGGCAGATGCTTAACTACTGAGCCACCCAGGCGCCCCTCTTACTTCTTTTGAGGTGAATTTTATATCTGAAGTTCTCCAGCCTTTAAGAGTATGATGAGTAAGGTCCAGCCTTTCTGAATAAATCCAGGTTTCCTGGATAAAAATATCAGAGAAACAGACCTAAGAGGTTCCTGGTATGCCTCACCAACACAGTGTTTTTTGAAGAATAACCTCAGAGTGGAAGTGAGAACTTATTTTCTTTCTCACTTCAGTAAAAGGGTAGAAGTAAAACAATTAGGAAATGATGTTGATTCCAAGAGTGATGTTCTATAAAGTAAGCAAACAAGTGAAAGAATTATACAATTAGATAATCTTAGTACTGTAGTAGAAATCAGAGCATGATAATAGGTTAGAAAAAGATGAAGTTAGAGAAATCAGGATAGTTTATTCTGTTTCTTTGAAAAATTCCATTGGAGGGGCACCTTGTTGGTTTAGTCAGTTAAATATCCAATTCTTGATTTCAGCTCAGGTCATAATCTCAAGGTCCTGGGATCGAGCCCCACGTTGGCTCCCCATGTGGAGTCTGCTTGAGGATTTCTCCCTCTCCATCTGCCCCTTCCCCTGCTCTCTCTCTCTCTCAAATAAATAAATAAATCTTTTTAAAAATGCCATTAGAGTTTCAATAGAGAGTGGATTGAATGTATAGATCATTTGGGGTAGTATAGGCTATAATCATTTTGGGATCATTAACGATATTAATTCTTCCTATCCAAATAGAACACAGTATATATTTCCATTTATTATTTTTTTCATTTTCTATCATCAAGGTCTTACAGTTTGCAGTGTAGCTCTTTTACCTCTTTGGTTAAATTTCTTCCTAAGTTTTATTATTTTTTGATGTTATTGTGTATAAGATTTCTTTCTTAATTTTTTCAGATAGTTTGTTGTTAGTGTATAGAAATGCAACTGATTTTTGTATGTCGATTACATATCCTGAACTTCATTAAATTCATTTATTCTAACAGTTTTTTTGGTGGAGTCTTTAGGGTTTTCTCTATATAGGATCATGTCATCTTCAAAGAGAAATGATTTTACTTCTTCCTTTCTGGTTGGGTTGCCTTTTATTTTATTTTTTTATTATTGTTCTTGCCTATTACTCTAGCTGGGAGTTTTAATACTATGTTTAGTAGAAGTGGTAGGAGTGGGCATTCTTGTCTTGTTTCTGATCTTGGAGGAAAGTGTGATGTTAGCTTTGGGCTTGTCATACATGGCCTTTATTGTGTGGAGTAAAATTTCTTTGATACCTAATTTCTTGAGAGTTTTTATCAAGATAGCATGTTGAATTTTGTTAAATGTTTTTTCCTGGGATGCCTGGGTGGCTTAGTCGGTTAAGCATCTGCCTTCAGCTCAGGTCATGAATCCAGGGTCCTGGGATTGAGTCCTACATCACGCTCTCTGCTCAATGGGGAGCCTGCTTCCCCTCTCCCGCTCACCCTGCTTGTGCTCTTTCTCTCTCTGACAAATAAATAAATAAAATCTTTTAAAAAAATGTTTTTTCTTATATGATTGAAATAATCATATGACTTTTTCTTTTATTCTGTAATGTGTTAATCACATTTATTGACTTGTGTTTTTAAATATTTTTGCACCTCAGGGATGAGTCCCACCTGATCATAGTGTATGATCCTTTTAATGTGCTCTAGAATTTGGTTTGATAGTATTTTGATGATATTTGCATCTATGTTTAGCAAGGACATTAGCCTATAATTTTGTTTTCTTTCAGTGTCCGTATCTAGCTTTGGGAATAGGGTAATGCTGCCCTTGTAACATGAGTTTGGAAGTGTTCCTTCCAAACACTTCCAAGTGTTCCTTTGGCTTTAATTTTTCGGAAGGGTTTGAGAAGGATTAGTATTAACTCTTTAAATATTTGGTAGATTTCACCTGTGAAGCCATCTGGTTCTAGGCTTTTATTTGTTGGGAGATTTTAAATTAAATTAATGATCAAATCTCCTTGCTTAACATTGATCTGTTTCTATCGCTTCATGATTCAGTCTTATGAGTTGTGTGTTTTAAGAATTTATCAATTTCTTCTAAGTTAGCTAACTTTTGGTGTATAATTATTCTGAATAGTTTCATATGATCTTTCGTATTTCTGTGGTATCAGTTGTAATGTGTCTTCTTTTAATCATAATTTTAGCCATCTGTCTTTTTTTGGGGTAATGTCAATTTTGTTTATCTTCTAAAAAATAAACAACTCTTAGTTTTATTTTCTCTGTTGTCTTTCTAATCTCTATTTAGTTTATTTCTGCTACAATCTTTATTTCCTTACTTCTGCTAACTTTGGCTTAATTTCTTCCTAGTTCCTTAGGTGTAAGGTTAGGTTGTTTATTTGAGATCTTTTTTTTCTTTAATATTTTATTTTTTATTTATTCATGAGCGAGAGAATATAAGCAGGGGAAGTGGCAGGCAGAGGGAGAAGCAGGCTCCCCACTGAGCAAGGAGCCTGATGTGGCACTTGATCCCAGGATCTGGGATCATGACCTGAGCTGAAGGCAGACACTTAACCGAATGAGCCATTCAAGCGTCTCAAGATCTTTCTTTTTTTCTTAATGTAAGCATTTTTCATAATAAACTTTACTCTTGAAACTGCTTTTGCTGCATTCCATAAGTTTTGGTTTATTGTGTTTTCATTTTTCTTTGTCCACAGATAGTTTTTTATTTCCCTTTTGATCTCTTCTTTGACCCATCAGTTGTTCCAGAGTGTGTTGTTTAATTTCCACATATTTATAAATTCTCCTGCTTTCTTCCTGTTATTTATTTCTAGTTTCATATCATTGTGGTTGGAAAAGATACTTGATATGATTTCAATTTTCTCAAATTCGTTAAAACCTGTTTTGTGATCTAACTAACATATGATCCATCCTGGAGAATATTCCATGTGCACTTGACAAAAATGTGTAGTCTGATGATTTTGAATGAAATTTTCTGTATATGTCTTTAGGTCCATTTCGTCTAAAGTGTAATGGTGATGTAGTTTACAATAAGAAATATATATTTGGTCTCTTTCTCCTAAAACTCTTGAAATTTCCTAAGTGAAGAAAATGAGATAGGCGTCTTTTGGTATATTTAAGAGGTGATTTTTGGAAAGCACCTAAGGATGGAGACTGGATGCAAGGAAAACCAACCATGTGATTAGAAGGTTGAAACTTTCAGTCCCACCCCCTTGACCTTGAAGGAGCGGAGATGACCTGGAGTTTGAATTAATCACCAACAGCCAGTGATTTAATCAATTTAATCAATGACATCTCCATAAAAACCTAAAAGGATTGGCCTCAGAGAGCTTTTGGTTTGATGAAAACATGGAGATTTGGAGAGAGTGGTATGCTTGAAGAGCATGGAAGCTCTGTGTCCTTTCCTCATATCTTGTCCTATGCATGTATCTCTTCTATCTGGCTGCTCTTGAGCTATACTTTCATGATAAACTGGCAATGTAGTTAGCAAAATGTTTCTCTGAGTTCTGTGAGCCCCTCTAGCAAATTCATCAAGTCCAAAGAGGGGGTCATGGGAACTTCAGATCTATAGCCAGTCAGTGAGAAGCACAGGTGATAACCTGGACTTAAAACTTGCACCTGAAGTTTGGGTTGGAGAGAAGGGCAGTGAGATCTGACACTGTCTCCAGTCAGATCGTATTAGAATTGAGTTTAGTTTAGGACTCTCTGCTGATGTTGGAGAATTGCTTTTTGGGTGTGGGACTCACCTCCCTATTTTAGAATTTCATGCAGAATTGAAATTAGTGACCAGAAGTGAAATCAGTCAGAATCTTAGTAGTTTGAATTACTTATTTGCTTGTTGAGTTTTTGTCTGGATGATTTATTCAATTTTGAAAGTAGGGTATTAAAATTCCTACAGTTATCACATTGCTGTCTAGTTTTGATTTCAGATACATTTATAATTGTGTAATCTATTTCAGCACTCCAATATTGGTGCATATAATTCATAATTGGTGTCCTCTTGATGAATGGATCCCTTAATCATCTATAACAACTTTGTCTCTTGTTACATTTTTGACTGAACACATATCTTGTCTTACATAAAAGTATAACTACTCTCCTCTCTTTGTGTTATCATTTGCATGGAATGATTTTTTCCATCCCTTTACTTTCAAGCTATAGGTGTCCTTAAAACTTGTTAGCCTCTTATACGCAGCATATAGTCGGGTCTTGTTTTGTGTTTTTTAAAATCTATGTAGCTACTCTATGTCTTTTAACTGAAGAATTTAACCACTTACATTTATTTTATTATTATTATTATTATTATTATTATTATTAAGATTTTATTTATTTATTTGAGATACAGCAAGCAGGAGCTGTGGAGCAGAGTTAGAGGGAGAAGCAGGCTTTCTGGAGCCTGATGTGAGGCTTGATCCCAGGACCCTGGGATCATGACCTGAGCCGAAGGCAGACACGTAACCAACTGAGCCATCCAGGTGTCCCTAACCCCTTACATTTAGAGTAATTATTGATAAGTAAGGACTTACTATTACCATTTCATTAATTGCTTACTGATTATTTTGTAGTTCTTTTGTTTCTTTCTTCCTCTCTTGCTGTTTTTCTTTGTAAGTGGAATATTTTTTGTAATGGTATACTTTGATTCTTCATCTTCATCATTTGTGTATCTATTAGAGGCTTTTGCTTTGTGATTACCATGTGGCTTTCATGATATATCTTATAGTTATTACAGTATACTTTAATCTGATAACAATTTAGCTTCAATTGTATAAAAAAGTTCTATACATTTACTTGCCCCCTTGCAATTTATGTTGTTGATGTCCCAATTTCTATCTTTTAATAATGTGTATCCATTGACAAAATATTGTAGCTATAAACACTTTTGTCTTTAATCTAATAGCTATAGTTCAAAGTGATTTACCCACCACCATTGCAGTATTAGAATAATTTGAATTTGACCATATATTTACCTTTACCAGTGAATTTTATATTTTCATATGTTTTCATGGTACTAATTAACATCCTGTCATTTTAGCTTGAAAAACTTTCTTCGGTATTTCTTGTAAGGCATATCTAGTGGTGATAAATTCCCTCAGCTTTTGCTTGTGTGGGAAATTCTGTATCTCCTCTTCATCTGAAGGGCAGCTTTGCCAGGAAAAGTATCCTGGGCTGAAAGGATTTTGTTTTTTGTTTTTTGTTTCTTTTCTCCAGCATTTGAATATATTATCTCAGTCTTTCCTAGTTTGCAAGGTTTCTGGAGACAAATCTGTTGATAGCCTTTTTGGAATACTAGGGAGTACGCGATGAACCTTTTTTCCCTTGTTGCTTTCAAAATTTTTCTTCTTTGGTTTTTGAGAACTTGATTATAATGTGTTTCAGTGAAGATCTCTGGGCTCAATCTGTTTGGATATCTTCGAGCTTTTTGTCCCATAGATCCATATATGTCCCCAGATTTGAGTAGTTTATAGTCATTATTTCTTTAAATAAATTTTCTATCCATTTCTCATCTTTTCTTTCTGGGACTCCCATAATGTGAACATGATTTCTTTATGCATTCCATAATTCACATGGGTTTCTTTTCTCTTATTCATTCTGATTTCTTCTCCTCTGGATAATATCAAGAGATCCGTCTTCAAGTTCTCTGATTCTTCATTTTGCCTGATTGCGGCTGCTCTTGAAGCTCACTATTGTATTTCTGATTTTATTCATTGTATGCTTGAGTTCCAGAATTTCTGTTTCTGTTTTTTTTTTTTTAATGATTTTTATTTCTCTGTTGAACTTCTAGTTTGTTCAGCACAGCCTGGGCATGGTGGGTCAAAGTCCAACTCTATTTCCCAGGCAGTAACAGGAGAGCAGCAGCACATCCCTGGTGGTGGCCCATCAGTGACATGTCAGAACACAGTGTGGGTTGCAGAAAAGTGTCAGTACAGTCCTGGAAGTGACTGGTTAGAGGTGGGAACTGGAACCCCAGAGTGGGTTCAGAAACCTGTAGCGCACACTCATAATGGCAGTGAAAGCATGACTTGGTACCCAGTGGGTAGAGCAGCAGTTGCTCTGGTCTGTATATAACAAGGTACTGTGGCATCCTGATCCTGGATAATGGGGCACAGCAGTGATTGGGGTCCCTGAGGGCAAGTGTCATCACAGAGGACAACCCCAGTCTTGGGAAAGAGATGCAGCAGCAGGGACTCTGGGCGGCTCCATCATCTGGGATCCCCGTTGGTGAAGATTTTTATTTCCTTATTGGAGAAAAGATCTTTATTCCTTTATCGGAGGAGATCATCAAAAGGATGTGGCCATTGGTTGCCCTGTGAGCTGGACCCAAGCAACTGGAAATCCTCATTCCTTCTTCTGTTCTTGGGGTATATGTTCTGCTTCCTGGTCTCCAACTGAACCACCTAGGTGCCCCATGACAGTCCCTGCTTTAAACTATAACTCTGAGGTACCTGGCTTGTTCAGTCTGTAGAGTATGGGACTCTTGATCTTGGAGTCATGAGTTTAAGCCCTACATTGGGTGTAGAGCTTACTAAAAAAAATAAATAAATAAACTGTAACTCTTACATTTGAACAGGATGAACATTGAAAAAATACACAAACCTATAAATAAATAAAATAAACAAACATTAGCAAACTCTGAGATAGCAAAGTTTTCCTTCTTAAGGTTGCACACAGAGAAGAGTGAATATATTTAGGAGGTTTGAAGAGAGTTGCCATTAAATGGTCAGAGTCATGCTGTTAGATTTTAATCTTAAAACACATGAGACGGAATATATGTGAGAGAACAGGAGTAAGTTGATCTGTGAGAGGCTTCTGTTAGGGTGGTTTGTAAAAACATACAAGTTCGTAGACTAACAAACACGTGCTGAAGTGTAAGAGAACGAATCTTCTTCCTCTTTTCCTGTGAGTCATCAAAGCTTTACATAATGGAAATTTGACAAGGTTTTTTTTGTTTTGTTTTGTTTTTTAAAGTAGGCTCTTTGCCCATTGTGGGGCTCAAACTCATGACCTTGAGATCAAGAGTTGCTTGCTCCACTGACTGAGCCAGTCAGACACCCCTGACAAGGGTTTTTTTAATGACTTGCTTGTGAAATGCAATCCTATAGAAAGACACTGCTTTGCGATGTGTAATCAGACTTCCTGTTCTAATGTTTAAATTTCCATTTAGTCTGATCTCTGTTCTGAGTTCCATATAAGTAGGTCCTGCTGTTTCACTTGGAGATCTTCAGTAAGAATTTAAAATGTTGAAATGAGGCCCTAGATTTTACCAAAAAACTGCCTCTTCTAGTGCTCCCCATTTAAGAAATGGATTCAGTATAAACCCAGGCGCTCAAATTATACATCTGAGTCATTTTCAATAAGTTTTCTCTCTTTACCCCCTGTTTTGTGTTGGTCTCAGCCTATCAGTAGTGATGCTATCAGCTAGACATGCCTGGGAAGTTCACATGGGCCCACTGCAAATCCACACAGACCTCTCCCGTTTTGGAACCAATGTTGTCTGGACCGGTCTTTGTCCTTACGATTGCAAGATGCCCCCAGCAATAACCATCAGGAAACTTAGGGGGAAAAAAAATGATAGGTTAATTACTCATAAGAAGAGGTGCCTCTCTTTCAACATTTTTTGATGCTTCTACTTGTTTTACACGTCTCTTGTAGACAACAGCCTTTGATCCAACTTGAAGGTTTCTTTGGTCTCTTTTTTAAATAGTAAGTTCAACCCATTTCTACTTATTGTGATAATTTTATACTGAGTTATCATTGTTATCTTGTTTCATATTTTCAATGTACTCTTTTTCAATTTTATTTCTTTTTAAAAATTGCTTCCTGCTTTTTATTAGGTTAGTAAAAATATTTTCTTATTTTAAAAATATGGCTTATGGTGGATACTCTTAACCTCAGATTCATGCTTGTGATTATTGCCTTACTAATTTCTTAGACATTGTCTTAGTCAGGATAGAGCGTATTATGCAATGAAAAACAATTACACTAAAACAAACCAAAATGTTTTTTTCTCATGCCACATATCAATTTCTAGTTGGCTAGGTTCTACATTACAATTCTCCTCACTTGGCAGCCAAAACAGATGAAGCAGCCACCATATGGAATAATGGCAATGATTGTTGGGGAAAGACAGCTCTGGAGGGTCTCTTATTGGTATTAAATACTGTGACCTGAAAGTGACACATGTCACATATTATTGGCCAGAATGAGCCACAAGATTCCACTTAACTTCAGGGACTGAGAAGTAAAATCATCCTATATGATCAGAAGATAGTAAAAATAGAATATTTGAGAAACATGAGTAGTAACACTCATCAATGTCTTCATATTTCCCCTTAAAAAGACAAACTATGTTAGCAGATTCTTAGTCCCCTCTCCCACCCCTGCCCCGGCTCCATGTTGCTATTGTCTGTAATTAAACTTTGAGATTGTTACAGATATACATTGCTTTAAAAATTTCTTTGGTCTTAGGTTTTTCTGAGACAACAATAAACTTCACTAAGGTCTTAGGTCATTTTATAAAACAATAAATTTTATTAAAATGGTTGATTCTCCCTTCCCGTATCTCTGGCAACACTTGGCTGCATTTACTTAAATGTTTAAGGGCCTCTTCGCGAGTATTTTCAGTGATAGATTTATTTGGGTAGAATATTCTTATAGTGTTCTTGTATAGAAAAGACTATTTGGCTGGATATAAATTTTATATTCCAAATATTTTTTAAAAAGTAGATAAAAAAATACTATTCCACTGTCTTCTTGCATCCAGTGTTACTATTGAGAAACATGAGGTAAATCAGATTTTTCCTCCTTTGTAGGAGATTTGTTCTTTTTCTCTGGAATTTTTAAAAATACTTTTTCTATCTCTGGTATTCTTAAATTATGGTAATTTTTCTTAATACATAATTTTATCTCTAGCTTTTATTTACTATGAACCCTTCAAAAGCCATAATTCTATTCAAAACTAATAATCTTGTGACTTATTCTCTTTTCATTAGTAAGAATTTCATTACCCAGCAGCTGCATAACTCTATCACACAGTTTTTCTCTTTTTGTGATGCTAGTAGCCACTGGTGGGTATTTGATGACTAGATCCATTAATTCACTGGGTTCCAAGATGCTGATATTATAATTGTATAATTTCCTTCTCGTTTATCAGTTGGAATACTTTTATTAAGAGATTTTTCCTCTCTTTGTACCTATAACATTTCATCTAAGAAATGCAGGATATATACTTGATTCTTTCAACTTACTTACTGATTATCAACATTCATGAATTTGTTTTCTGTAACTTTCAGAAGGTAGTTCAATTAGTTCTTATAATACCATTATAAACTCATTTATTTTTTGATTTAAAGATATTCTTTAAAGATTAAAGATATTTTTTGATTTAAAGATATTCAATGAGTGTTAATGCATTGGAATTCTTCATATTAAAGCTCAAATAATATCACTTTTAACCAGAAAAAGGCTCTTTAAGTTGACTTCTGAGTATTTTTGACATAACTCTAGAAGTATTTGATAATTTCCTTTCTATTTGGAATGGTTCCAGTTTCATCCTCTACATTCCTTCCCCCAGACGTGAAATCATCCATTTTTATGAGAAACTTGGCTTTCTTTTAGTGGAAAATAACATTTCAAGACCACAGTCACAGTGCTATGTATGGTCATTGCTCACCTGGAAGAAGTTTTTTAAAATAAATATTTTATAGATACATGCTTTTTTTTTTTTTTTTGCTTTTAAAATGGCAAGTCTTCTTATTATGTCATTGCTAATAAATAACAGTGCTTACTAAATACAGACACAAGCCAAATCCCAAACACATATGAAGGTATCAACTGGATACAAGAAACACTTTCTTTCCTTTTGGTGAGAGAGACTCTCACACCAGCATGAACCCGATAATACGACTATTTTCTGTTATCATCATTAGGCAATTCTATCCATTACCTGTCAACCTCTAAATATAACTGTAGGGGAGAGAAAAGTAACTTGAGGAGAAAACGGAAATTTAGGGATTGATAAAAACAGAAAAACTACTTCCGGCAAGGATCAACTATAGTTGACTTTCTTAAAAACAGTCTTCCCCTACAGCTAAGATATGAGGTTATACTGTTCGGCCCTAATAAAACATTACAGCTTAAAAAAAAAAAAATCTTCCCAAGAAACTGCATACTTAGTAGCTGAAGAGGATCAAGGAAGAAACCCTGTGTCCCGCTCAGAAGGTGGCGGGAGCAGAAGAATGCTGTGCTGCATGGTGGCCGCACGCGCACGTGGCAGAAGGAAAGGAGCAAGGGTAGGCACCCCAGAACGCCACAGCGTCGCTGCGGACATACTTCACCCCTGCCCTGCTTCTCCAGCGTGGCTTTCTCCACTCTCTTACACTTCTTCAGGGCAACCCTCAGTTCCCAGTATTTGAGATACGGGAGTCTCCCATTCTGGCGCGTGTTGGGAGTTCTAGGCATTGCCGCCATATGTATCGCGCTGAAATAGGTCAGTCAGGGCAGCTGCATCTGCAGGTCAGTGGCAACAGGGACCAGTAAGCTCTTGCCCATTTCCAGCAGCCTGCCCAAGGGATGAGCAGGCTGCAGGAGACGCTCTGTCTTTCCCGTTAGAGCATCAAACTCTTACAGCACGAACCTGGCCTCTCTTTGCCAGTCCTCTTCCTTTTCCAGGAAGCTCAAGTACGCACTTCTTACAGGCTATAACTGTCTCTTTTCTTGGATGACCTGAGCCCGCTTTTGTTCCAGATATTACGATGTGGGGAGTCATTTAAGTTATTCCTGGAGCTATATCCCTGGGCAGGGAGTGCCGTTCCTGGGTCCCCTTGCACAACTCTCCGCAGGTCCTGGATGCATACTTTTAACTCGAATTCACGACTGACTTTGCAGTAGTTAAAATTGTGATGCAAAGGTATTTTTATCAGCATAAGCATATTAATTCTTTCTTCACATCTTTCTTCCTAATACTAAGCTTATCTACAATGGTGATTCCTAAACTGCTTTCTGAAAACGATTGCTTTATCATTCCTGCGTGGGAATGTTTTTCTCTGTGCAATATACCTTCAGCAGGTATAGTACCAAAAACTTTTTTTCTGGAGCATTTGAAAATATTTTCATTTCCAGTAGTTCCTCAAAAAATTACTTTAAACTGTCAAAATCGAGGTGTTCCTGTCGTTCCATATAATCCTTTGTTCTTGATGCCATGCAGCCATTCAGCTTGGGGCCAGTGAAAACCAAACTGCAGGCACCATGTCTAGGTGACCAGTCCCTAGTGAAGTCTCCTCTGTTCCCAAGGGAATGGGTGGTTTCAGTTCCTGTCTCCATCTCTGTCCTGAAATTCACAGAAATGGTGTCAAGTTGCAGCGAGTTGATACAGTTCCAATTCGTAGGCAGCGCTGGTGAAAATGGTGGTGGTGTTTGGTGTTAAGGTATTTTTTATTTTTTTGGCTTATTTCTGTGAAAAGCTGTCAAAATGGGATCCTTCCTGCCTCAGGAAATGATATAATAGATATTAGATACCAAAGTGAGTGTGAAACTGGACACCTAATGAGTGTTTTCTAAAATACTAACATCTTTCCGTGCATTACTGCATTTCAAAGTCACAGCTTTATGAAATGTGTATCATCAGCAGCATATTTTACTATTAAGAAAAAAAATAATGCCAAAGTGTGTGACTTGCCCAATATTTCCAGCAGATTGCTGTCTATCTTCAGGCCCTAGCAGGAGCACCAGCCCTAATTTTGTGATGCCTGGTATCTTACCCAGGTGCTCACCTTCTGTTCTCTTTTATAGCACAAGAGAGCAGGAATGGTGTGAACGCTGGAGTTAGCATATAAAAGTCCTGGAAACATTCTTTCACTGTGGGGAAGCTGAGCTATCACATCTAGAAAGTTGTTCAGAAATATTCCAGTGAAAGGGATGTTAGGCTAGGACTTAAACCTGTTATTTGTATGGGGGCTGAGGGTTTTAAATAAATCAAGATGATTAAAACTTCTTTTAAGGCAGTGTGGTTATTCTGTCATGCATTCACTTACTACAAGTGTTATTCAGAATTGTGCAATCTCCTGTTAATACCATTCGTTTTCTAAGCATAAAGGAGATGGCTAAAAGTAGAATATATCTTCAATTCCCCATATGGTCAATCTGTAATATAATGAACAGGGGTACATTTCATTGAAAAGAAATCAGATTACCTGTGGGTAGGAGGAAATGGGCAAATTTTAAAGGTAACTTTGTGCCTGTGTATCTACGATATAAATGATGTGGTTGTCATTTTTTCCTCACAATTTTAGTCTTTTTACTAAGATGATTGCTGAACTCTTCTTTATGAATTTCCTTTTTGAATTGGAATGGGATAGATTGGTTCTTGAACCACTGTAACCATCAGTGGAGCTCAGACATGAACTCAGCAGGGTAACTGTGAGTGCTCCCTGCTTGGGAAACTGATGGCCTAACCCAGGCCTTAGGACTAAAGCTTTGGTGGTTTGTTGAAGTTCGTCGAAGCCTTGTCGATGCAGTTATCACATGGGTATACCAAGAAAAAAGTGTTCACAACTCAAATTAATTTCAGAAAGGTGTCTTATTCAACTTTAAGATTAATTTATGTAAGAATCTGAGGACTTTTCTTTATGGGACAAGATGCATTGTGAAGCTTCCAAGTGGGATAGTGTAGGATATGCAGGGTTTTTCCAACTAACTTTTTGTGGTACTTATAAGTAACTGCCGCAATAGTATTTTGTGATATATCTGTTGGGGAAACACTGATGTAGGCTGCAGAGGTTAGATACTTAAGCTTGTATGGCAACACAGAATTAAATGCATAATTCATAAAGCAAACAAGCACTGTTGATACAAACTATGTCTAACCCAATGCCTCATTTAATACTCATTCAGAAAACATATATTGCAAACCTATTTTGTGCAAGTTTTCTCCTAGATAGAGATAAAGTAGTAAAAAACAGAGTTCCTTTTCACATATATATTGCATTCTAATGGGAAGAAGCAGTAAATAAACAAATACATTGTATATCATATGATAAGTGCTTTGGAGAAACATTAAAACAGAATAAGGAAATAGAGAGTGATGGTGGGATACCGTTTAGCATAGGCACTTGGGGAAGGCTCTCTATGAAGGTGACATTTGGGCAACAACCTCACGGAAGGGAAAAACCGAGCCAGGCAGACATCCGAGGGGAGGATCCAGGCTAAGTCACCTTGAAGATAAAGACCCTGAATTTTGAGACTGTGTGAAATAAGAGGCCACTATGAATAGGTGTGTATTTGTGGGGAGAGGGTCGGTGAGGTGGACGGGCCAGAACATGTGATACCTTGTAGGCCATGATAAGGACTTTTAAATGTTATTCTGGGCAGAAAGCCAGTGAAGGCTTTTGAGTTGAGGAATGACAAGATTTCAATTTAGCCTTAATTTTTTAAAAAAATTTTCTGAATATGAAGAACAGCAGCATAAGACTATTTTAGATGGGAAACCAAGAGCTCATTTTTGAACATTCTAAGTTTGAGTTTCCTATGAAGCTTTCAAATAGAGGTATCAGGACTTAATTCTATAAAATTAAGACAATGCTCTGCCTTGCAAAAATAACTCAATCTGTATTTCTCTAATAAATAAATAAATAGATGAGTATTATTTCTCTCTTTGAAATTAAGAAGAATGAATACCTATTCTTCTGAAACTGTTCCAAAAAATAGAAATGGGAGGAAAACTTCCAAACTCACTCTATGAGGCTAGCATTACCTTGATCCCAAAACCAGAGACCCCACCAAAAAGGAGAATTATAGAGCATTATTCCTGATGAACACAGATGCAAAGATTCTCAACAAGATACTAGCCAATAGGATCCACCAGTACACTTAAAAGATTATTCACCACGACCAAGTGGGATTTATTCCTGGGCTTCAGGGGTGGTTCAACATCTGCAAATCAATCAACGTGATATACCACATTAATAAAAGAAAGGATAAGAACCATATGATATTCTCAATAGATGCAGAAAAAGCATTTGACAAAATACAGCACCCTTTCTCGACAAAAGAGGGAACATACCTCAACATTGTAAAGCACATATATGAAAGACCCACAGCAAATATCATCCTCAATGGGGAAAAACTGAGAGCTTTTCCCCTAGGGTCAGGAACACAATAGGGATGTCCACTCTCACCACTGGTGTTCAACACAGTACTAGAAGTCCTAGCCTCAGCAGTGAGACAACAAGGAGAAATAAAAAACAAAAGCATCCAAATTGGCAAAGAAGAAGACGAACTCTCAATCTTTGCAGATGACTTGATATTCTATGTAGAAAACCCAAAGAGTCCACCCAAAATTGCTAGAACTGATACAGGAATTCAGCAAAGTCATAGGATATAAAATCGACGTGCAGAAGTCTGTTGCATTTTTGTATACTAACAATGAAGCAGAAGAAAGAGAAATCAAGGAATCAGTCCTGTTTACAATTTTACCAAAAACCATAAGATACCTAGGAATAAACCTAACCAAAGAGGTAAAAGATTTGTACTCTGAAAACTATAGAACAATTATGAAAGAAATCGAGGAAGACATGATGAAGTGGAAAAACATTCCACGCTCATGGATTGGAAGAACAAATATTGTTAAAATGTCTATGCTGCCCAAAGCAATCTACACATTCGAAGCAATCCCTATCAAAATACCACCAGCATTTTTCACAGAACTGAAACAAACAATCCTAAAATTTATATGGAATTAGAAAAGACCCCGATAGCCAAAGTAATGTTGAAAAAGGAAACAAAAGTTGGAAGCATCACAATTCTAGACTTCAAGCTGTATTACAAAGTTATAATCATCAAGATAGTATGGTACTGGCACAAAACAGAGAACCCAGAAATGGACCCTCAACAATATGGTCAATAATCTTCGACAAAGCAGGAAAGAATACCTAATGGAAAAAAGACAGTCTCCTCAACAAATGGTGTTGAGAAAACTGGACAGCAACATGCAGAAGAAGGAAACTGGACCACTTTCTTAGACCATACACAAAAATAAATTCAAAATGGATGAAAAAGCCTGGTGCTGCTCCTGGTCAGAGATCATGAAATGCAGTGATTCCAAGTGGAATAATTTTTATGTTGAGCAGATGACTCTTGATGGCAGTGACTATGTAGTATTAATCTCTATGTCCCCAGTGCCTGTCTTATAGCTGGGACTTAAAAACTTTTTTGCTAAGTAAATGAAATAATATTTCCCCAAACTTGTGCTTTTGAATTTTGTAGAGAAACATTTAGTGTTCTCTGAAAGAATCCCCATTTGATTAGCTAATTTAAAAATTAAAATTTTTAAATTTAAATTTTAATTTTAAAATTAAAAATTTAAAAATTTTTAAAAATCAAATTTAAAAATTAGAATTTTTAAAAATCCAATTTCGGTTTTTGTTTCCTAAAATTGAGGTATTTCTGTAATTTAGTTGGTACCTATGAGGTTTAAAATGGGGACTATTTAGGGTGCAAATCACTGATTTTGTTCTTTGTTATGAGTTATAAAACAAAATTTATAAGGAGAAAGGGATTACTTGATTAAACCAAGAATTTTTAATTATCTAAACATTTTAATTGTCTTTGGTGCAAAGTGATCCAATCTAAAGATTTGGAGGTACCTATGACATAATGCCAGGTTGAGTATATATAGGAAATGATGTGTTTTAAGATTTTTTTTGTTTTCATATAATTTGTTGTTTGTAGTTGTAATGTAGAGGTTTTTTTCTAAATTGAAGAGAATTATAAAGTTAAAATTGCACTACTCAGCAATAAAATTCAATAAGATACAATTGCCATAAATTAAGGAGATGTATGACCCAGTGTTTAATTACTCCCTAAAAGATTTTATGTTGTCCTCCGGTCAGTTGGCTAATAACATGGGTGCCCAAGGGGTTAAGGTGAGCCTTTCCAGTTATCTAGTTAGTCTTGTCTTTTATAGGAAAGAATAGATTCTGAATATGTAAATATAACATGTGTTTATTGAATAATGCAAGTAATTTTCTGCCTCATACATTTTTTAAGGTTTTATTCATTTATTTGACAGAGAGAGACACAGCGAGAGAGGGAGCACAAGCAAGGGGAGTGGGAAAGGGAGAAGCAGGCTTCCCTCAGAGCAGGGAGCCTGAAGTGGGGCTCGATCCCAGGACCCTGGGATCAGGACTTGAGCCAAAAGCAGACAGACGCCCAATGACTGAGCCACCCAGGTGCCCCTGCCTTATACTTTTTATATAATTTCCTGTTTGATGATTTTATATATCTTATCATCTTTATCTCCATGCACTTGTGAAGTGGAGATGAACTCAGCCCAATTGTGGACAGGCATGGTGGCAGAGCCTCCCATGGGCCGAGGATGTTTTCCCAAAGCTTCACTTACCATAACATCTCTGGAAACGAATACAGATTTTTAATATTCATTCATGTTCAGTTGCTTCTTGTTACTTTTGGTCCACCTACCCTACCTTTTGAGATTTTGATACCTGACTGGTCACAGGAAGATCAATGTTTCCACTCCTCTTTATGCCACCTCAAAAATCTGACCAATGTATCCTACAGCCAAATAAATGAGCTAATTTTAAGTTGTGCGTATTTTCTAAGAAGATATTTGCATAAGGGGAAACACTGGGATGAAATAGGAAGTTCAGGGCTATCCTCAGTTCTCTACTATCTCATTTCTTTTGTGTTGTGTCCACAGAGGCCTTAGTAATCACGTCTGTGATTACCTGACTCTCTCTTCCTTTGGCTATACTTGGTCTAGGCTAAAAAACCCAATTCTCTATCTCAGGGATTCTGAATTTGAGCTGAGAGACATAGGGACTGGTTTTAGAAATCAAACCTTGTTGATGGCAGGGACCTAGGTTTAAGATCCAAATATGTTTGTGTCTGTGATTCCCCAAGCTACCTCGGTTCACACTTATGGAAGCCTGGTTGTTCATCTCCTCCTTGGATTCTGTGAAATGCATGAGCAGCCATCTTATACATTTATTTTTTCTTTAGCGGTTTTTAGTAGGTTTCTTTCTGTTATTGGCAAATGAAAAAAACAACGTAAGTAATAAATAGGGCATACAGACAATAAAAAGTAGGAAAATGACAATCTGTGAAGGATTAGGATGGAATCTAATAACATAGTGGTTTGGAGGATCAGCTATAACCTTAAAATGAAAGTTAAGTATGCCCTTGCCTATAAAAGAAATACAGGTGTAAGTGTCTAATCTCTGTTTCCTGCGGATTTCATTTTCTGTACATAGACCCAGTCAGTAGTCTGGAAGTATGGATGCTGTCTACGCTACTTGATGAAAGTTCTTTGGTTAATGTCTTTGACTACACTCTGGCTTCAAGATTGTGTCCACAGCATTTGTGGGAAGAAAAGCAGAGCTTTAATGTTGGTTTAGACATACTCACTCATAACCATTTCTGGTTTACTCTGGCTTGTCTGACCTCTGAGAAACATATTGTCCCAGTTTAGGGCTCTTCACTTGCTGAACCAAAGAGGAAACTGTGGGTTCCCATTGAGTCATTGGATTGTTGCTATATTTTCCATCCTGTTTGTCTATGTTGGTTTCCTCACCATTGTTGTTGGTGTACATCTTTCCGTTCTCTGCCTCTTGCACAAACTCATTTCTTTTTCTTAGCATACTCCAGTCTTCTCTCCATACTAAACATGTTCTTATTTCTTGTTAGTCTTTTTAAAAAAATTATGTCACCTTGTATTTATTCTGTTAGTGGCTTTTTATCCAATAAAATGTCTTTCTTTTCTCAGAGAACTATAACCTAGTGGTTAATCATATGGGCTGGAGTACCATATTACCTAGATCTGAATTCCAATTTTAGCATACTCTATGCAGGAGCTCAGGCAAATTTTTAACTTTTCAAAGACTTGGATATGTTATTTATAAAGGGGGAAATAATAGTACTTACTTGATTGTATGGAGAGTAAGCAAGTTAATTATTATTATTATTTTAGAACAAAGAATAAGAGAAATTTCTTGTAGAATACTGAGTCTCTGTCACATTTGAAAGGGACCCTGTTTTATCTAATTAGTGAGTCATTTACTAACTATGCAACCTCGTATTGTCTCTAAATCTGCTGGCACTTGTGGAATGTGGGGGGAACAAACAACTCCTACTCATCTTCTAAATCATCCCTTCCTCCAGATGCCTTCTTTCCTTCCTTGACAACCCTACTCCAGTTCCAGACTGGGTTATGCTCCCATTTGTCTTCATTATTATCCACTAATTCTTTCTGGGTAGTATTCATTAAATATATAAGCATTTGTTGAAAATCTGTTTTTCCCTAATACAGTGTCAGCATTAGGAAGATGGGTAATTTGGACCTATTTTGCCATGGCCTCTTCCCCAATGCCTAGAAAAGTCCCTGGTATGTAATAGGTACACTGTAGAATTGGTGAAAGACAACGTTCCCTGTTGTATTCCCACAAACTACAAAGGGCTTAACACATAGTAGATACTTTCCAAATATTTGTGACCAATCAATGGATTTGTTTTTATTTCCATCACCTTCCTGGCCTTGGTTTCTTCATCAGGATTCCTCCTGTTATGTTAATTTCCTATATATCTTTTTCAGGTTCCATCTTCAGGATAGGTCCAAACACTTTCAGTGCAAAGGCCTACTTCTTTGCTAAGTTTTGACGCAAGATTTGAGGTTGAAATGTTTCTTTCACTCTAGAGCAATAATTCATCTGTGAGATACTGTGGGACGGTCTGACAAAAGCCATTAAAGTGAAAATGGCAAACACCAAAACCTGCAGTGTGGAGGGGATTACACAACCCAAAAGAATGCATGGCTCAGAATTTTCTCAACTCACAGGCTTTGCAATAATGCACTGCGAAGTTTTGAATAGCAGATTATTCTGGATCCCTCACTGTAACAAACCTCTCAGGCTTGCATTCCATAGAATCCTCTCCATTTCTGAGCCTGGCTGCCACATGTTGGTTTGTTTATTTGGAACGGTTGTCTGACCAACATCGTAATGAATTTAGTAGCCTCATTTGATTTTCATATCACTTAAAAAAAAGATGATTTTATTTATTTACTTATGTGTTTATTTATTTAGAGCGCAAGCAGCAGGAGGGGCAGAGGGAAAAGAAGAGAGAGAATCCCAAGCAGACTCTCTGGTAAGTACGGAGCCGGATTTGGGGCTCAGTCTCAGGACCCTGACATCATGACCTCAGCTGAAACCAAGAGTTGGATGCAACTGACTGAGCCACCCAGGTGCCCCTTCATATCACTTTTTAAAGGATGTTTGCCCTTTTTTGTTCTTGTTTTTGCTTCAAAGAAATAATATATTTTATCATGTAGGTGTTTATTGCTGCGAACTTCCCTATTAAAACTGCTTTTGTTGCATCCCATGAGTTTTTGTATGTTATATTTCTTTTTTTGTGTGTATTTCCATTTTCATTTGTTTCAAAAAGTATTTTGATTTCTAGTTTGATTTCTTTTTTTTTAATTTCTTTTTTGACCCATTGGTTAAAACATTATTTTATGGTAGTGAAGTATGCCATAATCAAATAATAATGATTTTTTTTTAATGAAATGGACTATATTCCCCAATCAAAAAACATAGAGTGACTCAATGAATAGTATGTATGCATACAGGAGCATGTTGTTTAACCTCATATATTTGTGAATTTTTCAGGTTTTTTCTTGGAATTGATTTCTAGATTTTTTTTTTTCTAGATTTATACCACTGTGGTCAGAAAATATGCTTAATATGATTTTGATCAACTTAAATTTATTAAGACTTGTTTCATAGTCTAACATGTGATCTCTCCCAGAGAATGTTTCATGTACACTTGAGAAGAATGTGTATCATGTTGCTCTTGGATAGAGAGTTCTGTACATGTGTGTTAGGTCCCTGTGTCATTTAAGTCTAATGTTTCCTTGTTGATCTTCTTTCTGGGTGATCAATCTGTTGTGAAAAGTGGGGCATTGAAATCTCCTACTATTATTGTACTGCTGCCTATTTCTCCCTCCGGGTCCGTTAATATTTGCCTTATATATTTAGGTGATCCTATGTTGGTTGCATAAATATTTACAAATGTTATATCCTCTTGTTGAATTGACCCTTTTATCACTTTATTTTGACTTTTGTTGTCTCTTATAGTCTTTGTCTTAAATTCTATTTTGTGCAAGTATAGCTACAACCTGCTCTCTTTCCATTTCCATTTGCATGAAGTATCTTTTTCCATCTCTTTCAGACTGTGGGTGTCCTTAAAGCTGGAGTCTCTTAGAGGAAGCATGTAATTTTGTTTTTTACATTCAGCCACTCTGTGTCTTTTGGTTGGATAATTTAGTCTATTCCATTTAAAGTTGTTATTATCATTGTTATTATAAGACAACCTTATTGTGGTATACTTTATATACCATGTTTTAAGTATATAATTCAATGATTTTTAGTAAATTTATGGAGTTGTAAAACCATCTCCACAATATAGATGCAGAACTTTTTCATCACTCCAAAAAGATTCCGTGTGCCTATTTACACTTCCGGTCCCAGGCAACCACTGATTTCCTCACTACCTCTATGGGTTTGCCTTTTGTGAATATTTCATTTTTAAAAATTAGCAACATGTGTTCTTTTGTGTCTAACTTCTTTCTCTTAGCATAATGTTTCTGAGGTTTATTGAGGTTGTTGTATATGTCAATATTTTTTTACCTTTTTATTCATAAGTAATATTTCATTTATAAGTCTGGCATATCTTATTTATTTGTTCATGAGTTGGTAGACATTCAGATGTAGAGTAAACTTTTTTTCTTAAGAGCCTTCTTGAGATATAGTTTACATTCCATATAATTCAGTCATTTAAAGTACACAGATCAATGTCTTTTTTGCATATTCACAGATTTATGCAACTTTCATCACAATCAATTTTAGAACATATCATTACCCAAAAAAACACCTCACACCACTTAATCATTACTCCAAAATCTATACCACCACCGCCTGCCGTAGGCAACCACTAATCTACTTTCTGTATTTATGAATTTGCCTATTCTGGACACTTCATATAAATGGAATCATAAAATATGTGGTCTTTTGTGATCGACTCCTTTAACTCAGCATAATTTTTTAAAGACATTTATTTTATTCTTTTTTTAAAAAGATTTTATTTATTTATTTGTCAGAGAGAGAGAGAGCACAAGCAGGCAGAGTGGCAGACAGAGGCAGAGAGAGAAGCAGGCTCCCCGCTGAGCAAGGAGCCCAATAGCATAATTTTTTTATTATGTTATGTTAGTCACCATACAGTACATCATTAGTTTTTGATGTAGGGTTCCATGATTCATGGTTTGTGTGTAACACCCAGTGCTCCATGCAATATGTGCTTTCCTTAATAGCCATCACCGGGCTAACCCATTCACCCCCCAAAAACCTCAGTTTGTTTCCTGGAGTCCATAGTCTCTCATGGATCGTCTCCGCGTTTGAGTCCCCCCCTTCATTTTTCCCTTCCTTCTCCTACTGTCCTCCATGCTATTCCTTATGTTCTACAAATAAGTGAAACCATATGATAATTGACTTTCTCTTCTTGACTTATTTCACTTAGCATAATCTCCTCCAGTTTCATCCATGTTGATGCAAAAGTTGGGTATTCATCCTTTTTCGTGGCTGAGTAATATTCCATTGTATATGAAATTTGTACACATCTTGTACAAATTGTACACATTTTTATGTGTACAGATTGTACACATCTTCTTTATCCATTCGTCTGTTGAAGGACATCTCAGCTCTTTCCACAGTTTGGCTATTGTGGACATTGCTACCAAGAACATTGGAGTGCATATGGCTCTTCTTTTCACTGCATCTGTATCTTTGGGGTAAATACCCAATAGTGTAATTGCTGGGTCATGGGATAGCTCTACTTTTAACTTTTTGAGGAGCCTCCACACTGTTAAAGTGGCTGTACCAACTTGCATTCCCACCAACAGTATGAGGGTTCTCCTTTCTCCACAGCCTCTCCAACATTTGTTGTTTCTTGCCTTATCAATTTTTGCCATTCTATCTGGTGTAAGGTGGTATCTTAATGTGGTTTTGATTTGAATTTCCCTGATGGCTAATGATGATGAACATTTTTTCATGTGTCTGTTAACCATTTGTATGTCTTCTTTGGAGAAGTGTCTGTTCATGTCTTCTGCCCATTTTTTGACTTGATAATTTGTCTTTTGGGTGTTGAGTTTGAGAAGTTCTTTATAGATCTTGGATATCAGCCCTTTATCTGTAGTGTCATTTGCGAATATCTTCTCCCATTCCCTGGGTTGCCTCTTTGTTTTGTTGACTATTTCCTTTGCTGTGCAGAAGCTTTTTCTCTTGATGAAGTCCCAAAAGCTCATGTTCACTTTTCTTTCCCTTGCCTTTGGAGATGTGTCTTAAAAGAAGTTTCTGTGGCTGATGTGGAAGAGGTTACTGACTAGGTTCTCCTCTAGGATTTTGATAGATTCCTGCCTCACATTGACATCTTTCATCCATTTAGAGTTTATCTTTGTGTATGATGTAAGAGAATGGTCGAGTTTCATTCTTCTGTATATAGCCGTACAGTTTTCCCAGCACCATTTATTGAAGAGACTGTCTTTTTTCCATTGGATATTTTTTCCTGCTTTGTTGAAGATTATTTGACCATAGAGTGGAGGGTCCATATCTGAGCTCTCTGTTCTGTTCCATTGATCTATGTGTCTGTTTTTGTGCCAGTACCATGCTGTCTTGGTGATCACAGCTTTGTAATAGAGCTTGAAATCAGGCAACATGATGCTCCCAGCTTTGTTTCTCTTTTTCAACATTTCCTTAGTGATTCAGGGTCTTTTCTGGTTCCATAAAAATTTTAGGATTGTTTATTCCAGCACTTTGAAAAATGCTGTTGGTATTTTGATCAGGATGGCGTTGAATGTATAGATTGCTCTGGGTAGCATAGACATTTTAACAATGTTTATTCTTCCGATCCATGAACATGTAAGGTTTTTCCATCTTTTTGTGTCTTCTTCAATTTCTTTGATGAGCGTTCTGTAGTTCCTAGAGTATAGATCCTTCA
>CM052897.1:86175153-86187453 GCA_028534135.1 Potos flavus
GCTAGGACTTCTAGTACTGTGTTGAACAATAGTGGTGAGAGTGGGCATCCTTGTCATGTTCCTGATCCTAAGGGAAAGGCTCTCAGCTTTTCCCCATTGAGAATGATATTCGCTGTGGGCTTTTCATAGATGGTTTTTATGAAATTCAGGAATGTTCCCTCTATCCCTACACCCTGAAGTGTTTTAATCAGGAAAGAATGCTGCATTTTGTCAAATGCTTTTTCTACATCAATTGGGAGAACCATATGGCTCTTCTCTCTCCTCGTATTAATGTGTTATATCACATTGATTGATTTGTGAATGTTGAACCACTCTTGTATCCCAAGGATAAATCCCACCTGGGCGTGATGGATAATCCTTTTAATGTACTGTTGGATCCTATTAGCTAGGATCTTGCTGGGAATTTTGGCATCCATATTCATCAGGGGTATTGGTTGAAATTATCCTTTTTGATGGGGTCTTTGCCTGGTTTTGGGATCAAGGTAATTCTGGCCTTACAGAATCAGTCTGGAAGTTTTTCTTTTGTTTCTATTTTTTTTTAAACAGCTTCAGGAGACTAGATGTTATTTTTCCTTTGAATGTTTGGTAAAATTACCCAGGGAATCCATCAGGTCCTGAACTCTTGTTTTTTGGGAGGTTTTTGATCACTGCTTCAATCTGGTTACTGGTTATTGGTCTATTCAGGTTGTCATTTTCTTCCTGTTTCAGTCTTGGTAGTTTATAGTTTTCCAGGAATGCATCTATTTCTTCCAGGTTTTTAATTGATTGGCATATAGTTGTTGATAATAATTTCTGATAATTGTTTCTATTTCCTTGATATTAGTCATGATCTCTCCCCTTCCATTCATAATTTTATTAATTTGAGTCCTTTCTCTTTTCTTTTGGATAAGTCTGGCCAGTTTATTGATCTTATTAATTCTTTCAAAGAACCAGTTTCTAGTTTCATTGATCTGCTCTACTGTATTTCTGGTTTCTGATTAATTGATCTCTTTTCTAATCTTAGTTATTTCTCTTCTCATGCGTGGCTTCTGCTTCATTTGTTGTTTTTTCTCTAGTTCTTTAAGGTATAAAGTTAGTTGGTGAATTCATGATTTTTCTGTTTTTTGAGTGAGGCTTGGATGACTATGTATTTCCCCCTTAAGACCACCTTTCCAGTATCCCATAGATATTGGACCAATGTGTTTTTGTTCTCATTGGTTTCTATGAATTGTTTAAGTTCTTCTTTGATTTCCTGGTTGACCCAAGAATTCTTAAGCAGGATGGTCTTTAGCTTCCAAGTGTTTGAATTTCTTCCAAATTTTTTTCTTATGATTGAGTTCCAGTTTCAAAGCATTGTGGTCTGAGAATATGCAGGGTAGAATCTCAATCTTTTGGTATCGGTTGAGACCTGATTTGTGACCCAATATGTGGTCTATTCTAGAGAAAATTCCATGTGCACTTGAGAAGAATGAGTATTCTGCTGTTTTAGGGTGGAATGTTCTGTATATATCTATGAAGTCCATCTGGTCCAGTGTGTCATTCAAAGCTCTTGTTTCTTTGTTAATTTTCTGCTTAGATGATCTGTTTATTGCTGAGAGTGGAGTGTTGAGATCTACTATTAATGTGTTATTATCAATATGTCTCCTTATTTAGGTTAACAGATGGCTTATGCACTTGGCTGCTCCCATGTTGGCGGCATAGATATTTACAATTGTTAGATCCTCTTGTTGGATAGACCCTTTAATAATTATATAGTGTCCTTCTGTATTTCTAACTACAGTCTTTAGCTTAAAATCTAATTTGTCTGATATGAGAATTGCTACTGCAGCTTTCTTTTGAGGTCTGTTGGCATGAAAAATGGTTCTCCATCCCTTCATTTTCAGTCTGGATGTATCTTTAGGTTCAAAATGAGTCTCTTGTAGATAGCATATGGACAGGTCCTGTCTTTTTATCCAATCTGCAACCCTGTGCTGTTTCATGGGAGCATTTAGGCCATTCACGTCGAGAGTGATTATTGAAAGATATGATTTTATTGTCATCATATTGCCTGTGACGTCCTTGTTTCTATAGATTGTCTGTGTAAATTTCTGACATCTTGCTTAGATCCATATCCATTAGGTCTGTGGGAGAGGCTATTGACTTTGGTTTTTTCATTTGTTGGGAGTTCTTCCTCCTACTCATTCTGTTGAATTGTGGTTGAGGGGATGTGTAATCAGAAACATCAACCACAATCCAGGCAGGGTGCACCCTGGGAAAGTTTGGAGCAATCAGAAGCCACCACCACCACCAAAACAAAAACAAAAACAAAAAACAAACAAAACAAAAAAAACCCAGCCAAAATGGAACCCAAGAATAAGATGTATAAAGTACAAAAACAAACAAACAAACAAAAACACACAAAAAGGGGGAGTGAGGGAAAGGGCCTATAATACCTTGATGTGGGTGAGGTAGGGTGTTTCAATTCTTCCTGGGTTTATTTTGTTCTCTTTGTTAGAGAATACTACTTCCCAGAGATACAGAGAAATTAAAACTAGTATATATATAAAGGTAGTATTGAGTAGGGAAAAAAGGACTACATTGAAGCTTATATCTATATATAAAAAGAAAAAGATTTTAAAAAGTGTATGTGCGAAAAGTTCAAGGTAAAAAGTTACCATGGAATATGTTGTATTAAACATCTAGTTGAAATGATAGGTAAAAGAAGAAGAAGAAACATGAGAAAGAATTAAAAAACAAAAACAAAAACCAAGAAAAGAATAGTTGTGTGTAAGAAATACACAGGCCGTGAGGCAACACCAGGGGCATAATATACTATTTTTCCCTGGTGTTGGGGTTTTACACTTTTATGGGGACCCTGTGATTGTTGTCCTCTTGTTCTTCCAGGTTGTCTTCTGGGAGAGGGGCCTGCTGCATTGTTCTTCAGTCAATCCTGCTTAGTTGGAGTTGCCTTGCCCCCTCTCAAGGGGCTGGACTCCGTGGAAACTGTTTTTTGGGGCTTTTATTCTCTGGTGGCTTTTGTTCTCTGATGGCTTTTCGACCTTTTCAGAGGATCAGAGCATAGGAAAATGTCCGCACCTCGACCTCCACCCCAGAGGAGAGAAGCCACAGTCCTCTCTTCTTTGAATCCTCCAGAACACACAATCTCCCTCTCTGTAAGCACCACTGAAAATTGCAGCTTCCCACAGGTGGTGTATGCCCCCAGCAATCCTCTCCGCGGTGGGCCCTGGTGCCCACTTGTCTCTGTCCCCTGTCCCTCCAAAACTACAAGTAATCCCAGTCTGGGCAGGCCTGGGCCGGTGGCGTTGGTGGCTGGCCCCCCAGATTTGCGGGCTCAGGTCTGTGCCTTCAGTCGCCTGATCCCAGTATTTGCCCCTTAAGCCTCTGTGTTCTGTTTGAGTGCTATTATCAGTATCTTCCCGTCCTGCCACCACTGCTCTGCAAGCTATCCCTTGTCCCCAAGCGCAGGACACTTTTGCACTGGGGTATTACTTTCCAGTGGCTAGCTTCTGGTGGTCCACTCTCCCTTCTGTTTATTCTCCAACATCCGTCCATGCAGTCCCAACTCCATCCTTCATACCTCTGGACTGATGATCTTCTGTCCCCGTAGAGATCCAGACGTATAACCTTACATCTCAGGCTGATTTTGTGGGTATTCAGAGTGGCTTGGTAGATTTCTAGCTAAATTCAGGGGACCAGTTGAAACAGAGACCAGCCATCTTGCCCAGGACCAGTATAATGTTTTTTGTTTTTTGTTTAATTTATTTGTTTGTTTGTTTGTTTGTTTGTCAGAGAGAGAGTGAGAGAGAGATCACAAGTAGGCAGAGAGGCAGGCAGAGGCAGAGGGAGAAGCAGGCTCCCTGCCGAGCAAGGAGCCCGATGTGGGACTCGATCCCAGGACCCCGGGACCTTGACCTGAGCCGAAGGCAGCCGCTTAACCAACTGAGCCACCCAGGCGTCCCCAGTATAATGTTTTTGAGATTCATCCATATGGTAGCATATAGCTGTATTTCATTCCTTTTTATTGCCAAATAGTATTCTGTTTTATGGATACAATATTTTCCCCTCGGTTTTATTGAGATATAGTTGACATATAACATTATATAATTTTAAGGTATACAGTGTATTGATTGGAGGTATTTATAAATAGCAAAATGATTACTACCGTAGTATTAGCTACCACCTCCATCCTGTCACATATTTGCCTTTTTTTGTGTGGCAAAAATGTTTAAAATCTATTTTTTATTTTTTAGTAACATTCAAGTATATACAATATTATTAGTGATAATCACCATGCTGTGGTGATTATCAGACTGTTAATCTCACAACTGGAAGTTTGTACCATTTGACTAATATCCCCCCATTTCCTGCACTCCCCAACCCTTAGTAACCACGCCCCTCTACTCTCTGTTCCTTAATTTGTCATTTTTTGATTCTACACATAAGGATATCATACAGTATTTATCTTTCTCTACCTGACTTATTTCACGTAGCCTAATGCCCTCAATGTCCATCCAAATGGTTGCAAATGGCAGGATTTACTTCCTTCTCATGTTTGAATAATATTCCATTGTATATTTATACTGTATCTTCCTTATCCATCATCTGTTGATGGACACTTAGGTTGTTTCCATATCTTGGCTATTGTGAATAATGCTGCAATGAATATAGTAGTGCAGATATCCCCACAATATTCTAATATGTATGAAACCAGAAGTGGTATTACTGGATCATAATGTAGGTCTATTTATAATTTTTTGAGGAACCTCCACACTTTTCCATGGGGGCTGTACAAATTTGCATTCTTACCAGCAGTGCATTAGGGTTCCCTTTTCTCCGTATCCTTGTCAGCAGTTGTTATCTCTTGTCTTCTTGATATAACCTTAATTTTAACAGGTGTGAGGTGATATCTCATTGTGCTCAGGGGCACCTGGCTCAGTCATCTGCCTTCGGCTGAGGTCATGATCCCAAGGTCCTAGGAGTGAGCCTCACTTTGGGCTCTGTGCTCAGCGGGGAGTCGGCTTCTCCCTCTCCCTCTCCCTCTGTGCTCTCTCAAATAAATTAATGAAATCTTAAAAAAAAAAAAAAAAGCTTTAGCTCATTGCTCACATTGTCTTTTGTCATCTTGCACACAACTTACTCAGCTCAGAGAAATTTTTAAGGCATAATTTACCTCAAGCATGTAACATGTAATTTGAAAATATAACATTCCCCCCCCCCAAAAAAAAAGGAGAAAGAAAGGAAGGAAGATGAAGGAATGTGTATTAAATTTTTATTAGGCATAATGATTATTCTTTTAGGGCATTGCTAAACTTTTTGTTTGAATGAATAAAAACAAATTGAGAAATTTCACATGACACACTAATCTAGCAATCTCAACATACTTAATGGAAATTTCTACTGGCTGTTTTGTGTGTTGCTTTCCCAATTTCCTTTTGTCTTTGCTCTGTCTCTCAGAGTGAATCAAAGGAAACTTGTCTTTGAAAAGACTTCTTCTTTTGACTTGTCTTTTATATAGGGAACTTTCTGATCTTACCAGAATAAGTAAGATTAACGTTCAATCTCAAGTATTTCTGAGGGTATACTCCTTACCCACAGAAATACACACTTGGGGCAAAAACAGAAGAGGCTTCTCATTCTCCCAACCACTGGGCAGCAAGAAAATTAACCCACAATGGGGCAAGAAGAACCTCAAAATAAATGTGAGTACATTCTCTCCTCTCAGTTTTAAAGAGGCAAATGTAATTATGACTAAGATTTAAAAATATGAATTAATGGTAGTTATAGTTCCGAAGATTAAAGATGATGAGGAGGAGGAGTTAAAGGAAATGACAATGACTTTGGTGAAGAGAAAGGTCATAGATAAACTCAAGTAAGTTGGGTAAGAGAAACTTCTTTGTGAAACATAAATTGGGCCAAGACAAGAGATAAATTATACAAAAGAAAAATAAGATGGAAAGAAAGAGAGTAATTTGTGAAGATTCTTTTAAAGGTAAGAGGAGGAAGGAATATAGACAAAACACACCGACTAAGGTTCACAGTTTACCTGAGACTCTGACTTTATCCCATTTTATGTTGTATTTAAGGGTCAGAATGTATTTGTATTACAAGAATATTAAACAATATTTTTGAGAAATAGAACAAATGTAGAAATATATAATTTTAAAATTAATGTTTTGCATCACCTCATCACTCCACCATGGCAAACTTCAATGGGACCACAATGTACCCTGGTCCTGAAACACACCTTTTTATGTAACAATATGTCTTGGAGACTTTTTCTGTCAATACCTATTGGTATATAGGATTATTTGAATCACTGTGCAGAATTCCATCGTAGAGATTCACCATCATTTAGAATCTGTACTAATAATACACATGCAAGTATTGGTTTCTGGTGTTTTTTTCTATTTCCAGAGTACTGTAATGAATATCCTTGCATAGAAATAAGTTCAATTTTTCTATATAATAGAGCTCTAGAATCGATATTCTTGTGGCAAATGTGATGCATTTAAAAATTGTTAAGTGTTGCTAATTTGGTCTGTCTAAAAGCTTTCTAATTTATAGTTTAGCATAAGCATGTGTTTCCTCACCAAGAAGAGTTTATTTCTCCTCAGTCTTGCTGATACTATATATTTTCTATTTTCTTTTAAATATTTCATATATGAAAAGTTATACCATAATATTTTAGTTTACATTTCTTTGAGCATACTTTTCTATTTAATGGTCATTTATAATTTCAGCAAACTAAATTTTTAGCAAATTTCCTGGTCAAACTTTTGCTCAGTTTTTAAATTGATTTTTGAAATTCTCTATAGCAGTCTAGACATTAATACTGTGACAAAATTTTCTTTCATATGTCCCCTGTGTTTTAACATTATTTGTGTTATAAAATGTTTTAATTTTTATGGACACAAATTATCAATTTTTTATGATTTTTGGGTTTTCTGTCTTATAAAAAGCCTTTCCATTAAAAAAAGGTTTACATTTTTATGTATATATGTATGTTTTTATCAGTAAGCTCTAAAACTGATTTATTCAGGAGGAAATCTTTAAGCTCTCCTCTAGATCTAATATATTGTGGATGATCTCATATTTAACTTGCTTCTCAGTAGAATATCTTCCCCAGTTCTTGCGGTAGAGAAGACAATGTATTTATCTTTCCTTTTGTCCTAGTCGGAGGCCAGCATTCCCAGATGATCCCTTGGGCTATTGCTGTTTTTTTCACCTCAGTTCTCAGTGCTTGTTTTATTGCAAATTGTTTGGGTAAGTTATTAGCAGAAATGGAACTCTGTGAATTTCCCCAAACAACATTCATAAAGTTCCTCTAAGCCTTTTGTTATTTTGATTCCCTCCCCCCAACATTTCAATCCATACTGCTTTTCAGGGTCTTGAATTTAAAATCCAGAGCTACATTTTTAACCTTCTGCCCTTTGATGGTGCTGTCTTGTGTCAAGGAATGAAAGATGGAAGTTAAACCGTTTTCTGTACATATGAAGAGAGGTGCCTGGGTGGCTCAGTGGGTTAAAGCTTCTGCCTTCAGCTCAGGTCATGATCTCAGGGTCCTGGGATCGAGCCCCACATCGGGCTCTCTGCTCAGCAGGGAGCCTGCTTTCCCCTCTCTCTCTGCCTGCCTCTCTGCCTACTTGTGATCTCTCTCTTTATGTCAAATAAATAAATAAAAACTTTAAAAAAATATATACATATGAAGATTGGTGGCTGAGATTATAAAGGGCTGTATCTTATCAGTAAAGAATAATCAGCAAAAACCCAACTTTCAGATGGACTGTAGTCTGGCTTTGAAAAGAACAGTTGTAAGACTTGTTATTTCTAATAGCAAGACCTTGTATAAAGTTATTATAACTACAGTAATATAGTTATATTTGTCTGTACTTGCACCTATATAGTTAGGTGCAAGTACAGACAAATAGAGGAAAAGAATAGTTACAGATCCTGCATATATGAACTCTTTATATAAAACGGAAGGGGATACTGCAATTATAGGGAAAGGATGATTTTGTTCAATTGATGTGCTAGAGGACCATGGATTATCCTTATTCAAAAAGTGAAATCCGTCCCCTGTATATCATGTACAAAACCAACCTGACATGTATTATTGGCCAAATGTGAAAAGCAAATCGGTAATGCTTTTTAGAAGATAAATGGAGAATAAATTCATATCCTCAAGTCAGGGAATGATTTCTTAAGTCATAAAATGTGCTAGCCAACAAAGAAAATATTGACCAATTATACTATATTAAAGTAAGAATTAGTGTACAACAAAAATACCAAGAAGGAAAACAGCCATAGAAGAAGGTGTTTGTAATGCATATAATTGATGAAAAATTAATGTACAGTATATACAAACAATTCTTTCAAACCTATAGGAAAAACTCCTGACAATACAGCAGAAAAATAGGGAAAATTTTGAATAGGCACTACAGAAAAGAGAAATTGAAATGTTTAATGAACACATAAAAATTGTCAAGCTCATTAGTTTTCAGGGAAATGAAAATTCAACTCACAAAATGAGATACCATTGCAAACATACCAGGATGGCAATAATTAAAAATTCTGGTGCTATTAAGTATTGATGATGATGTGGAGCAACTGGAACTCCAATGAACTGCTGCTTGTGGGAGCGTAGAGCAGTACAACCACTTTGGAAACTTTGCCACTATCATAGTTGGCAATATGTATATTCCATTACCAGCGATTCCACTCCTAGGCATATAGCCTACAGAAATGCATGCTTATGTGCTCTAGGATGCATGGTCAAAAATGCTCAGAATGGTATTGTTTTTAATAGTCAAACACTGGAAGCAAAGCAAATGTCTACCAGAAGAATATATAAATACGTTTTAGTGCATTAAGACAATAGTTCACTTTATAGCAATAAAAATAAATGGATTATCGTTGTATGTAACAATATAAATAAATTTCAGAAACACCACTGAGCAAAAGACAGAACCAAAAGAATGCATATTTCATCATTTTATTTCTATAACGTTCAAAAGCAGGCAAATTTGATCTGTATGGTTTAGGGATATGTTATTAAGTGGTAAAATTGTGAAGCAAAGCACAAAATGATTCATTTAAAAGCCATAACATAGTTACCTTTAAGAGAGAGGAAGTGGGTTGTATTTGGGATGTGAATGCCACCTGAGGTGTTGGCCATGTTGTGTTTCTTAAGCCAGATTGTTGTTACCTGGAGTGTTCACTTTACAATAATTTGATAAACTGTACATTTGTGTTTTTCACTTCTTTGCACTTAGTTATGTTTCAAAGTAAAAGTATTTATTTATTTATTTATTTATTTATTTATTTATTTATTTATTTATGAGAGAGAGAGAGAGAGTTTGTGAACTGGGTGGGCGAGGGGCAGTGGGAGAGAGAGAATATCTTAAGCAGGCTCCGTGCCCAGCACAGAGCCCAATGTGGGGTTCGATCTCACAACTCTGAGACCATGACCTGAGCCAAAATCAAGAGTTAGGTGCTCAACTGACTGAACCACCTAGGTTCCCCTCAAAGAAAAAATATTTAAAAGATAAATAAATGTATATGGCTCATAAAACTTGGCAGAACTATCCCAGTGTTCATGAAAAATCTCCACTCTAATACAGATTCTGATAGAAAAATATGCTTAAAAGCATATACACGTAAACGTTTGCAGAACTACTCCCATAAAGCACGAAATGGATAATATGATAATAAAATATTAATTTTTGACAATTCCTTTCAACCTATTCACCTGGAGCTGGAACAAAGGAACTGGGTAGTAAGAATAAGGGACAGTTACCTTAACTCTTAGGGGAAGAGGGTGACCAGAGTGACCAGATCCCATTTCCCTAAGTAAGTGGTTATATAGGAAGAGAAAACTAACTCTTTTCGCCTTTGACAGTGACTCACCACAACTTTCTACGCTGCAGGAGAGACAGAAGAGTGTTCAAGTTACCAGAGTACCACATGAAGCTGACATGCACCAGAGAGAAATCAAAATTGAAAGGTAGATAGAAAAAGGCATAGGAGAATTTCTTACTTCTATTTCCATTCACGTTCATAATCTGATTTAAAGTAGTCAGTAGTAAACCAGGAGAGACTAAAACAACAGGAGTGTCTGGTACAAGAGTGAACATCAATAAATAGAAATAGATTTCTCATGACTGTAATTAGTTGAATAACTGGAGAATATAACAACATATTTAGGATCCATTTTTGGCATCCAAAACATAACATTATTTTATTCCATTTTCTTTTGATTCAGGCGTATCTTAAGGACTGTTCCCTCCTAGAATATACAGCTTTGCTGAAGTGACTTTGTCTCTTATATTATGCTGGAATTTGTAAAATCCCCCATCCTTTGGGAGGATGGAGAAATGCTTGAGAGTTCTAGTAGGTTCTCTACCCCCTTTAGATAAAATTTCCTGCAAAAGGCTTTGTTCTAGAAGCACTTCAAATATAGAAGTAAATACATGTAGGGACATTGAAAAATGATGTTGTCTTTTAAGAGAATATCTTGTAATTTTCGTATAAGTCACTATGTGATTCAGATACTTTTGTTTAGAAATATTTAGAAATGTTATTTTCAGGATTGTTTAAAAAGAACAGAATGATATTGGTAATCTTGGTATTTGCAAAAAAAATGTTAACTGGATAGTTAGCAGAATAGCTATGCAATCTGTTACAGATGAAATGCTCCTTTGTAACTGATTTTCATTTCAATATTCTCATGAGGGAGCACCTGGAATTGCTGTCCTTTTGGCTGGAGAGCATTCCAGTCCGACTGCTATTTTCCTCTTAATGACAACAAGACATGGGCTGAGAGCGAAAGGGACTGCTTGAGGATGGGGACTCATCTGGCCCCCATCAGCACAGAAGCTGAGCTGGTATGTTGGAAGGCTCCCATCCATCTCTCTGCTCTTTGAATCTCTTTGCAGAGAAAGAGGGATTTCTCTCTTCTGCCTCTGTGCCTTTGCTTCATCTGTTTTATCTTCCTCACTCATTTTTCTTCATCTGGCCAACTTCTGGTCTTTCCAGATTTGATCCACATATTATTTCCTCCAGAAAACTACCCTGACCACCTTCCCTATGCCATCCTCCCTGTTCTAATTTGGAGATACTCCCGTAGTACTTTGCACACTGTGGGATCATGGCACTTACATCCCTGTACTGAGGTTATCTGTTCACTGCCCGTCTCTGCTGATGACTCTCCTTTGTAGAGGGCTGCGGCTGTGCCCTCCTAATCTTTGCATCTCCAAAGTCCTGCACAGTGCTAGGCACACTGGATAGGTCTTGATAAATATTTAGTGAGTAAGTGAATAAATGAATGGTTAAGCAGGACTGAAATAGCTTCTCTCTTAGGAGAAAGCATAAGAAATATAATTCAGTGGTATGGTTGTAACTCTAAGTAAAAAAAAAATTCTCAAGTTTAATTCAATTCTTTAAAAACAAATGTATTTCCTCATGTAATATACTTCCACATATGTACCATAACTCATTTTCTACTCTTTTCTTAGTTAGGGGGGTTTCCCAGAGGATTCTGTTCCCATGGCTTTGCAATCTATAGGTTCACCGACTCTTTGAATAAAATGGAACTTAATTTAGTACACACACACTTTAAGAAGGCAGTTTTAAAAATGAAAGTTTTAAAAAATCTGATCCTATTAAATAAACATTGTGTTAAGTGATTTGCAAGTATGATCTCACTTACTAGTCACAGTAATTATGTGCAGTAGTAGAGTGGTCCTTTTGGAGATGAGAAATCTTGGGTTTGGTGAGATTAGAGGACTTACTACATTACACGATAAATGGCAGAGGCAGGATTTGAAAGCAGATCTGTCTGATGGCAATGCTTTTGTGCTTAGCTAGTAACCTATCTAACCGTTTCTCTCTTTTCCTAACATAATAGTTATTAAATGATAAATGCAAATATACTTATAAAAATTTATATTTTTATGCAGAACTTTATTACTCAATTTTTGGATAGACGATTTTCATATTTCCTGGGACTTATAGATGAGAATCATGAAGGCCTGTCCTTGGTGGACAAGACACCATTTAACCCACATAATTTGTGAGTATGTTGACTGGATGAAAGAGCTTTATAGGCAAAGCTGGGAAGATAGCAAGCAAATTTCATTTGGGCTGGAGTATACTGATGTAGAAATGCTTACTCAGAATAGAGCCCTATTTATTGAGTAACCCCTATACTAATATACTATACTTCTATTAGACAGTGTGCTCCATAATTTTCACCAGAGGCATTTTCCCTGCATGTCCCCTGACCTACACACACACACACACACACACACACACACACACACA
>CM052897.1:86187953-86200055 GCA_028534135.1 Potos flavus
ACCACAGACCACCTTTCTTACCTGGATTATTGCAGTAGCCTTCTGACTGGTCTCCCCGTTTCTCCCCTCAGCCCCTTTCAATCTGTTCCCGACTCTCATGGCATTTCTCCTATTCTTCATAATTTCTTTAAGATAGCTGATATTAATTTCATAAAAATGGCTGCAAAATTTATTAGGGCACTGTGGTAGTCCTAGAACTTTGAAACACTTAAAAAATTTAAACACTGGTTTTGTCTTTGGAAAAGACAATATATATATATATATATAACATATATATGTTATAATATGTTAAAAAGGCAAACCAGAAAAATATAAATGAAAGTATAAGTTAAAGCTTCCACCCTGAACTCCAGTCCCTTAAAATGCCTTTTCAGAGAAACTATGATTGCCAGTTTCTTATAAGTATTTCTGTATATGTTTAAATATGTGTTATATAAATGTATATACATATAAACCTACTTTTTTTTACACTAATGGGAACGTTATCTATAGCATCTTAAACTTCTTGCAGTTTTTTTCTCCCATGAATCTCAGGGTTTCTTCCTGTTTGTTTTTCATCATGATAAGTGTACTCTTTGATCGCCATCCCTTCTTTCCTCTTTTCCCTACCAGCTCTCCTCTGGTAACCATGTTTGTTCTCTATAATTAAAAGTGTGTTTCTTGGTTTCTCTCTCTCTCTCTCTTTCTCCTTTGCTCATTTGTTTTGTTTCTTAAAATCCACATATGTGAAATCATGTGGTATTTGTCTTTCTCTGACTCTCTTATTTAGCATAATACATTCTAGCTCCATCCACTTGTGCAAATGGCAAGATTTCACCCGAATAATATTCTGTCGTGTGTGTGTGTGTATATATGTTATGTAAGTGTATATGTATATCAGTTATATACCATAAACATATCAGTTATATATGTATTTTATATATATACTGTTCTGTTGTGTGTGTATATATATATATATACTGTTCATTGTGTGGGTATGTGTATGTATATGTGTGTGTATATATATATATGTATATATATATATATATCACATCTTCTTTATTCATCAATTGATGGACACTTGGGCTGCTTCCATAGTTAGGCTATTGTAGATAATGCTGCAATAAACATAGGGGTGCATGTATTCCTTTGAATTAATGGTTTTGTATTCTTTGAGTAAATACCCAGTAGTGTGATAGTATGGCAGTTCTATTTTTAATTTTTTGAGGAACCTCCATACTGTTTTCCACAGTGGCTGCACCAACTTGCATTCCCACCAACAGTCCAAGAAGATTTCTTCCTCTCCACATCCTTGCCAACGCTTGTTGTTTTTTGTGTTTTTGATTTTAGCCATCCTGACAGGTGTGAGGTGATATCTCGTTTAGTTTCGATTTGCATTTCCCTGATGATGAGTGATGTTGAGCACCTTTTCATGTGTCTATTGGCCATCTGGATATCTTCTTTGGAGTAATGTCTGTTCATGTCTTCTGCCTATTTTTTAATTGGATTATTTGTTTTTTTGGGTATTCATCTTGCATTTTTTACTTAAAAATATAGTTTGGGAAATGTTTTATACCTTGTTCCAAATAACTAAATAGTGTTTTATTATATTGGTGTATCATAATCTGAAGTAACCTTTAAGTGACAAAATATTTCCTTTGTATAATAAAAATCAACAAAATAATGGCTGTGAAAGGAACCTGGAGAACAATCCCAGTTCAGATCAGAAAAGGAAGACAGTTCCTAGAGGATTTCTTTTCCTCTTGAAAATATGGGACTGACAGAATGTATTTGAATGCATTGAGAGATGATGTACAATTCTGCATTACTTAACAATTCTAGTTAAGGGATGCATTATTAATTAGTACATAGAAAACTAGATAGGGGTGCCTGAGTGGCTCAGTGGGTTAAGCCTCTGCCTTCGGCTCAGTTTATGATCTCAGGGTCCTGGGATCAAGCCCCACATCGGGCTCTCTGCTCAGCAGGGAGTCTGCTTCCCCCTCTCTCTTTCTGCCTGCCTCTCTGCCTACTTGTGATGTCTCTCTCTGTCAAGTAAATAAATAAAATCTTAAAAAAAAAAGAAAACTAGATAAATAAAAAATGCTGCCAACATTAGCTATACGAAAAGCAAAATGTATTTAAGAAAGTATGTAATATAATACATAATCATGATACAGTATAAATTCAGCTGTGATATTTACATATTCATGATAACATACAAGTAAAAATTTTTGATAATGAGTATGTATCATTTTCACCAAATGTATTAGAATGATTTTTCTTTAAAATATTTAGGGGCCCACATGGTGATATTTACATCTTAACAGTGGTTTACTTTGGGAATACGGTCTTGGGACTACAGATGATTAGTTACTCTTTTATTTTTTGGAACTTTCTGGCTTTTCTGGTGCCTGAGTATTTTTGTAGGTCCTATTGTAAAATGCACTTTAAAGTAGTATCAACCAGATGATCTACCCCTCAGAATTTTCCAGATAAGTAACTTGGGTTCTGTTGATCTTTAACCACTAAACCCTGAGTGATTGCTTCTTTTCTTGCCAATCTTTGAAGACAAAGTTAATTGCATAGCAAATTATAAATATATGGTAAATAATATATACTAATACTTTCATATATCTTTCAATATTGAAATAAAATTTAAAATATCGAATTATAGCCAACCACAGAGAAACAATGGTGAATAAAAGTATTTCCATATGTCTTTCATTGATGTTTATACTTTGAAAAAAGGGAATTAGAAAGTAGAAGATATATGTACTGGATTACTTTTAGATCAGATGACTTTCGGTTTAAAGGCATATTGGTTTCAAAACCACACATGGTCCCTTATACCTGAGAGGAATAAACATTTTTAAAGAAAGATAATATATTGTATTCATTTATACAGCTGAATTTTCCCATTTCATGATTATACACTCATTCCGACGTATGAATTTTGAGGGTCTCTTTATGGTGCTGTGTGTAAGAAACATGGTTATTAAAGGTGCTATGTTATTTAAATATTCTTGAATAACCTTATCAGTACTGAAAAAAATACCATGCTAGTAGTGGATAGGCTTGAGATAGGAAATTGTCAAGGTGAATGTTCTCTTCGAACAATTTGACCGTTGGACCCTAGCTGAGCAAGAGCCACAAACTCAGGTGAGATTCAGTTATTCAGTGGAAGAGAATAAAGAGAAAAGGGAGTTCTTGAGATGAACGGGCTGAATCATAGTCTGTTTGGAGCTGAAGCTTAGCATGGCGTTTTCCTAGCAAGGCGCAGTCAAGGCCTTTACCCAGGAGGTCCACATGTCTTTGGAGCGGGAATAAGCTTCATGACTTGAGGGAGTTTCTTACTCATTGTACAGGAAAACATAGTGAAGATACCTGCTCAGGCAGGGGTAAAAGTGGTATGCAATCAAGAAGACAAGGCCGACTTTTCAGGAGCCAGAAAGAAGAAGAATTGACCAGAGCCTGAATTCAGGGCCTTGTTCAAAGTCACTTGGAAAATCCTCTTCTTGCTGGGCTCTGTACTTGCTCTATGTCCCTCTATTTTCACATCAGTCTTTACACATGAAGCAAATATGTCCAAAGGAGCATACTCTTCTTTTCCTGGCATTTGTTCGAGAATTGCTTGGTAAGTTTCGAGAAGTCCTGAGACGAATATCGAGAAACATGCACGTCAATCAGCATCACAAATTGTAACATTCAAAACGACTTATTTTTATTGGTAGCAAAAGCAACAAAGTCCTCCCAAAGTCCCTGTGGCGTCCTCGTTAAGTGCGGCACACACTTCTCTCAGGTTGGAGCTGTGTTCATGCTCTTGTGCCTCCGTATTTATGCATATGAGTTGTGCTTTCCTCTCTTAGAGAATTTTTCTGTTGCCTGAGACATTTATTTCTGGCATTTCACAAATCCGAAACATACTGAAGAAACAGGGCACATCATTCCAGTTTTTCCTGGGATTTGAAGAGTCTCGGATGGTGGCGCAGTCCTCCACTGTCACTATATTATTGGGCTCCCCGACATCCCAGAAGCTGAAAGAGAATAATAATGCAGGAGATTTTAGGAAAAGGAAAGGAAAAGTGAATTGGGGGAAATTAGAGGGGGAGACGAACCATGAGAGACCGTGGACTCTGAGAAACTAACTGAGGGTTTTGGAAGGGAAGGGGGTAGGGGGTTAGGTGAGCCTGGTGGTGGGTATTAAGGAGGGCATGTATTGCATGGAGCACTGGATGTGGTGCATAAACAATGAATCTTGGAACACTGAAAAAATATAAAAAATAATAAAAAAATAATGCAGGAGATTTAAAATCCCAGCTACAAGAAGCCAAGTGACCTACTATCCTAGGCAAATGACGTTTGTGTTGTTAAACTTCACAAGTTTTGTTAGTTAGGCGTTGTAATCTCCATTTTATTTTATTTTTTAATTTAAAAAGATTTTATTTATTTATTTGACTGAGATAAAGTGCACAAGCAGGGGGAGAGGGAGAAGCAGACTCAACCCCAGGACCCCGAGATCACAACCCGAGCTGCGGGCAGTCGCTTAACCAACTGAGCCACCCAGGTGCCCCTATAATCTCCATTTTATTGATAAGGAAAAGGAATCCCAGGAAAGCTAAACCATTTGTCTAAGTCATAGAGTATGTGAGGAGTGAAGCTGAACTGGATATTCCTGACTTTCTATTCTGTCATGCTCCCTCATGGTTGTGGACCCATAATGAGTAGCTATTGATATTCTGGTGGGTTTGTTTCCTTCAAAGCACTGATATTCTCATGGATTTGTTTCCTTCACACTCATATCTTACCTTATCTTTGGTTCCCTTTATTCCACACTGAGTTTGTATTCACTTAGGTACATTCTTCAATACTGTGCTGTAGTGAAGCAACTTTCTCAAGTCTCGGGGCATCTGGGCTGTACTCTTAGAACTGACCTTAACTTTCCTGACCTTTAGTTTCCTCAAATGCTAAGTGAAGGTTAATGATATCAATGTATCTCAGAAAGGTGTAATTTAGGTAAAATGAAATAATGACTGAGATAAAAACTTGGAAAACTCCAAAGTGCTGTGCTGTAATGATGTAAGGTCATTATTAAGGAGAAAAGAGACATTAACAAGGGGGTTCCATGTTCTCACTCCATAAATCCACTTTCTCAAATCACTATTTTTGTCTCATTTACTAGTTTGGGGCATAAGACTCTGAATTTCACTCTGTCTCTGCTACATTTCCAATGAATTAGTCTTTAATTCTAACCCTCTCCTTTTTCATCTGTTATTTCCCCTTTATTCAGATAGTCTTAGGAAGTGGGAGCACTAGATCCTCATGCTTCCTTCATCTATCTTCTTGCAAATCATATCACCAAGGGTTGACTAAAGATATCTTGTGGAACAGGAGGAGTTTCTGAGAACTCCCTGCAGCAATGGTCTAACTTTGGGATTTGAGACAGTGTTAAAATTCTCCTGCAAGAAGGAAATTACCTGAGAGATTCTGAGAAAGGTGTTCCATCTACCCATTGCCACTGACCCTCATTCACCTGGTCTGTCAGTCCAATATAGAACTCTCTCCTTTTAGGTTTTGCAAAGTAAAGGAATTCCTATGGAAGCAACACAATAAAAAAAATTTTTCAATTTTGAACAAATATTGTTAGTAAGGTAATTGTTATTAAGAGAAAGTAGGACAGAGACTACGGATATAGATAAGTGGCTCTGAAATTGTAGGATCATGGAGGATTATCTCCTGATTCTTTTTATAGTGGTAAAAATATATCTACCATAGAATCAAATCTTTAACAGAGAAGGTTTTCAATAACTCATTCCAAGTTTATCTACTGTTATTTGTAGTAAAATCTACTGTATATATCCAGCATGAAACATTGTTAATCACAGCTTAAGGATAGTGGCCATAGCTTTGACATATCTGACATAATCATATGATATGCTCCTCAATGTAATAGCCATTCTAAAATGAACTCCCAGCCCCCCCTTCCTAATAAAAAAACGGAACATGGAAATCCCTTCTTTTTAGGCTTTTCTTGTGATGAAGATAGGGTAGGTATCAACTTATAGAAATAGTAGGAACGGCATGCATTTCAATACATTCATTTAACAAATAGTAACTGCGACCCAAACACTGTATACACGTATGGAAAAAGGGATAGATCCTAAGAAGAAGATCACATGGACAATGGAGGAGGCTGCACTCCAACTACCTGCTCCTCCTGCGTGTTGATAACAACCAGATGAGCTCCCATGTCAGAGCAGTTTTTTAAACTTGATGCCCAGGACATGGTGTCAGTAGAAAAGAAGTAGCAGCTAGATTGAAAATGTACCCAGTTCGATGGACAGCAATTCTTGACTGAACCTAGGAGGAGAGAAGTTTCCATGAGTGTCCTAGCCCAGAAGAGCGTCATGTAGCATTTTGTTAAGACTTGGAACAAGACCGTTTATATAAGAGCGTAGGGAGTATATTTCTGAGATATTTCCAAATTCCCTAATCTATATATTTTTTCCCCTTCACTTCATTTGGAAGCAAGTGAGGAAAAGAAAATGCATTTCTGGAGATAATACCTTCCACTTCTAGATTTTCTGTTGAGACACACCTCAAATTTATTCTAAAAGTTTTCTATAATGTCCCCAAGATTTCCTGTGCCGATGCTAATTGCGTTTCCAAAGTTCTAGAACTGTCTTCTTACCAATTCCTCAGCATTCTTATATAGTACGGGCAAGATTTTGTATTTTGTTTTTGAAAAACAGAACATCATCCAACTACATTACTCGTCCCCAAATCAATCTAGAAGCCAAAAAAAAAAAAAAAGTGTTGATATAGGGTCTCCTGAGTGGTTCAGTCATTTAGCGTCTGCCTTTGGCTCAGGTCATGATCCCAGGGTCCCCGGATTGAGCCCCGCATCAGGCTCTCTGCTCAGTGGTGAGTCTACTTCTCCTGCCCCTCCCTGACATTCATGCTTGCACTCTCTGTCTCTCTGAAATGAATTAAAATCTTTAAAAAAAAGTGTCGATATATAAATGTTGATGTTCAAATTTGAGGACTATTATACCCAGTCCATCACTGGAGCAGGAGAAGTCCATGAATGCCTCATGGAGCTGGAGCTTATTCTCATCACAGAATTGAAAGATGCGATATGTCACTGTAAGGAAAGGGGCAGAGTTAATGTTCATTACTCTGGAAAAAAATTAATTTTATCATTTTTGTATTTATAACAAAAGTACCAATAATCATGAGGTTTCTTTCTCTTTTCTTTTTTCTTTTTTTCCTTATTTGTCCTTCTACACAGAGAGGCACCGAGATTTACTTACTCAAAGGAAGAAGAGGGAATTCACATTTCATGGTTTTCCTGATTTACGAAGATGAATGTGCTTTATTTCAGGTCCAAAGGCCCAGAGGAAACAAATGCGTTTTCACTCTCTCTTATGCCAACCCTCCCTACCATTCTTCCAAAGAGCGATTTTGTCATGCCTCTGGCTAGGATCCCATAAAGAAGTTTACCCTAATGATAGGAGTACAAAGGGAAGGACTCAAGGCCATCAAGGAGGTGAAAAATATCTATCATGAAAAATGTGTCAGAGGTCGCTGAAATTTGGTAACTCTTCGGTGCTGGTTGGGGTTCTAGCTGAGCCATAACCTGGAGATAAATAGGGAAGAAAGTGGAACAGAAATACCCTTTGAGGGGGAAGAGAACCCACAGGCAACAAGAAAGATTTTACTCCTAATATTCACCAGGGAGATTAAACTTGACCTTTAGAACTCACCAACACATCGGGTGATAAAACAGGCACTGAGCAGTAGCATGGAGGCCCCAGCAACAGTCCATAAGAGCACTTGGGAAGACAACCATCTTTTCTCTGTAGAAAGAAATATACGAACATGATCAATCTTCCCCTAGCAAGTTACAAAAGAGATTCTTATCCAACCACTTATTTCCTTCCACACTGTTCTATATAGAGTAAGTTTCAAACTGCAGCATGCATCAAAATCATTTGGACGGTGCGTTGAAACACAGATGAAGGTGCTTCACCTCTAGAGTTAACAATTCATTAGACCTGGTACTGAGCCAGCAAGTTCCCAGAAGCCGCTGAAGCTGTTGGTTGGGAACCACTAGAATAAAACCACTGCTAATCTTAAAATTCGTGAACTGCGATGGGCAGTTTTTCCCTCCTGTTTCCCAGGTTTTCCTCCTTCTTTTCCTATCTTTGTCTTTCCCTTTCTCCCTCTTATCCTCTCTGTTTTTCTTGTCTCTGGCCCGCTCTCCTCTTTTTGGTGTCTTATTTCCCAAGCTCTCTGTAAATCAAATCAGATAAAATGCGGGCCAACCTCTAGTAGCTCCTCTCCCCCTCCCTCCAGATACACATTTTACAGATAGGGAAAGTGGGTTGCAAAGAAGTGAGTGGTCTGAGTCAGCTCTCCCTGGAATCCAGCCCAGTGATCCTCAGTACGACATACCGTCCCTAACCACTGCCTCCCTCGGCTTCCTCTCTTGCATTCTGTCTCTGTCTCCCTTCTTTTGCTCCAGTGGAGACTTTTCTATTGTCCCTTCCCTCAAAATATTTATCACCTCTTCCCAAAAGAAAGATCTATGAGAGAAAGGGAGAGTTGCAAATTTTACCTGTGCCTTGTGATGTAGATGGTTGGGATGAATTCATTCTCTCTCTCTCTTTCGCTCTCTCTTTCTCTCCTCTCATCAGTTTCTGAGTCCAGGAGTATTTTGTTGGTAAGACTCAATGAAAATGACTCTTTTTCTGTTTTTTAGGAAGTGTGACCCTAAGACATCATAATATCAACATGTTCTGTGGCTTTGTGTTTTAGTCAGGGTTTCCTTTCTTGCATAAGGAGGACAAGGGACTTTACTGGGCGACACATCTGTCTCATCAGTTTAGGAAACAACTAAATGGGGAAATGGTGAAGTGGTTAAGTATCAACAGAAATGGGCTGAGCGTGTGGCCACATTAGGGGTTTAAAAATACAGTTTTCTTTTGGTGGATAAAATTTCTCTACTTTCTTCCAGGCCTTACTCCTCCTTCAGTCTGCCTTTGACATTTGTGGGGCCCTCCTCTGCACTTCTGATTTCACTTTTGGTCCTTGCCACCACATGTTTGTTAACTGGAAAGGGGCCAGACTCCAAATCTTCACACCTGGCGCAGAGCTGGGCATATAGTATCTGCATTTACAACCTGGTCATGTGAATTCCTTTTCCTGTTTTATTTATTTATTTTTTCTACCTCCTTCACTTGCATCTCTTGAAGCTTCTGGATTTCTCTCGTGCTATGTATGTTGCACTGTGGGTTTGTATCTCTTCTATCAAAATGCTTACCACTAGGCAATCTCACAAGTCCACCCCCGTTGAATCACTTCATGTGGTATGACTACTTTGAAATTCAGGTCCATTCCCTGTGTCAAAACACAGCTTCTGGAGCCTTCGAGACTCAGCAGGTAGTTTCATTCTGTTCTTCCAAATTCTTTGGGGATTTTGCTTTATATTAGGAGAAATAAATGTAAATGTCAGAAGAAGTAATTTCAATTAGACATGAAAATATAATGCTTCTCTGGAAGGTTAGTTAGATGTAGTAATGTTCCACTCCCTTCCTTAAAAATACTTAAGAACAATATCAAACTGGTCTCTATTGATTAGCATTTACAAGTGTCAGGAGGCATTATGTATGTATATATATATGTATGTATATATGTATATACGTATATATGACCTGGTAATCCCCACAATAATAACTCACAGCCTTCACATCTTAAAAATATCCTTGTTCTCAAAGGGACTTTTTATTGTTTCACTGTATTACTCAATTTCCTCTGCATCCTCTATTTTATAGTTATATAGATTTAATAAAGAAAATTTTAAAATTCTACATGTATATATTATAAAATATATGCATATCTAACATGGGTCTTATCAGCAAATGGTTTTTGACTAGTAAAAAGAAATTATCTAGTGGATGAGTTAAATGAATTATTAAATGATGAATCATAATGACTACAGTCAATTATTTATTATGATCAGTCAGTAATAACTATATCAAGAAATAATTCTATGTTAATAATTTTATGAATAGGCAATAAACTATATTAGCAATCAACGAAGTAATATGTTAATATCATTCAAAATACATATATGTTTTTATCCTTTGTTTTATCACTTTTTCCAAATTATAAAAGTTATATTTTTATGGTTAACAATATGAGAATGTGGCAAGTAAAAGACCTCCTATCCGTCCTAAGTGCACTCTTCTAAAGTCAACCATGCTTCGGGTGCTTGGGTGGCTCAGTTGGTTATGATCCCAGGTCCTAGGATCGAGTCGTGCATTGGGCTCCTTGCTCAGTGGGAATCCTGATTCTCCCTCTGCCTCTCCTTCTGCCTCTGCCCCCCCAGCTTGTGCTCACACACTTTCTCTCTCTCTCACTCAGAAAATTAAAAAAAAAAGATTTAAAGCCAACCCTATTTAATGATTTCTTGCATATACCTTGAAACATTTTCCAAGCTTATATAAGTCATGTTTATATAATATATTGCTTATTCATTTTTAGTCAAGTAAGATCATACTTGACATACCACAACACTTTTATGTTTTAAAAATTACTTTTATATGCATCAACATATTTGGGTATCTATCTTCTTAACTCTATTGTTTGAACTTTCCTGTAATTTATAAACTGGCACACCTAATTTCTAGTTTTTCCTTCCTTAACACATGAGGTAATGGCTACCTTTATACGTATTACCAGGTGCACACTTTTTGGCCCAATGATACAAGCCAAATGTTAAAAATCATTATTCGTCTTGAGCTTTCATCATAGAACAACATTCCGGGCTATAACCATAAATATAAAATTTTGTCTGAAGGCAATTTTCATTGCAATTAAATATTAAAACCTTATTAGATAAGTGTAACACAACGATGTTACATTTGGGAGCATGAATTTCTCCACAAGCAGCTGGTACACGACTGTTGGGATCAGTATGCTGCTATTTTTTTATATGGTACAAACTTTTTTCACCGTGGGAGAATACAGAACAAGATATATTTTTTTAAGATTTTATTTATTTATTTGACAGAGAGAAAGAGATCACAAGTAGGCAGAGAGGCAGGCAGAGGGGGGGAGGGGGAAGCAGGCTCCCTGCTGAGCAGAGAGCCCGATGCGGGTCTCGATCCCAGGACCCTGAGGTCATGACCTGAGCCGAAGGCAGAGGCTTTAACCCACTGAGCCACCCAGGCGCCCCAAAACAAGATATTTTTGAATACTTTACTCTTCTCGAATCCCTTCTTATTCCTACCCCTTTACAACAATAAGAATTTCTTTTTGTATCCAATATGATTTTCTATGAATTTTGTTATGTAAGATTCTGAAATTTTTCTCCCTTATGAAATTTCAAGGCGGCAAAATTTATATTCTGCTGTTAATTCATCTGTATAAGACGGGAAAAATTCCCATGCAGAATTTAGCTTCAAAGACTGGTAGCCTAAATGGAAGTTAAATAACAAAAACAAATGATTTAGCTCATTTTAAAAGATCATAACGTCTAACAGAGGTATTCTGCAAAGATTTAAATTATGCTATAATTAACTTCTGTTACATTTATATTATTATCTCAAATTTTATAAATGTGTGTGAAGCATATTGTTTAAATTTTTGTGAATAATTTTATTAAAGCTATCCATACATTCTCCCCCCCCTTTTTTTTTAGATATATTTATTTATTTTACAGAGAGAGAGATAGCACCAGCAGGAGGGGCAGGGAGAGGGAGAGAAAGAATCTGAAGCACACTCCACACTGAGTGTGTGGCTCCATCCCAGGACCCTGAGATCATGACCTGTGCCGTAACCGAGTCAGACGCTTAACCGACTGAGCCACCCAGGTGCCCCCACATTCTTTTTAAATATTTGTAGTCACTACCAATTTTCCTATTTATTTTATAACTTAAAAACAAAACACTTTATTTATTTATTTTTTATTAACATATAATGTATTATTTGCCCCAGGGTACATGTCTGTGAATCATCAGGCTTATGCATTTCACAGCACTTACCATAGCACATACCCTCCCCAATGTCCATATCCCTGTCACCCTATCCCTACCCTCCCTACCCCCCAGCCACCCTCTG
>CM052897.1:86200155-86255366 GCA_028534135.1 Potos flavus
GCAAATGGCAAGATTTCATTTCTCTCAATGGCTGCATAGTATTCCATTGTGTATATATACCACATCTTCTTTATCCATTCATCTGTTGATGGACGTCTAGGTTCTTTCCATAGTTTGGCTATTATGGACATTGCTGCTATAAACATTCGGGTGCACGTGCCCCTTCGGATCACTACATTTGTATCTTTAGGGTAAACACCCAGTAGTGCGATTGCTGGGTCGTTGGGTAGCTCTATTTTCAACTTTCTGAGGAACCTCCATACTGTTTTCCAGAGTGGCTGCACCAGCTTGCATTCCCACCAACAGTGTTAGGAGGGTTCCCCTTTCTCCACATCCTCGCCAACATCTGTCAAAGTTTCCTGACTTGCTAATTTTAGCCATTGTGACTGGTGTGAGGTGGTATCTCACTGTGGTTTTGATTTGTATTTCCCTGATGCTGAGTGATTCAAACAAAGAGCTTTCAAACAGAGATGGTAAGGATATAACTATTTGAGATGGTGGCTGTGATGATGGTTAGATCAGAACGCACATTCCTTAGGGAATGACTTGACACACAGATCCTAAGCCCTCAGTTAAGTTTGCCTGTAGCCTCCCCTCCCTGCCAGTTTGGATCTTTTTGGAGCAGACTGGGAAGAGGGAGCTACATGGTCTATTGAAGACTCAGTCAGAGATGAGCTAAGTCACAGGAATAGCATGTAAAGCACACGAAGGAAGCAAGCATCTTTCATTGAAGTCCTAGTGAAATCTATTTGTGGGACAAGAACAAATTATTCATCTGCTTTTTTCCCAGGCTCATCCAATTTGATGCTATTGCCTTTGGTTCTAAAAATTCTGCTTTAGGCTTCAGTCAGCTCTCACTGTATTTTGCAGTTGAAAATCAAATCTCTTTCCTCTGGCAATAGAACCTCCCCATTGAACTATCTTTGATATGTTGATAATGTTGTCCTTGTTCTTCTCATACATCTCAATAAAGAAAAGTGTTATTTCTTACCTCGAATTCAATTATCATCCTTTTCCTCAGTTTCTAATCAACAGTGGCCTTTAATGTTTGAGAAGATTTGCCCTGTGAGCTCTATGATATTTGCAAAGAGAAAGGCAGATGCACCAGGAATGGGGAAGAATGTTAGAGCTTAACGCAGTGATCTAATTTAATACATTCATCACAAACAAGATACCGTATCCCAAATAGGAGAGATTATTTGCTGGAGATCATGTAAATATTGAATGGCACAACACGGTCTAAGACCCATATCTCTTATTTCAGTGGTTAGTGCTGTTTTTTTCCTATTTCCTGCCTGCCTCCTTACTAGCAAATACGTTTTCCCCCAAAGGCAGTTGAGAAAATAAAGTGACCTTTACACGGCCTGCCATCAAAAGGCCACAAACCCTGGTTTTAAAAAGCAGTCATAGAATTCTGACAGCCTTCTCTCTCAATTTACAAAGTAGAGCAAAGGAAAACGCACATTCTCTACACATTTGTAATTTCACATATGAATTAAACAATTCATACATTTTTACTGAGCTATCATTTACATATAACATTGTGTAAATTGAAGATATACAACATTGACTTGATACATTTATATATTACAATATGATTACGCTGTAGCATTAGCTAACACCTTTATCACATCATACAATTACTATTTCTTTTGTGTGGTGAGTAGAAGTAAGATCTGGTCTCTTAGCAACTTGGAAGTTTATTTTATAATATAATATTGTTGACTAGAATCTCTACATTCTTGGCATTAAGTCTTCAGGAGTTATTATTTTTTTATTTTTGGGGTTTTTTTTTAGGAGTTATTTCTCTATTAGTTGCAAGTTTGTATGCTTACATAACATCTCCCCAAATATTTAATGGAACATTAGCAATATGGATGGAATCTATGGTACCTGTTTATGAGGGTATTATCATAGCAATTCAAGTAGGAAAAAGGAATAGTGATGTAAGAAATACCTCCATAGCTACCCTCTAACTGTATTAATCATTTGTTACTTAGTATATATCACTCACTGGGTTAAGCTGTTTACACAAATCTCATTCAATGATCATAACAATCAGTAATGAGGTCCTATTATTAATCTCATTTTAATGATGAGTAAATCGAGCCAAGATGGAGAGGTTGAAGGACATGCTTCATGCATTAGGATGTAAGAAATAAAGTTACAATTTGAACCCATAAAAAATTTTAAAAAAAGAACTTTTTAATAACTATTTAACATTAGTTAAACAATTTTTTTAAGATTTTATTTATTTATTTGACAGAGAGGAGAGAGATCACAAGTAGGCAGAGAGGCAGGCAGAGAGAGAGGAGGAAGCAGGCTCCCTGCTGAGCAGAGAGCCCGACGCGGGGCTCGATCCCAGGACCCTGAGATCATGACCTGAGCCGAAGGCAGAGGCTCCAACCTACTGAGCCACCCAGGCGCCCCAAGTTAAATAATTTTTAAGTGAAATTCTTGATATTTGACTTTGTATACAAATTTAACAGCTTTTTCAGAACCATTATTGTAGCATTTTATTCTTGATAATATATGTAGGTTTGTATTTCATCACACTGAAAGGAGTTTCAACAAGTAGATCATGTAGAGATTTTTTAATTCAACTTATATGTCTGCTGCTTGATTAAACTTAAATAAATATATAAACACTAACAATGAATCCAAATGGACGCAAAGGTTGTACTGACATTGATTAAATAAGATGACTACCTGTGTGGATATATGACCAATGATCACATACAAGTCAAAGAATTCCAATAATGACATTGATGTTAACAATGTTAACATGGAAGACGGGCCTCTGCTGCAGGACACTCTGCAGACTTTGCTGGAGGATCTTTGAGGAAGAGGACGGGCGGGGAACGTACAGAAAATTCAAGGCTCAGGCACCACTGTAAACCTTTGCAGGTCTCCTGGCTGGGTAAGACCTGTTATAACCAAACCACTGTGAGTTTGCTCTTTAGTGAGTCAGAGACACCAGGCGGAGTTGTTGCACAAAGGAAACTTTATTTGCAGCAAACGAGATCACAGGGAATAACTTCCAAAGCCATGGCCCCCCATGCAAGGGTGAGTGGTTTCCTTTTATTTAGGGTTTGGAAGAATATTTAGATAGGGAAATCTTGTCACCGTACGTAGAGGCGGGCATAAGGCCATGCGTGCACCTTAAGGAAACATACAGACATTGTATGTTATGTAAATGAGGCTTGTGGTCCTCCTTGGGTGGAGACTGCAGTATTATAATGAAGTAAAGGTAATTGTCAGGCTTTCCAGAGGTCACTCCATGGTCCATCTGGGAGGTGTGAGTAGGGGGTCACTTTCAAACTGGTATGGGTGGTCTGGGCTGGCTGGAAGTCTTGTTGGGACAGTCACCTTGCCTGAGGGGTGGTTTCGGTTTCCATTTGCCTGACCGAAGAGCTAAACTGGAAAGAAGAGCTTAAGGTAAAATGTGGTTCAATGGTCAGTGAGTACAAGCAGGTGGGCAGTAAAGGCCAGGTCTTGGGGTCCAGCTGATGACACCGCATTGTCCCAGAAGCTGTGACCGATATGAGGCAGTCTAAATGGGCTTCCATATGCCCAGGTGACATACGGATCCAAGATTAGGGAGAACACTGAGGGAAACAGGCAGTGCTTACTGCTGATCCCTCCAACATAAAGTGGGGAAGCTTGACCCACTGAGAGAGAGAGGACGATCGTCCTTTATGGGAAAGGTTGCTTTTGAATCTCCTCAGAACTTTCAAACATTTTTTCTTCCCTCTCCTCCCCACTGATATCTGATATCCCTTACAATTTCTTAAACTATATTTTCCAGTAGTGAGATGCGTAAGGGGTTAGATGTGAATCAAGAAATGAAGTTTTGATCCAGGAATGTAAGATTCACAACTGTAAAGAAAAGTACCTCGATGAACTATAGAACAGTTCTCTCAGAGATGTAGTTTTTCAGTTATTTATTTTTTCTGGCAAGGGAATTCTTCTGCACAGACCATTTCTGATCGCCCGGAAAGAGATCACTCCTCCTCAGTTAGCTCTCCTCAGTTGCCAGGTCATCACCTGCGTGTACATATAGACGAGTGCCACGTACTTGATTTCTGGAGCTTAAGCTGAAATTTGCTATTGTGGTCAGGGTCCCTGCTGAGGCATGGCGGCCATTCCCCAAGTAATAAAAGCACTGGAAATAACTGATGCTCAGAAGTCCCTACATCAGGTATATGTTTTTAGTTTTTGTTTTGTCATGTTTTGTTCTGTTTTTAAGAGCAGGAGTTATATGTCATTCACAGTTCTGGAGCTCGAGAGGAATTGTGTTGACACATAATATTAAACACAGTACAACTATAAGACGAAGGAATGTTGAATTAAAGATATTCTTAGTCTAACTCCATTCTCAATTTTCACCTATCTTTTTTCTTTCTGTAACAAAATAGATAAAAAAAAAAAGATTTATGTATATATTTTAGAGAGAGAGTAGGAGGGGCAGAGGGAGAGAGAATCTCAAGCAAACTCCACTGAACAGGGAGCCCAACGCGGGGCTTGATCTCATGACCCTGAGATCATGACCTGAGCTGAAATCAAGAATCAGACGCTCAACTGACTGAGCCACCAGGTGCCCCACAAAATAGATTTCTAACAACAATTAAGATAGGTTTACCACTTTGGTTATACTGAACCGAGTTGCTTCTATTTGATCATAAATTTGTGGGAAAGGGAAGGAATATTCCATTAGAATCTGCTTTGATGTGAATAAGGCAAATTATACTCAGTTTATTACCTAATGATCATGGAAAAGATTGTGTTGTAGAAGTTGTGTTGGAAAGTTTCTACAGCTATATTATGCATCCGTTCACTGGAACTTACAGCTTAAAAAGGGATAAGCTTAGTTTAAAAAAAAAAGGAAGATCAACACAATTATGACAAGGTAGGGCCACGTTTTCTAGAGCGAATCTTTCTGTATTAGGGTTACATATCATCACTGAATTGTAAGTTATTGATAGAAGGAATAAATGTCTTCAGAAACATTTCCATATAAATGGTAGAAATTTGACCATCTTGCAGGAGCCTAACCAAGTATTTAAGTGAATATTTATCAAATATATATTTCTTTTTTTTTTTTTTTTAGATTTTATTTATTTATTGGACAGAGGGAAAGAGAGCACAAGCAGGGGGAGTGGGAGAGAGCACTCCCCACTGAGCAGGCAGACCGATGTGGGGCTTCATCCCAGAGCCCCGGGATCATGACCTGAACGGAAGGAAGACACTTAACCAACTGAGACAACCAGGCCTCCCACTATCAAATATGTATTTCAAACCAAACGTTCACAAGTTGAAATGGACTGTAAGGGGGTATACTGTGCAGCAATTGAGGCATGGTTAATGCAGAATACCTCATCATCCAATGGTCCTTTACAAAATATCTAAATTTATTATTTCCTAATATAGTACACTTCAAAGTATAAATAGTGTCCAAGTATTGTCGAAAGAATTTTCATTCTGTAAAAGCCTTTTTATGACCAGCTTGCTAAAGAAGTATTCTAAAGCCACTCAGGGCCCCTGGGTGGCTCCGTTGGTTTAGCGGCTGCCTTCGGCTGAGGTCACGAACCCAGGGTCCCGGAATCAAGCCCCCACGCGCTCCCTGCTTCTCCCTCTCCCTCTGCCCCTCCCCCCACTTGTGCTCGCTCTGTCTCCCTCTGTCTCAAATACATAAATAAAATCTTAAAAAACAAAAAAAAGTATCAGTACCTGTGAAGGACGTCGGTCCCTGGATGTCCTTTCCCCAGCCACATTCTGCCCCCTGCAGTTCTCTAGAGGGAAGCTCCACTCTAAATTTTGTGTTCATCATTTCCTCGCTTTGGTTGAAAACAGCTTTCCATCCCCAAATAATATCTTGTTGAATTTTGACTGCCTTTCAACTTTATATAAATGTATCATATTGCATATATTCTTCTGTAATTTGCTATATTTCAAAAGCCTGTTTTAAGGATTTTTATACATAGTCATATGTGATATAGTTTTATTTCATTCTTTGTCCCGGCTGCATACTGTATATTGCTGTATAAGAATAGCAGCAAATGATGCTGTTCCTTCTATTCTATTCTATTCTTCTATTCTTGTACAAATCTGTTTATATGGGTACTATTTCTCTAGAAGTGGAATTTCTGTGTCATAGGGAATTTCTTTGCTGGGAAATATCAAATTGCTTTCTAAATTCTATTTCTAAATTCTATATATGAACTTTCGACAGCTGTTTATATAAACTCCCACCGCTCCACACTTTTACCAATCCATGGTCATTGTCAGACTGTCGATTTTGTCACTTTGAGATTGTGAAGTGGTATTTCGTTTTGTCTTATAATTCCCTGATTCATAATGAAATTGTCGTTTTACTTCCGCTTTTCTTTGGAATTCAATAATTTCACAATGACATGACTAAGTGTTGGATTTCTTTTTTTAATCATATCTGGAATATTCTGGTCTTTCTAAATATGTAGAGTAACTTTTACTATTTTAGGAAAATTCCCAGACGTTTAAAAAAGTATTTCGTCTCCCCGAGTCTCTATCTCCTCTCCTTAGAGATATATAATAGTCTTATTCTATGCCTCTTAACCTCTATTTTTTTCTCTATTCTTTATATTTTTCAATGTCCCTTAAACTCTATTTTCTGTTTTTCATCAAAGAGAAAAATTATTTATCTTCATAAATTGCCATTAGCATTTAAGAATCTTGACAAAATTTAATATCCATTCTTCACACAAACACTTGGGAAAGTATAGCCTGTTTATCCCCAAAGCCAGCTTCTAACTTAGTGCGGAGACACTATGACATTTCCACTAAGGTCAAGAACAAGGCAAGAAGCCTCACTTGTTTCCATTACTGCTTAATACTATATTGGAAGTATGGGCCAGTGCAATTTTTTTTTAAAGGAAAATAACTAGAAACCTAACAAATGGAAAAGAAGATACAAAACTATCTCTATTAGCAATGGTATGGTAATATACCTGAAACATCTAAGAGAATCAAGGATGCAAACAATGAAATAAGTTTAGGAAGAGAGTAAAATAGAAAATGAGCATACAAAATCTATGTGTATACAAACAACCTGGCAGAAGAGAAAACTCTGTTTACAATAGCAACAAGTAAGATACAATTCCTGGAAATAAACATAACAAGATGTGTGAAAAAAAACATATGAGAAAGACTTTAGCACACTTCTGAAAGTGGACGTGAACAAATGAAATGATATCCCTTGTTTGTGGATGTCAATTTTTTTTAAAGATTTTATCTATTTATTTGAAAGAGAGTGCACGAGCAGGGGGAGGAGGACTGAGGGGGGAAGGGCAGAGGGAGAGGGAGAAGCAGACTCACCACCGAGCAGGGAGCCCCAAGCAGGGCTTGATCCCAGGACCTGGAGATCATGACCTGAGTGGAAGGCAGACTCTTAACTGACAGACATCCAGAAGCCTGGATGTCAATTTTTCTTAAATTAACATAGAAATTTAGCACAGTCCCAACATAGATAGCATAATTTTTTTTCTTTAAGCAAAAAAATAACTCTGAAATTCGTATTGCAAAAAACATACTAGAGTACACATGATATTTAAAAAACATACAGAATACTGGGTAGAAAACAGAAGAGCCATAAATGGGAAATAGTCCTTTCAGATATGAAAGCACATTATAAAGCCTCTGTATTTAAAACACTGTGGTATGGGCACAAAAGGAAGCACACAGACAAGTGGAATAAAAAAAAATTCAGAAATTAATACAAGTACTTAAAAATATAAAAGCGCCATCACAAAATGGACTTTTAAATCAATAAAATGGGAACAACTAACTAGGCATTTGGAAAAATAATGACTTTGGGTCCCTATGTCAAATACCAGAATAGGTTCCAAATAGAAAAGAAATCTGAACATAAAAAAAGAAAACCATACAAATACAAGAATACACAGCTAAAGTTTATATAACCCAAGTCTGAGAACTTAACTGTGACTTATTACAACTCCAAATTCAGATACTACATAACCTATAAAAACACTATGCACATTGACAAAAGACAAATGAGAAAATAAGAAATATTTGCAACATATAGCAGATAAAAAACTAATATAAAGAGCTTTTAAGAATAAAGAAAGAAGGGGTGCCTGGATGGCTCAGTGGTTAAGCGTCTGCCTTTGGCTCAGGTCATAATCCCAGGGTTCTGGGATCGAGCCCCGCATCGGGCTCCCTGCTCAGCAAGGAGCCTGCTTCTCCCCTTCTCTCTCCCTCTGCCTGCTGCTCCCCCAGCTTGTGCTCGCTTTCTCTCTCTCTCTCTGTCAAATAAATAAATAAAATCTTTAAAAAAAGGAAGAATAAAGAAAAAAAAAACAGTGACACCCCGATGGCAAGGACACTTAATCCTTAGATAGTGGCTCTTAGCCACCATTTCTCACCGAATTGAGCTGGAGGTTCTTGGAGAAATGGATGATTGTAGGTCTGACACAGGGAAGGTACAGGGCAAAGCCTTGTCCATCTATTTTTGTGCAGAAAGAAAAGCAGTGTTCAATAACTGATGGAGACTTAACAAATGGACAAGTGAATCAACTCGAAGAGATTCGTACTGGCCAGATTTGGGGAAATTTAAGCACGAAAAAAGCCAATGATGAATTATAAAACATTAAATTAAAAACAGAATCTAGAGTCTGTAACATTCCTCAAAAGATGGGTTGGGGGGAGGGCATGGGGCTCTTCTTCATGGAAGAATGTCTAGTAATAAATATGTAAGAAATGACAGGATTATGTAATCATGGCTTTACATCAATCTCTCTCTCTCTCTCTCTCTTTCTCTCTCTTTTTGCATCAATCTCTAATTTTAACAATTGTTTCGGTCAGGAATCCTCAGTGGATTTTGAAATCAATGGGAGAATGTTGCTGGGAAGTTAGCCATGTGAAAATACTGGGAACAGCATTATAGACAGAGGGACCGACAATGGTCACAGTAAAGCAGGAGGAGTAAGTGGGATATGAATCATACCAAAGGGGCCATCGAGGAAGAGTAGAGTAAGGGAAGGTGGGGGGGAAGGAGAGGAGGAAGCTACGTGGCTAGATCATGCAGAGACTTGAAGGCAATTTTAAGGACTGGCTTTTGTCACACTGAAATGGGGAACAATTACAGGGTTTTGAGCAAAACAGTGGTATAATCTCACTTAAGTTAAAAAAAAAAAATCACTCTGAATAGTCTGGAGGGCATAAGGAGAAAAGAAGAGATACGTGCCAGGATGGTATCACTGTCAAAGGCACAGGGAATCTAGTGGTATTGTGTAAATGTAAGTATAAACAGAGTGTGATGGTTCATTTTATGTGTCAATCTCATTGCATCAGGGAGTACCCAGATATTTAGCGAAACATTATTTCTGGGTGTGTCTGTGAGAGTTTTTCCCAATGACATTAGACTTTGAATCAGTGGTGTAGCAAAGCAGATTGCCCTCACCATTGTGGGTGGACGGTATCCAATTTGTTGAGGACTTGAATAGAACAAAAGGCAGAGGAAAGGAGGAGGTCACCCCTTCCCGCCTGATTGTTTGAGCTGAGACGTTGTTCTTTTCCTGCCTTTGACTGAGACTTAAGCTCCCCTGATTCTCTGACCTTTGGATTTGGACACCACCAGCTTTCCTGGGTCTCCAGCTTGCAGATGGAAGATTTGTGAGACTTCTCAGCCTCCACAACCTCATGAACCAATTCCTTATAATAAATCTCAAGGTTCCTTAGAGGACCTTGTCTGATATACAGACAATTGATGGCAGAGAATACATTTTCTTTATACAATTTGTGAATTGTGCACACACTGAGAATAAAAAGCAAAGTATACATTTTGGAAAATGATACAATATTTTAACCATTTTAAGAATGAGCAGAAATTAAATCTTCAGGTGTGAACAGCATTTAAAAAGTAAATGAACTTGCTTTATACCAATGGCAATCTTGTCTTAATAATATTCATTGTATTTCAAAAACTACATCACTATATGTATCTCAGAAAGAATGAGGTTTTATGGGAATTAAGATACACATGTAAAATGACATTTTATAGAGGACTACAGTGAGAAAAAAAAAATCAGCTTAACAGAGTGCTTTTCCTAGATATTCCTAAGCAATCAGAACATGCAAAGTGAAATTTTAGTGAGAGGCTACAGACATTACTGCCAATGACTTTATGAACATTTAATTTATTTTTTTAAAAGATTTTATTTATTTATTTGACAGAGAGAGATCACAAGAGTGGCAGAGAGGCAGGCAGAGAGAGAAGGGGAAGCAGGCTCCCTGCTGAGCAGAGAGCCCGATGCAGGGCTCGATCCCAGGACCCTGAGATCATGATCTGAGCCAAAGGCAGAGGCTTTAACCCACTGAGCCACCCAGGCACCCTGACTTTATGAACGTTTAAAAGAAATGTTTTCTTTTTCTTTTTTTGGACAGTGAAGATATGCTTTATTGATTTTTAGTTTTTGCATTTCATCAGAAGTAGAATCAAATTACAACTTTAATAATAGATTTAAATTTCTGGCACATCCAATACTCCCTTGGAAATGGTTGAAATGGGCTTTGAAGCCTTGATGGGCACAGATCGTAAAAGAAAAGGAAGCACAGAGGGTAGGGGAGAAATCAAAGCTTGTTTCAGCAAAGTAAGATAAATTATTGAGAAATAGTTAGGAGTTGTTATACCGGTAACTAGAGCCCTTAGAGTTCTATTCCAAAACCAAACACCTCTGCTTTTCTTCTGTAAGGCCAAGACCAGAACACTTGTCTTTTGTTTCAACAAACTTCCACCCAACAATTTGATGTTTTATGTGGAACAATTGTTCAGCCCACTGCGTTGGGTTTTTTTTGTTGTTGTTGGTTTGTTTTACCGTTTTGTTACCCAATTTCAAGTTTACATAAAACATCTGGAAAATCCACAATCGGTTAGGCAAAATAATCTCAAAGGTCAACTTAAGCAAACACAGCATGCTGCCGTGTTTCCCAAATGCACAGATTTTATTTGTGAGGAGAGCACATGATAGGCCATTAGAGTAGAAGAAGAAAAAATAACTGAAACAGCTACAACAATTATACGGTATAATGGTTTCATCGCGATCGTTCCGCGGACTCACATCTGTGACAATCCTGAATCTGCTACTAATTAAATAGGGCCAGCATAGGAAAGAAAACATCTGGACCAAAATCATGGCTGAGATACCAACAGAAACATTACCTACCCCTCACACTTTCTTGTCACTTGACGAGGCTGTATGAAGCGACATTGTCTTCCTTAAATATTTCTGAAACAAGATGATTACCATAGAGATCTATGCTCTCCATCTCCTTCTAGAATGGAAAATAATAATATAGATAAATAATTGCAAATTAGTTCTGTTAAAATAGTTTTCATCTGATAATTTAGAAAATGAGTCTTATTTCCTATCTACCTCGGGGGTGGGTGGGGTCGACATTGAGCTCTTTTTCATCTCTGTAATTCCTTTAGGTCTTATCACTGTATTTTTAAGGAGGCTCCTCCCAGGTTATGTCTTTGGCAGCCTGGTCATACAAATATCTTACACTGTCCTCCTTAAGAGTTTTGAAATCGGCTTTACTCAGCACTCCCACTGTAGAATGGCGTTGAGTTCCATATTCATGTTCAAGAATAACATACCAAAAAATAAACTCTTCAGGGTAAAGAAAAAAAAAAAAGCATAGTTTTTTGTTTCGTTCTGTGGGTGGATTCATAAATGGAGAAGAACTTGAGACGTGTCCTGGTGGGAGGGGTGTTCTAGGGTTCCTACCTCAAGCCAATTATTCAATGTCATTATCAAATGTCAACATCCTTTAAGAATGAGCTAGTCCTTCCTGTGGTTCCCAGATTCATACAAAGAGGAAATTGGGACCTCTGCTGTCATTTATCCTCAGCTAGACTTCCCAGTATGGGTTTCATTGGTTAAATATTAGCTTTCATCTATTCACTGAAAATGCATGGGTGCCTAGGTCCTGGTATTTTTCGGGATGTACCACTCCACAGTTGTCTGCCCTGGCTTAGTTGGCATAAATAACCAAACCCAACTGGACTTTTATGTTGTGTTACTCTGCTTGAATTAAGGGAGTTTAAGGGTGACTAAAGTACCTACACTTATGTCGTTCACGCTCTAACAGAGAAGACTTCAGTAGGGATATGTGAAGGGATTGTGAAATGGGTTCTTACCCACATTAGTACACACACACACACACACACACACACACACACACACACAGAGCTGAGAGTTATCATTTATTCTTTCAACAAGCATTTATCGATCCAGGTAATATTCTAGGTTCTAGGAATACTGAAATGACAAAGCAGACAAAAATCCTTGCCTTTAGGGTAGCTATTTTCTAGTAAGTGGAAAAACAACAGCGTCACAAAAATTTTAAGTAAATTATGTAGTATATTAGAAGATGATAAATCATGTGGGGAAAAAATAAAGCAGGAAGGGAGATAGGAAATTCTTCCCAGAAGAGATTTGAGATTTTAAAGAGGGTGGTCAAGGAAAGCCTCACTGAGAAGGAGATAATGGGCCAGCACTTGAAAGAAGTGGGAAAGCCAGCCATGAAATTGTCTGGGGAAGAGGCAAAGGAAGTAACAAGCACCAGCCTCAAATCGGGGGCAAAAGCAGCAGGTTAGAGCAACAGCAAGAGGAAGAGGCAGGAAGTGACTGGGTGAGGGGCAGAGCCACAGCGAACGAGGTCAAAGGTCATGGTCTTGGAGGGCAGAGTCTCTGAGAGCCTTGTCCTCCATGTTAAGGATTCTCTCTGGCCTTATTCCGACTTAGGGAAGAAGCCACTGGAGCTTTTGCAAAGAACTGTGCTATATTGTGAGTTACCTTTTCACAAGATCGCTTCAGGGGAAAAAAGACAAATCAGGGAAATCTTTTATGCTGCGACTAAGAATTATAATCCCGATGAGAGATGATGCCATCTTTGGCCCAGGTGGTAAAGATGATAAGAAGTCTGAAAATTCCAGATATATAGATAGATTTTTTTTTTTTTTTTTACAAAAGATTTTATTTATTTATTCGACAGAGACAGATCACAAATAGGCAGAGGCAGGCAGAGGGAGAGGGGGAAGCAGGCTCCCCGCCGAGCAGAGAGCCCGATGCGGGGCTCGATCCCAGGACCCTGAGATCATGACCTGAGCCAAAGGCAGAGTTTCAACACACTGAGGCACCCAGGCGCCCCCCAGATATATTTTTGAAGGCTAAACCAGGAGTGCAGGTGGATTGGTATGAATGATCAGGGAAAGGAGGAGTTAAGGATAACTCCAACAGTCTAGATCAAAACCTGGCAGGCCAACATTTAGAAAACCGACCTCCCTGGCTATAAAATGTGTCTCTGCCCACTCTGGTTAAATGGGTGTGAAAATTTGAATTTGACTGATGAAGGCAGCACGGTAACATCTCGATTTTCTAGATTTTGTTGGTTGCACGAGCTTTCCTGCCACAGTAAATTTTGCTGTGATTTTTTCTGGACAGGGGCCTGTCTGATGGGATCGACGAAACCCAGTATTACAGGGTTGTGGTGTCTCATGGTGATCTCCTTCCTCACAAGGTCACTAAGGCCTCAGTTTGTCATGAAATAGGTCCATTTTCCTTTCACATGTGACTTGTTGATCTTATCCACTTACGGAGATAAGAAATAGGAAATCTAAATTTTATAGACCAAATTACGTAATTCTAAATCCATGAATTATTCACTGAGTCAATTATGGTGCATGGCTACCATGTGCCAACTAATGTTTTAAGAATTATGAAGGCTATGTGATTGAACAAGAGAAAGTAAACGATGAGAAGAGGATAAATTCTAAATGCAGGGAAAATATTTTCTTATCAATTAGTTGGTGTATTAAGTCTCATTCCTGAGGTAATGATGCCCCCTTGTGGCTCTAGATTCTAGTCTAGAAGGGTCATTCCTTCTCCATTTCTTTTGGAATTCAGGGTGCTAATTAGGAAATGCCATGACATGTTTCTCTGTTGACATTAAATTATATTACAGAAATTCACATTAAGTAAACTTTCAACTTACTCTCTATTCTAGGATATAGATATCCAAGAAAAAAAATTAACTTTAATCCAGCTTTTTCTTTTCTGTTGGGAAAATAACATCAATTTGGTGATAGAACGTGTGTGTGTGTGTGTGTGTGTGTGTGTGTGTGTGTGTGTGTAGTTTATTCATGATACTTATATGGTGTAAAGTCACTAAGAACACAGAATCAGTGAATATTGAACCGATGCTCTTGGAAAAAAATAGTTAGGTGTCTGTGAACCTCTAGTCACATTTTTTTGGTCAACTGATCGGTACATCTGTTTTATGTATTTCCTATTTAAAGACACTGTATTGAATATATATTGTTGGTTCATTAACATTATAAAATTCACTGACAGCCAACAGCACCGTAGCACATGCCTGAAGGAAGTTTATCAAACACACGTCCTTTCTCCATTAGGCACATAGCAGCCTTCCTGCACTTATGAGCCATAGACAGCACGTCAACATCAGCAGTGCACGCGGGGAGCATTTTATTTTATTTTTAAAGATTTTATTTATTTATTTGACAGAGAGAGAGAGAGCAAGCAAGAATGGGGGAGCAGCAGGCAGAAGGAGAAGCAGACTTCCCGCTGAGCCTGGAGCCCGACATGGGACTCAATCCCAAGACCCCGGGATCATGATCTGAGCTGAAGGCAGACGCTTAACTGACTGAGCCACCCAGGAGGCCCCGTGGGGAGCATTTTAGACAGTGAACTCACCAACAGAAAAGCACAGAAGTAGAATTGCTCGATCATAGGGTAGTTCTACTTTTAATTTTTCGAAGAACCTCCATACTGTTTCCGTAGCGGCTGCACCAATTTACATCCTACCCACAGTGCACAAAGATTCCTTTTACTCCACATCCTTGCCAGCATTTGTTATCTCTCTTTCTTTTTTTTACTAACATATAATGTTTTATTTGTTTCGGGGGTACAGGTCTGCAAATCATCAGTTTTACAGAATGTTATCTCTTACCTTTTTGATGACAGCCATTCTAACAGATGTGAGGTGTAACTGTGCTTTGGGTTTGCATTTCCCTAATGATTAGCAACAATGAGCACTTTTTCATGTACCTGTTGGCCACTCGTGTATCTTTTAGGTCATCTATCTTTATGTCTATTCAGGTACTTTGCCCATTTTAAACTGGATCACTTATTTTTACTTGAGTTCTTTATATATTTTGGATATTAACCCCTTTATCAGATATACTACTTGCAAATGTTTTTTTCCCATCCTTTAGGTTGTCTTTTCATTTTCATTGTTTCTTTCACTGTGCAGAAGCTTTTTAGTTTGATGTAGTTCCACTTGTTCATTTTTTATTTTGTAGTTTGCACTTTAGGTGTCATTTCCCAAAAAAATAATAGCCAAAACCCATGTCAGGGAGTTTTTCTCCTGTCTTTTCTTAGAGGAGTTTTATGGTTTCTGGACTTACATTTAAGTCTTTAACCCATTTTGAGTTAATATTTCTTTATTCAGACAAGTTTAAAAATCCTACTGATAGGGGCACCTGAGTGGTGCAGTTGGTTAGACATGCAACTCTTGGTTTCCGCTCAAGTCATGATCTCAGGGTCGTGGGGTCAAGCCTCACACCAGGCTCTGCACTCAGTGCGGGGTCTGCTTGAGATTCTCTCCCTCTCGCTCTGCCCCTCCCCCAACTCTTTCTCTCTCTCTCAAAATAAAATAAATAAAATCTTTTAAAAAAATCCCACTGATACATTTGGGAAGATAGGCTAAATGGCAGTTTCTGGAAGTTGAGTTGCTGTTGAGTGCCATTATATTTATCACCATCTAACATATTCTTTACTGATTGATTTTGATGGTTAGTTATGTCTCCCGACTAGAATAAAAACTTCAGGAAGACAGAGATTACTGTGTCCTTGTTGTCGTTGCTTGCTACTAAGCATCCCCAATGCTCAGAACAAAGTTTTGATAATAACTAGTGGTTATATAGTATTTACTATATATAGTACTTGTAACTAGGATGGCTATGTAATTTATTTTCCAAACTGGGAGTCTTTTTAGATTGAATGACAGGCCCTATTAATAATTATGCTAGGACAACAGGAATAATCAAGGGTGTCCTAGGCATAGTAGATTTCACAGTCACTCTGTGTGTAACTGTTTTACATAGCCTGTGTGTGTGTTTTAGGGATATTTCCTCATTTGCTTTTCATTAAAACACTTGAGGGGATTACTGTTATCCCCATCTTACAGATAGATAGAGCACACCGCTATCTCCATTTTACAAATGAGGAAACTATGATGTAGAAAGACTAAATACTTTTTTAGAGGGGAGGAGGGGCAGAGGGAGAGAATCTCAAGCAGACTCCCCGCTGAGCGAGGAATCTGATCTTACAACCCTGAGATCATGACCTGAGCTGAAATCAGGAGTGGGACGCTTAACTGACTGAGCAACCCAGGTGCCCCATAAAGACTAAATAATTTAATCAAGACCTCACAACTGGTATATTAAGCCTGGGTTTGAACTCAGGTAGTCTGGCCTCAGTGCGTATGATCACTCTGTTATATTAACTTGAAAAATATTTGTGGCCTAATGAATGAACTGGCCACATTCTTTCATATCCTTTGTAGTTTCAAGTTCTCTCCATCAGGACACTCTGGAGAGATTAGTCAGTCTTTTTTCCCATAATGAAGCCCATAACTCAGGGACTTGTGGATAGCTTTGTCCAAATGAGAGAAACACCTGGGAACAGTTCGAAGCTTCATGCGAGATGGTGTACTCATATATTAATTTATTCCAGTGTAAGAAATATATTCTGGCTAGAAGAAAATATGACAACAAATATAAATTAATTGAAAACAATTGTACATTTACCATATAATATGTTCACTTAGTTTTTTGTATAACATTTTAATTCCACTGCCTAGATTTCCTTCCAATAGAATACAAAGTCTGTTCTATGTGATACATTTCTAAGAGCAGGTATGGTGATTATTTCGGATATATCATTGATGTGGGAAGACATGGGAGTGAGGTAAAGTAAGGAAAATCTATTCTTATTTTTCCAGTCTTAGGGCCAAATATAGTTATTGAGATTATTATTACTGATTTTCTGAAGAAAATTTCCTTCAAAACTGTTTAGTTCTGTTTTTCAGCCTGTGTCCAAATCTCTCTGTGACGAAAATATTAATACTCACATTCAACAACGTTGTTTTGGTTGGTTGGTTGGTTTTTGGTGCCCAATATGCAAAATTATTTTTGCCTAGGATCATCAGAAAACATAAATCTGGCTCAGGAGAAGGGACAAGACCCTTTTGTTTAATATCCCTTTTCACTGAGAGACCACAAATGTTAATTTTCTAATGTTTTTATTTGAATTATATTTTCACTTGTTTTTAGAACTCTGAAAGCACATAGAAACACAGAATGGGCAACAGTTTTAGTTAACTTTACTCACCTAGGGATCTTAGAGGAGAAGTAAAAAAAAGGGGGGGGCAGAATTTTCACTATAGTTCCAACTAAAGTGGGACAATGTGGTAAATTTAGGAAAGTCCATGAACTTTGGAATCAGACCCTATATTTAGGCTGTGTAATCTAACTTGTTTTTCTCCTTAAGCCTCTCCTTCTTCACCTATAAAAAAAGGTGACAAGAAGCCTGCCATTGACCTTAGCAGAGTGATTAAGGTTAATATCACCAGTAAAACATATTGACATCAAGTACCCCTTGATATGGCGCACTGAGAAGCACATCGCCTTCGCGGCATCCCCCCAACAGTGCTGAACCTCCATCTCATAATGAGAAATCACCAGAGAAGCCCACCCTGAGGCACATTGTACAAAATAATGGATGGGCACCCTTCCAAAGTGTCAGAATTGTAGAGACAAGGAAACACTTAAGAATTTTAGAGGCTGGAAAAACCAAGGAGACAGGACAAAACTAAATCCAAGGTGCCATCTTGGATTGGGTCCTAAAACAGAGAAGCAATGGAAAAACTGGTGAAATTTGATTAAGTTTTGAATTTAGTTCATAGTATTGTACCAATACGATGATGTACCGTCATTTCTTTTGATAAGTACTTGATGTTTCTGTGGGAGAGTAACACAAAGAGAAGTTCGGTAAAGCGTATATGGGAATGCTGTTTTCACAATTTATCTTAAAAAGTCTAGAGTTACTTTTTTAAAAAGCCTCTTGTGAAGACTTTTAGAATAATATATTCCGGGAAATCCGTAGTTTGATTTTTATTTTTACTGTTCTTAATTGAGCTCAGTTTGTTACATTAGTGACCTTGCGAAGCTTTCTTGTTTGCAGTAACTTGTCGGAGTTACTTTTTACTCCTTTTTAACTTTCCCAATGTATTCAGCCTCTTGGGCCAGGCAATAATCTGAACTGCCAGGGGCCTTGATTTTGTTGATCATTCAACAGAGAGTACAATTTCACAGCTCAGAACTCTTCTGAAGTCTTAGGCTTAATGAGGACGTCCACCTGCCTCTGGAGGTTTGCATGATTCCAGACATATTTTTCACCTATTGCCTCGGTACTAATTGGAGGCAGGTGCAGAACCAGAGGCCATTAGCTTCTCAAGGACCCTAATTTCTGGTTGAGAGTGAAAGAGGAGAGAAGTGAGAACGGTGCTAATGAATGGACTCTAGCTTCTCATCAGGACAATAAAAACAGGAACTCCTTTGGAAGATGCTATCTTCGGGCGTCAGGTCTCAGTATGGCAACAGCAATGTGCTCGGCACAATTACAAAGTTACTAAAGTTTGTTACAGCAGCACCTGCCCCTGTCATCTCTCTGCTCGTCTTTACCTGATGCTTCATCCCATACCCCCAACCCTACCATGCCCATTCTTTGCTAGACACCCTTACCTCTGGTTGATCACCACAGTTAGGTCACCTTAAGGCGTATCTGTTTCTCTAGCTGTATCACATCTGTCCTCCCTGCCTAATTCTGCCTCTGTAACTTCATATGGCTTTGTCAGAAATTAACAAGGACTTCCTTTTGTATTTTCTGCCGTTGTACTTTAGACAGGTCTTGAAGGCCAAAGAAGTGGTTTTAATGTTCGGATGTAATTCCCTTGGACATATTGGTTGAGGCAGAAAGTTTTGATCCTGTGAATATTTAAAAGCAATCTTTCCTAGGAATGTAAGAGCTGGGATGTCATAGATTTGTAATGCTTGTCTATGTCATTGATCACTTGAAGATTAACCCGATATTCCACGTGCCGAGAGGACACGGCACCATCCAAAATGTTTTCGTCCAATGAATATGAACTTAGATTCTGATCTTATGTAATTTGTCATTTATCAAGATCCAAGGATTTAATTTTAATGGTTAACATAGCCCAGATATTTCTAATTTATATTTCTTCACTGCTTAAATAAGGTAGGTCCAGACACTTTAAAATAAATTATCTGAGGGATGGTGCCTGGGTATCTGTTGAGCATCAGACTCTTGGTTTTGGCTCAGGTTGTGATCCAGGGTCATGAGATCCAGCCCTGCTCCTGTCCAGAGTCTGCTTGAGACTCTCCCTCCCTCTGCGTGCCCCTCCCCCCATAAAAATAAATCTTTAAAAATAAAAAAAAAATAAATTATCTGGTAAGTAATGAGGACACATAATTCTGCTGAGAGTTTCTTGCCTTTCCTGACTCTTACAAATCTAAATGCAAACTACTCAAAAAATTAGAATTTTAGATAAACAATACATATTTTTTCTAATCTGGTTCAATCCCATCATTTTACACATAGAGAAACAAAGAGAATAAGTAATTTACCTAATCACATAGTTTGTGTTCTAGCTGTAACTAGAATCTAGAACTTATGGGTAGCCAGATGTTCTTTCCACTGTAGCTTATTATTTTTTTATTTAAAATGTTTTAACATCTCTATTGAGGCATAATTGATATAAAAAAAACTATACATGTTTAATGTGTATGATTCGATGAGTTTGGATATATGCAAACACCCATGATACCATTGCCATGATCAAAAGACATATCTCACGCCTGCCAAGTTTCCTTGTGCCTCTGTGTGTGTGTGTGTGTGTGCGCGCGTGTGTGGCAGGCACATTTAACATAATCTACCCTCTTAACAAATTTCTAAGTGTACATTATTGTATAACTATACTATATTTGTTGTACAGAAGATCTCCGAATTTATTTATGTAGCATAACTGAAACTTTATACCCATTGAACAACAATTTCCCATTTCTTCTACTCTGTAGCCCTTGGTAACCAGAATTATATTCTTTGCTGCTACGAGTTTAACTACTTTAGATACCTTACATAAGTCAAATCATGCAGTATTTGTCCTTCTGTGATTGGCTTATGTCACATAGTATAATGTCTTCTAGACTCATCTACATTGTCACAAATGGCAGGATTTACTTCTTTTTTAAGACTGAATAATATTCCATTGTATATATATATATACATATACATATATATTGCACTTTCTTTAGCTCTTCATCCAGCGATGAACACTTGAGTTGTTTCCATATCTTAGCTATTGTAAATAATGGTGCTATGAGCATGGGGGTGCAGGTATCTTTGAGATCCTGATTTCAATTCTTCTGAGTTGAAAGCGAGATTGCAGGAGCACATTGTAGTTCTATTTTTAGTGTTTTGGTTTTTTTCCCCCATAGAATAATATCTTTTATTTGTATAAAGGTATGTACTTTTTAAAAACTAACATATAATGTACTATTTGTTTCTGGGTGATTCATCACCTTATATAACAGCGAATCATCAGTCTTCTATAACACCCAGCACTCACCACAACACATACCCTCCCCATTGTCCATCCCCCAGTTACCCCATCCCACTCCTCTCCCCAGAAGCCCTCAGTTTGTTTCCTAAGATTAAGAGTCTCTTATGGTTTGTCTCCCTCTCTGTTTTCATCTTGTTTCATTTTTCCCTCTCTTCCCCTATGATCCTCTGCCTTATTTCTTAAATTCCACATATCAGAGAGATCATATGATAATTGTCTTTCTCTGATTGACTCATTTTGCTTAGCATAATACCCTCTAGTTCCATCCACATCACTGCAAATAGCAAGATATATATCCGGATATATATATATATATACCACATCTTCTTAATCCATTGGGGTTTTTCTACACATTTAGTTTTACTGTAACAAAGCAACTTATACAAATCTTTAACACTGAACATCATCTTTCCTTTCCAGTGAACAAAAAGAAAATTTAAAAATAAACAGGAACAAAATGACAATAGAGAATGTCAATTCCAAATAAGATCCTACAGGTTCTGCTGATTCTCCCGTCAAGGGGCAGGGCTCAAGTCATTATTAGGAGAAAGTTTGATTTTAAAAGTGTCACCTTAAACTGTAAGGATGTCTGCTAAACATCACAATTAAACATGCCAAAGGGAAAGTCATGTTGTCAAAATGCCCACTTAACCCACCCAAACATCTCAAACCTACTCTTTGCTGACCTATAACCCCATTCTTAAAAGTTTTTTCCTTTATTTTATTTTTATTTATTTATTTTAAAGATTTTATTTATTTATTTGACACAGAGAGAGAGATCACAAGTAGGCAGAGAGGCAGGCAAAGAGAGAGAGGGGGAAGCAGGCTCCCTACTGAGCAGAGAGCCTGATGCGAGACTTGATCCCAGGACCCTGAGACCACGATCTGAGACGAAGGCAGAGGCTTTAACCCGCTGAGCTACCCAGGCACCCCTTTTTCTTTCTTTTAAGTAAGAGAAAGTAGGTAGGTACATGTTGGTAAATGCTAACTGTCCATATTCACATAGAGACGCAGTGTAATCTCTGAGCCTAATATACGGAGAAAGGAGGGAACAAGAAAACCAGAATTCTGTGTGCTACTACTCAGGGGCCTAGCACCCTCCAGCTTCCAGCAGAGCTAAGACAGTAGAAGGTTTTTCTTTTTTCGTAGAATATAGTGCTGTTGATTCCATAAAGTTTTTGTTGAGACAGGAAGGGATAAAAATGAGTTTGGAACAGAAGGAGGTAGAAATTCTTTTCTCACTCTATTCTGCTCCAGGTATTTTCCCCCAAAATAAGTTGAGAACCATAGCATAAGGGGAGAGAAAGGGGAAGGACGGGGTGGCTGGGTGATGGACATTGGGGAGGGTACGTGCTAGGCAACCACCGTGAACTGTGTAAGCCTGATGATTCACAGACCTGTACCCCTGAAACAAGTAATACATTATATGTTAATAAAAAAAAAAAAAGCGGGCAAAAGACTTAGACATTTAACCGAAGAAAACATAAGAACAGCTAATAAACACATGAAAATAAAAAAAAAAAGAATACTTCCGTAAAATTTCACTGCAGGCAGGATATCAAAACTGCTCGGGTGAAATGCCCTCACATTCCTCCCTTTGAAATACCCTGAAACCTATTCCAATTTTTTCTTTGGGAAATGAATTGATTACGCAGATGAGAAGAAAGCAGGCTTGTCCCATCTCCAAGTTTATTTTTCTAAGACAAGAATGTCCTGGGAATGTGAAAGAAGGATCCAGTATGTCTGTTTTTTTGGTATCAGACTGCTACAGGTCTCCTCTGCCATCATTCCATGTTTTGTCGTTAGTGCTGATCATCAAGGCTACTGTCAGGAATTTATGGAGACTCTGTATTTCTAGGTAGATTTATATCCCATGACTATGTATGTGTTAATGGTGTACAGGAAGAACATAATACAAAACATCATGATAACCACTGAGAGTGTAGCCAGGAGTACGATGGACATCATCTTTTCCTGTGTCCCCAGCAGCACACAGGCATAAGGTCCATGACACATGTGGGTACTGCACCGAATGGGCTTTTCAATCAGTGGTAGGTGATAGTGAATGAGAATGACCAAGAAAATCACCTGTATGGACCACTGCATGAGAAAGTAGACAAGATACATTGCCAAGAGGGGCTTTTCCCGGGATAAGTCAAAAATCTCGTCTTCCTTTGTGTCTACGTGGCCTGCGTTGCTCTCAGTGTCACTGGGCTCCTTTTCCAAAGATGCCTTCTTAAATATCTTGGTTTGCTTATGCACGGTCTGAGAGACAAAAAACTCCATCACGAAAAAGATGGAGGAAAAGGCAAAGCCAACCAAATACCAAACTCCTAACACAGGCCTAGTGAAGTGATTCTCATAGCATTCTGCCAGACAGGTTTTGGAGAGATTTCCATGGCACTGGAAGTCTAGATCCAGATGAAGCCAGGCGTTTTGCACTACATACACAACTGAAATGTAAAGAAAAGTAATGCTGAACCACAGTGCTCGGCCTATGTAGAAGTTGGTGGGGTCTTTGCTCATCTTCAGGATGATAGGTGCCATACCCCAAAATTTAGTACTCTCGGCCATCTTGGAAGCTAGGAAGACAAAAGCAAAGTCGCATTAGGGGGAAGGTATGGCTGTGTTTTAACCCTTCCGTAAAATCTCTGCTGTTCTCTCATTAGGTACTCTCTGTGAGGGTACTCAGCGGTCTTAGGCGAAGGAACAACTCCAAAAAAAGAGTGTTCAAAATAAATATACCCACTTAATAATATTTCCTGTTCTTTCATTTGCTAACTTCTCATTTTTCCTTACCAATCTCTCCTCCCAACCCCATTGCATTTCCCAACCTCTTCTCACAGTTTATTAAATCCTCTGTATAGCTATCCTGTTTGCTCTCATCATAAACTCTGTGGCATTTACTTCTTTTTATAATCTGTGTACCGACCTCTGTCAACAGTACAGTTCCAACTGTCATAGAACTCCCACAGCTATCTGCATGTAAGTGCTGAAAGGTAAGTCTCCATCACTTCTCCCTGAGAGGTACCTATCCGCTGGGTTAACTGAACTCACCAGCGTCATTTTAGGCTCTTCCTGGGGCCAACTTTCCCAAAGCCCATTACCAATTTCAAAATTTGTTTCTGATTAACCAGTCAAGATACATGGATTGCCTTTTACTGGGACAGCAGCTTAAATTTCTTATTTGCATTATATTCCTGCTGCTCCTTTGAACTTTTTATTGATTCACAGATATTTGGAGCATCAAACACAATTCTGAGTATAGAAAAATAAATGAGGTAATTCTTGCCTTTAATTATTGATCTGATTTGCATTTCCTTGGTGATTAATGATACTGAGTATATACTTCAATACTAAAAATAAAAATATATTTTAATAAATAAAATTCTGATGGTGTGAAGAGTGCTTTCTTCCAATAAGTTTATTGTGACCTCTGTGGTTTCTGTGATTCTCTATTCCTCCTACGAAGACATTTTCGGAACAAATTATTATTACAATACTCCAACAGTCCACACTTGCTCCAGCCTTCCCTACCAAGATGGCTGAGATTTGGGGGGACCTGCATCATAGTTTAACTTCTTTCTTTAGTCTATCTTGTTTTCATACCCCTGACACGTGGCTTCCTTTCAGAGACATTAATCCTTATTAAATATTTTGCCCCCTCAACTCTGTCTCAATGTCTGCTTCTGGAAAAGCCAACCAACGATGTCCTCTTCAGATTTTGGGAGCCTGAGAGACAAGCCAAACAGATGGTAGGGCTTTTCTTCATCCGTGGGGTCACAGTTACTGGAAAGCCAGGCATTCTTAATCCTTACCCTGGGACTCTCTGAAAAAACTCTCGCATAGAGAAGTGACAGGCTCACATCGATTTCCTCTACGGGGATTACTACAGAGCCTGAAGCCATCCTTGTTCTGCGAAGGGCCTGCTGGGTTGTTGGTGTTGGCTACTGCTCGAGTCAGGAGAAGGGAATGCGTTGAAATTAAAAGTGGAGGGGGACTCTGGGAAACAAACTGAGGGTTACAGAGGGAGGGGGTGGGGAGATGGGGTAACTAGATGATGGGAATTAAGGAGGGCATGTGTTGTGATGAGCACTGAGTGTTATACACAACTAATGAACTGTTGAACACTACATCAAAACTAATGATGTACTATATGTTGGCTGACTAAACATAATAAGAACCAAAAAAAGTGGATGATCTAAAACCTAACTTTTTAGGTTACTTTAAATTATTTCTCTAGTTTCTTGAGTAGATTTTTAGTACACCTTGAATTAATTTTTAAAGCATAATGTACACAAAAAGCACACACCGTTATCAAATGGTATATAGAACTTTCAATGTAATGTTAACATCAAATAAGTACACAAGTCACATCATTCAGTTCTATGAATTTCACAGAATGAATACACTCAAGTAATTGTCATTCAGGTCAAGAAAAGACCAGTACTAACATCCCCAAAGCCCCATTTGTACATTCATTCAGTTACCATTCTCCATTGTGCAATCAACATCTGAATAGCTAACGATATAGTTTGCTTGCTCTGGAAATGCATATAAATGAATCATGAAGTATGTCATCTTTCATACCTGGATTTTTTGTTTGTTTTATATATTGTTTTGTGAGATCCACCTATAGTATTGTTGACTGTAGTTGTGGTTCTTTCCTTCTCTTTGCTGTAGAGTATTCCTCTGTGTGAATGTATCACGTTTTATTGATTCATTTAATGTTGGTGATTTTCAAGTTGGGGCTTGTATAAGTGGTGCCATTATGATGATTATGTACATGTATTTTGATATATTAGTTACACTCCCACAACATGAGAGATCTGTTTCCTTTGCGTATGCACCAACACTTGGCATTGTCAGGTGTTTTTCATTTTAGCTATTCTGGTTGGGTCTGTAGTTGTATTGCATATGGATTTAATTTGCATTTCCCTGGTGATGCTCATTGATGATAAGCATTGTATTGCATATGGATTTAGTTTGCATTTCGCTCGATGATGCTCATTGGCTATTGGATTATTGTCTTTTGTGAAGTGCTTGTTCAAGTCTTTTGCCCATTTTTCTCTAACAAGTTATGTGTCTTCTCCTTCTTGAATTAGAGGAGTCCTTTATGCATTCTGGATATCAGTCCTTTATAGATATGTAAATTACAAATATCTTCTTCCACTCTGAGGGATGCCTTTCCATTCTCTTAATAGTATCATTTAACGGACAGAAGTTTTTCATCTTACTGTTGTGGAAATTTATGTTTATTTCCTTTCAAGTTAGTGGTGTGTGTGTTCCATTTAAGAAACAACTTACTCTAGTATCATGAAAATGCTCTCTTTTCTACAAAAAACTTTATTGTTTTACCTATTTTCAAATACTTGTACTAAGGCCAAATACAGTAAAATTCTCCTCTTTCTAGTGGATAGTTCTGCAAGTGTTTACAAAAGCATGTAGTTGTTTAACCCCCACCAAAATCCAGATACAGAACTGTTTCACTACAACAAAAATGGCCCTGTGCCCCTTTGTAATTAACTCCTCTTCTGCCATGCCTTCTGTTTTCTGTCTCTATGGTTTTGTCTTTCCCAGAATGTCACAGCAGTAGATTCATACAAAATACAACCTTGTGAATCTCACTTCTTTTCACTGGCATAATACATTTGTGATTCATCCGTATATCTTAACATGTGTAAGTAGTCGTTCCTTTTTGTTGCTGCATAGTATTTCATTGTATGAGATACTATGATTTGTTTATTCATTAGCCATTTGAGGGCTATTTGGGTTCTTTCCATTGGGGATAGTTACATGTAAAGCCACCATAAACAATCATGCACAGGCTTTTGTGTGAACAGTAAGTTTTCTTTTCCTATGAGTAAATATCTAGAAGCGAGATCTCTAGGTCATGTGGTTCGTTTATGTTCGTAAGAAACTGTCAAGTTGTTTTTCAAATGGTGGTACCATTTTTCTTCTGATTTCTAGCTGCTCTTCATCCTTGTCAACATTTGGCATTGTCAAGTTGTTGTTTTTTTAGCCACTCTTATCAGTGTGTATTAATACCTTATCGTGGTTTGCATTTCTCTGACTAATGATGTCAAATTTGTCTTCATGTGCTCATTTTCCATTTGTACATTTGTATATCTTCTTTGGGGTAGTGGCTATTCAAATATTTTTGCCCCTTTTTAATTGTTTTTTTTAAATTGAGTTATCAGAGTTCTTTATGTATCTTGGATACAAGTTTATTATTGGATATATGATGTGCAATTATTCTCTAGAAATCATTGTTTTTTCAGTCTTTTAACAGTGTCTTCTGAAGAACTAAAGTTTTTATTTTTGATGAGATCCAACTTAGCACTTTGTTCTATTATTTTTTAAAAGATTTTATTTATTTGTTTAAGAAAGGGAGAGAGAGAGCATGAGCAGGGGGTAGGGGCAGAGGGAGAGAGAAAAGCAAACTCCCTGCTGAGCGGGGAGCCTGATGAGGGACTCCACCAGGACCCCGAGATCATGACCTGATCCAAAGGCAGATGCTTAACTGATGGAGCCACCCAGGCCTCCCAGCAGACTGTTTTGTTATTTGTTGTCTTTTGGTGTCATGTCTAAGCACTCCTTGTGTAGTCAAGGTAACAATGATTTTTGTCTAATTTCCTTCTTGCCAATGTTAGTGGTGAAAAGTCTGCTGTTGATATGATTCTATTTCCTTTGAGTATCATCTGTTTTCCTGCTGTGAAGGCTAAATGAGGATTCATGTTTTTGCTAAATTCTGGACACTTCTCATCTGTTGTCATTATGACTGTTACTGCTTATCTTCTGTTCTCTCATTTAATATATCTATAAATTCTATTAGATGGATATCTCTCATGTTTATTTTTATATCTTCATGTACTTTGGGAGAATCATCTATTTATGTCTCCCAGCTCAAGAATTTTTTTTTCTAAGGTGTTCATTTTGCCCTTCAAGTACTATTTTGAGGGGTTTTTCTGTTTCAACAAGGAAAATTTTTATATGATCTATGGTTTTTTTAATTAATGAAATATCCTTTAATGTCTCTTTGAATATCTTACTCAGATATTTTATATATCTTGTATGTCTTCTTAAAATGTTTCCTTGGGTATAAGGTGTTTAATTTGCTGTGTGTGTTGTCTCTCTCTCATAATATTTATTTTCTTCAGAAGTTTTGTCTTTCATGACCCTGCAATGACTTTTCATGTTAAAGTCTTTTGGACACCCTAGAGTTACTATCTGTGAATCTGACTTTAGGATATGAATGTGATTATCCTGCCATTTGCCCTTGGATTTCTCTTGTGCTAAATGTGAAGCATTCTTGGAACTACCACTCATATATTTCAGTAGTATTATATGTGGTATTAAGTATACATTTTGGGTATTGATTTCCTTATTTAATTTTATTCTTTAGGTTATCTCTCCCCAAGAATTGTATATGAATCTAGGTCTATTGAGTTTCCACTTAATTTGAGAACCATTATAGATTTTTAAAAAATATTTCCTTAAAAAAAAAAATATTTCCTTGTCATTCTGAAAGTCTTGATGCAAGATGGAAGATTCTATAGTGTCTATTTAGTTCACCATCTTCAAATAGAGATCAGCAACATTTTTCTGCTATTGAAAATAATACAGAAGCTTCCCAGTGAAAAACTAGAAGATAATCCTTGTCTTTCGACATGAATATATTATATCCTAATTCCCCCATTGTTGATCACTGCCTAGTTCTGGGGATTTGTGTCAATAACAATAATGGTAAGCTATTATTTCTTTGTGTTCTCATCTCAAACCATTTTTTCCCCTTTACCTTACCATATATTTTAAGATTGTCTCTGGTATATTTATTTATTTATAATTGGAAGTTTCAAAGACCTTGAAGACTGTTTCAATTATAGATGTTTGGTGAAGTTCCTCAATAAACTAAGAAGAAGAAACAAGAACCCTAACTGTTTATGGCTTGTTTTTCATTTTCTCAGGAGATAGAGAAAATTTATAGAAAATTATTAAATTTAGAATTAAGTGAGAAACTTAATAGATCTCTCTACAGTAGGCTGACTCTAGGAATCATTCTTTTGATGTTATATCGATGGGGTTGTTTTCTTAATTTTGTTTTTGCATTTTTTCAATATTAATGTATAGAAACTCAACAGATTTTTTAAAACATTTTTATTTAAATTCTAATTAGTTAACATGCAGTGTAATATTAGTTTTGAGTGTACAATATAGTGACTTGACACATCCATATACCACTTGGGGCTCATCACAGCAAATGTCATCTTTAATCCCCATCATCTATTTTACCCATCCTCCCCTCCCCTCTGGTAACCACCAGTTTGTTCTCTATAGTTAAGAATCTGTTTCTTGGGGCACCTGGGTGGCTCAGTGGGTTAAAGCCTCTGCCTTCGGCTCAGGTCATGATCTCAGGGTCCTGGAATCGAGCCCCGCATCGGGCTCTCCACTCGGCGGGGAGCCTGCTTCCTCCTCTCTCTCTGCCTACTTGTGATCTCTCTCTCTCTGTCAAATAAATAAATAAAATCTTAAAAAAAAAAAAAAGAATATGTTTCTTGGTTTGCCTCTCTCTCTTTTTCTCCCCTTTGCTCATTTGTTTTGTTTCTTAAATTCCACATGTGGCTAAAATCATATGGTATTTGTCTTTCTCTGACTGACTTAACTCTCTCAGCATAACACTGTCTAGCTCCATCCATGTTATTGCAAATGGCAGAATTTTATTCTTTCTTATGGCTGTGTAATATTCCATTGTATTTTTACCACAACTTCTTTATCCATTCATCAGTCAGTGGACATTTAGGCCGTTTCCATAATCTGGTTAATGTAGATAATGCTACTATAAATATTGGGATGCTTGTGTCCCTCAAATCAATATTTTTATATCCTTTGGGTAAATACCCAACAGCGCAATTGCTGGATCATAGGGTAGTTCCATTTTTCAACTTTTTTGAGGAAACTCCATGCTGTTTTCCAGAGTGGCTACACGAGTCTGCATTCTCACCAGCAGTGCAAGAAGGTTCCCCTTTCTCCGCATCCTTGCCCACACCTGTTGTTTCTTGTGTTCTTTATTTTAGCCATTCTGGCAGGTGTGAGGTATCTCATTGTAGTTTTGATTTGTGTTTCCCTGATAATCAGTAATGTCAAGCATCTGTTCAGGTGTCTGTGGACCATCTGTATATCTGATTTTAGTGTGCTGATTTGTATCCTGCAACATCGTAAATTTGTTTCTTAGCTCAAATTGGTTTTTTTTTTTTTTTTTTTTTGGTGTGTTCATTATGATTTTCTACATATAAAATCACGTTATCTGAAAATAAGATAGTTTTACTTTTTTGTTTCTGAATTAGATGCCTCTATTTCTTTTTTATTGAGTAATCTCTCTGGCTAGAAATTCCAGTAAAATGTTGACTAGAAGTGGTGAGTGCAGACATCTTTGGCTTGTTCCTGATTTTAGGGGGAAATCTTTCATTCTTTCACCACTGAGTATAATGTTAGCTGTGGGATTTTTATAAATACACCCTGGCAGGTGAGGACATTATCTTCGATTCACATTTGATTGTTTTTATCATGGAAGTGTGGCAGATTTTGTCAAATTCTTTTTCTGCATTTGTCGACAAAATGATAGATGTAATCTATCAATGAAATACATCATATAATGTTGTGATGTATTACATTAATTTACTTTCTTGTTTTGAGCCACACTTACATTCCTGGAATGAATACCACTTGGCCATAATGTGGTATAATACAATAATGTGGTATAATATAATACATATTATATAATGTATAATACTTTTAATATGCTATTAGATTCAATCTGCTAGTATTTTACAAAAGATTTTTGCATTTATAGTCATAAAAGTCTTATAAATTAGTCTGCAGATCACGTTAATTCTTCTTTAAGGATTTGATAGAATTTGCCAGTGATGTCATCTGGTCTTGGCCTTTTATTTATTGAAAAAAAAATTTTTTTTAAGATTTTATTTATTTATTTGTCAGAGAGAGAGAGAGAACACAAGCAGGCAGAGTGGCAGGCAGAGGCAGAGGGAGAAGCAGGCTCCCTGCCGAGCAAGGAGCCTGACGCGGGACTCAATCCCAGGACCCTGGGATCATGACCTGAGCCGAAGGCAGCTGCTTAACCAACTGAGCCACCCAGGCGTCCCTATTTATTGAAAAATTTTGATTATTAATTAAATCTCTTATTTGTTATAAATCTATTCAATTTTTTTATTTTTTAAATTTATTTTATCTATTTATTTTTTTATTTAACACATAATGTATTATTTGCCCCAGGGTACATGTCTGTGAATCATCAGGTTTACACAACTCACAGCACTCACCTTAGTACATACCCTCCCCAGTGTCCATAACCCAGCCACCCTATCCCTACCCCCCGACCCCCCAGCAACCCTCAGTTTGTTTCCTGAGATTAAGAGTCTCTTATGGTTTGTCCCCCTCCCGATCCCATCTTGTTTCATTTTTCCCCTCCCTACCCTCCATGACCCCTTGCCCGGCCTCTCAAATTCCTCATATCAGAAACATCATATGATAATTGTCTTTCTCCGACTGACTTATAAAATGAATGTTATAACATCCAGTTTTCAGGGTCCATCTCTCAGGAAGATGAGCAAGTTTCTTTGAGAGCATTTTAAAATATTTTCTGTACTCCTGCACGCCTGTGCCTTGTTCATAGTCAGTAGAAGCAAAAAGTGGCAGCCCATCTCTGACACAAATGACTGACGCAGATAAAATCATAGACATTTCAACCAGTAGAGGAGACCTGTGGAGCCAGGACCCTTCGCTCCAAGAGATGCGAGCCACAGTCTATTTGTACCTGTTTAAATTGTTTTCATCAGAGTTTTACAGTTTTCGGTGTACATGTCTTTCACCACCTTTGTTAAATTTATTCCTAAGCATTTTGTTCTTTTTGATGTTAATGTAAATTCGATTTTTAAATTTCTTTTCAGACAGTTCAATGTCAGTGAATAAAAAGCTCTACTGATTTTTGTGTGCTGATTTGAAGTGGTGAGAACGATTATCCCTGCTTTACTCCAGATCTTAATAGCTTTTAGCTTTTCATCATTGACTATGATGTTAGATATAGGTTTTTTCTATATGGCTTTTATTGTTTTAGGTAAGTTCTTTTTGTATCTAATTTGCTAGGAGCTTTTAATCACAAAAGTGTGTTAAATTTTGTCAAATGCATTTTTGGTATCTGGCAGGATGATCGTGTGATATTTATCCTTTATTCTGTTATTATTGTGTAACACTTTGATTGATCTGCATGTATTGAAAATTCCTTGAATCCTATGGATAAATTCTACAAGGTCACGGTATGTGATCCTTTTAATGTGCTGTTGAATTTGCTTTGCTAGTGTTTTGTTGAGGGCTTTTATGTATGTTCATTATAGATATCGCCCTGTGGTCTTCTTTTGTTGTAGTGTCTTTGTCTGTATTAAGGTGATCTGGCCTTATAAAATGAGTTTGGAAGTTTGAACGGTTTATGACATAGTTGTTTTAATTCTTTAACTATGTGGTAAAATTCACCTGTGAAGCTTTTGCTTTTTGTCCTTGGCTTTTGTTGTTGTTGGGAGGTTTTTGATTACTGAGTCAATCTTTTTATTTATTATCAGCCTTTCAAATTGTCTATTTCTTCTTAACTCAGTCTTGGTAGGTTGTACATTTCTGACTTTGTTCTTCTTCACTATGTGCTGACCATTCTGGATCTTTTGATTTTTCATATGAACTGTAGAATCAGTTTGTCAGTATCCACAAAGTAACTTGCTGGGATGATATTTGGGATTGCATTGAATCTATAGATCAATTTTGGAAGAACCAATATCTTAACAATATTGAGTTTAGCTAGCCATGGACATGAAATATATCTCCATTTATTTATTTTAAAATTTTTGTCCCATGTTTTCCTTTTTTTCAGTTTTGGAAGTTCTTACTGCCATATTTTCAAGCTCAATGATTATTTCCTTGGCCATACCTAGTACTGACGAACACACCAAAGGCATTTTTTATTTCTGTTACAGTGTTTTTTATTTTTAACTGTCCCTTTTGAGTTTTTCTTAGAATTTCCATCTTGTGTCTTACATTATTTTTTTTCATGTCTTATATTACACATCTATTCTTGCATGTTGTCCATTTTTTCATTATAGCCTATGCATCTTTTTCCTAGTTATTTTAATTCTCAGTCTAATGATTCTAAAATTTCTGCCATAGCTGTATCTGGGCTTGAGGACTTGCTTTGTCTCTCAGACTGTACTTTTTGCTTTTTAATGTGACTTGTAATTTTTGTTGTTGCTGAAAGCTTGACAAGATATATCGAATAAAAGGAACTGAAGTAGATAGACCTTTAGGGTAAAGTTTTAAGTTTATCTGGCTAGGAGTTATACCATGTTTACTGTTTGCTGTAGTGCAGTGTTGGAGGCTGATTTCCTCTAGTGTCCTTATCAATGTTTTCCCTGTTGCCTTTGGGTTTTCTTAGAAACTTCTAAACTAGGGTCTGAGACTTGCAGTTGTTTGGTTTTTTTAAAAGATATATTTCTTTCTTTCTAGAGAAATAGTGGTGGGAAGGGGAAAAGGGAGAAGGGGAGTCTATTTTTTTTTTTAAGATTTTATTTATTTATTTGACAGAGAGAGATCACAAGTAGGCAGAGAGGCAGGCAGAGAGAGGGGGGGAAGCGGGCTCCCTGCTGAGCAGAGAGCCCGATGCGGGGCTCGATCCCAGGACCCTGAGATCATGACCTGAGCCGAAGGCAGAGGTTTTAACCCACTGAGCCACCCAGGCGCCCCGGGAAAGAGGGAGTCTTAAGAAGACTCTACACTGAGCATGTAGCCTGATGTGGGGCTCCATCTCATGACTCCGAGATCATGACTTGAGCTGAAACCAAGATTTGGACACTTAACTGACTGCCACCCAGTCTCCCAAGGCTTGTAGTTGATTTAGCTGTAAACCCCAGTTACACTGCAGGAGCCCTATTGATGTGCTGGTGAGGCATGGAGAGAAGGGGAGCATTCTACAGTCCTGGGACGAGGTCTTAGTGTTTTAGTGAGCTTGAATTGGTATTTCCCTTTCCCAGCATCGAAGGCAAAGGGAGCTAGAGTTGGATATTTTCTTTTCCCTAGTCCACTTGGGCTTTAATAAAACTCTAGTAGATTAGGCTTGAGTAAAAATAGTTTTCCTTGAAGAGCAGACTTTGTGAACGACAATAGAGAGTTCTGTGCGTATTTCAAAATGGTTACATTTCCCCTCTCCCTGCTATGGCTGCAAGACAACTTTCTTTGATCTTTAAAGTAAGATTTCTACAGGGCTTCTTAAGTTTAAGTTCAAGAGGGCTCCTTTAAAACATGATTCTCAGATTTTTTTTAACTCTCAAGCTAGTCCATACTGAGCTTTGAGCATTTCATCGATTACAGTTTAAAGTGTTTCTACGAATATTGGCTTCGACTGGTGGCTTTTGATTCTGGACTTCTGCTTCTGGTAAGCTGTGATTCTCTGTAACTGTCTGTCAGACTCTCCAGCTTTGGGGACAGACGTTTGCCCTGTGACTTCAATTCTCCGATGACTTTGAAGGAGACTTGTGGATTTTCTGATTTTTTCTTATTGTAAGGACAAGAGTGATATCTTCTAAGCTTCTTGTATATCAGACCATAAACTGGAATATTCCATACACAATGTATTTTTTAAAAATAAATATGAAACTTCAATATACAGTTTACATGTTATAGGTTCATAAATTCATAATTACATTTTATCTGTTTGACAGACTCTTTTATAATACATGTTAAGCATTTTGTGTCTATTCATTCTATCAAGAAATATTTGTTTGCCATCTACTATTGCTAGATAGCGCATATACAACGATGGGGAAATGGAATGATGTGGTCTTTATGTTCATGATACCCTACTATCTCAGCTTTTTTAATTAATAAGGACATTTAATTTTCACACATTATAGGAACTCTAGAAATGGACAAATCCAGAATTATAAGATGGTTCAGTAGTGTGAGGACATTTAATTTGGATTTCTGCTATTTTCTTGACTTTGCCCTCATGGTTGCAAGATGATTACTTCTCATCTTAGGTTCATATCTTATTTAAAGAGAATTCTCAAGGAAGGAACAGGGAAAATGGGAGGGGGGGAAAATCCCTTTAAATTAACTATTTTCTTTCACACAAACAGAATGAAGTGGTTGAATTGCAATAAAGATCCAGCTGAGGCTAAAGAGTCATTATTTCAGCATAATCAATGTGTGTGTCTCCATTATAATTTCATGAAACCTACATGTCTTAACAATAGTATCAAATGTTCCCAGTTTCTACACTTTTAAATGCAAAAAAGGAATCTGATTAAAAATATTCAAATAAGTGTACAAACAAAGCTATAGCCAAAGATGGTGGAAACAAGACAAAAGGTACTTAGTGGGGAACAAAATAATGAAATACCTCAAATTCCTTGACTGACACATGAAAATCCAAATTTGACATATGAGTAGGAGAATATGAAGTCTTTAAGTTAAATATAGGTAAAGTTAAACTGAGTGATATGCTTTGTCCATCTAAATGCTAAATTAAAAAAACTATATGGCAAAATCCTGTTATATATAAATATGGTGGAATATTATTGTTGTGATATGGATGAGCCTTGAAAGCATCACGCTAAGTAAAATAAGCCAGATATAAATGAACAATATTGTTATTTATATGAGGTACCTAGACTAGGTAAATTCACAGAGACAGAAAGCAGAATGGGAATTACAAAGGACTCGGGCAGCAGAGTGCTGGGACTCAAGGCTCAAATAAGGCAGAGTTTCTGTTTGGAATGATGAAAAGCTTTTCGAAATAGAGATGATGGTTAAATAACACTGTGGGGCACTGAATTGTACCCTTAAAAATCATTAAAATGGGACACCTCATGTCATACATATTTTGCCATAATAAAAAAAGAAAAAAAAATGGAAAGAATCTAGGAAAAATATTAAAGGGATTAAAAGGAGCAATAAAACCAACTAAACATGGGAATTAAGTGTGAAGAATTGCTTTAACTAGGGTTATGAAACTATGTGAACGTAATAAATGATCCTTGAAATAGAAATGGAGAATCTAAAGAAAAATTAGTGATCATAACAGCAATAACAGTATGATTCTAAAATTTATATGCAAATATGCAACAAGGTAAAAAAGAAAGCGAGGAAGCAAAATATTCAAATTTTTTAAATGCTTTCACTATTTTTTTCATTATTGATGTTGCAAAAGTGAGTTTTAAACCTTTCCCCTAGAGAAGAAGCATTTTTCTTTTTTATCATTTTACCACAGGACCTTAAACCCAATGTGTACAGTGGGCATAAGACAAAATTGGGGTTGCGTATCAATGGCATAAAATGCTCATATTCAGCTCTTTCCCAACTCACTCCATGGCACACAACCAAAGCTATGCTTTTTTTTTTTTTTTAAAGATTTTATTTATTTATTTGTCAGAGAGAGAGAGAGAGCACAAGCAGGGGGAGAGGCAGGCAGAGGGAGAAGCAGGCTCTTCACCAAGCAAGGAGCCCGATGTGGGACTCGATCTCAGGACCCTAGGATCGCGACTTGAGCCAAAGGCAGATGCTTAACCAACTAATCCATCCAGGGGTCCCAAACCAAAGGTATAATTTAATGTTTGTCTAATTTGTCTCAGTCAGTGTGGTAAGCACTTTATAATAATTGCCTCATTTAACCTTAACAGCATTTCTAGAAGGCAGGAATAATATGGAGGGGCATCAATATGGGATAAGGCCAACTCATTATCTTCTCTCTCATTGAGACACGGATATGGAACAGTCTAAGGCTAGAGAGAGAGGAGGAAGGAAATGAGTTACCCTTTCTGGTAAATCAGAAGTAGGTCTAGAAGAATAAAGAAAGAGGTAAGCAAGCTGAATAAACTAAGTTCAAGATGTGTTATGAACTAATAGGAATCTGATCTACTCGAAAGAGAGAGACGTTGGGAACTACATAAGAGGAAAGGATGCATCAAATGAGAACATAGAAGAACAACAAGTAAAGACCTAGGAAAATAACAAGGAAATTCTACAGAGAGGAAATGTAAGAAGCAACAGGGGTTTGCTAAATAAGGATGTGTGAATTTCACTGATAGGAATCAAGAAAGAGAGATACAGGTGTGTGCACACCCACACACAAAGTATTTAGACTACAATCCCAGTAAAGTCTTACCTAACAGAAAGACTAAGCATGTACTTAGGGTACCATCAAATTAATGAGATTGGGGGGAACTTTTCATATTCTAAATATAGAAGAAACCATTGAAGGAGTAGTTGTTGGGGAATTTTCTTGGGGAATCTTTTTTTTTTTTTAAGATTTTATTTATTTATTTGACAGAAGGAGAGATCACAAGTAGGCAGAGAGGCAGGCAGGGAGAGAGGAGGAAGCAGGCTCCCCGCTGAGCAGAGAGCCCGACGCGGGGCTCGATCCCAGGACCCTGAGATCATGACCTGAGCCAAAGGCAGAGGCTTTAACCCACTGAGCCACCCAGGCACCCCTTTCTTGGGAAATCTTGTTGGACTTCCTTACTCATGTTTGAATTTTTATTTCAAAGTATGTATATGAAATAGCACCATAATGTCTTCAGAACTTGGAACAGCCTGAAGGTCTTAATCTTGGCCCTATGTCCTGCACAACTCTTGCTACAATCCCTTTTCTGCCCACCATGTCTGTGTAAGGACCAGTAACGTTCAAGTCACGTCAGTTGAATAGTGTTCCACAGCATAGTCTTAAGAGCGAAAACTGACATGGAAAATTAACAGTCCTCTAACCCAAAGTCATAGCCTTCCAAATCATATGAGCCTTTGTGAACACACTGTAACCCTCATTTTGATTGCTGTAATTCAGAGTTGCCCACTTTTACTTCCTTTCCCTCTTTAGGAAGAGGTCATAGTCCTCACATTGACTACATTTCCTCATTCCTTCCAAATTTACTTCCTCTTCATGCTTACTTTCTCCTTCCCTTGCTAACCCTAGAGACAGTAGCCAGGGAAGGAGGACTGTGGAAGGAAGAAGAGCATGGCAAGAGGTGAAAAATTCAACCACAAATTCTCCTAAGTAATAAACTCAGCATTTCCCCTCACGCTTAGTTTCGCTGATTCCAGAAGGACTTACCCGGTAGTCCTGCTGACACACATATTCTTCTGTCTCCCCTTGCTTTCCTCCTGTTCTGCTTTCCCATATCTTTCTTAAGTAGTCACTTTTGTTGTTTCTTTCTGAAATAATTTTGGGCATTGTGTGTGAGTATACATTTCTTAAGACATTAAATAACTAAAACATTTTTCTGTCCTCTCACATGTCAGATGAGTTGATTGAGTAGAGTTATTGGGTCATAAATATTTTAACAGTGTATTATTCTATATCCATTGCCACCTGTTGCAGAAAATAAGTCTGGGCTCAGTATTGTTCTGTTCCTTTAGCATATAGGTTACCTATCTTTCCCCTTGTAGTTAAAACATGTTGCTGAAATAATATGTGTGATTCTCTTTTTATTATTTATTTCCTAAAATATGATGGTCCATTTTAATCTACATATTTCATTATCTTTCTCTCTTTAGAAACCTTTTGTTACTCCAATAACATATTTGATACCTATTTTCTTTTATCTCCTCTATTGTGATTGATACTTAGAAAAGACCTCTATTTCCTAGGTTGTATTTCTATTCTCCATCCTCTATAAACCATTTTTGTCCTTCTCCTCAATCATCTACTAGAGTTTCTCAGATTTAGCTTCCTCTTATAAATTTATTTTTCTATACTGTCAATTACCTTATTTACTTCCTGCCATATAGATTTTAATTACAATGTAACATTTTTAATGTTCTACAAGCCTTGCAAACCTCACCAAGCGTCATTTCAACTCTTCCTACTATAATTTGATGCCATCATGCTCTCTTCCCATGTTTGTTTGTTCATACACATTAAGGCCACAACATGTGGAAACCTACTGAGGATGACAAAATATCTAACTTCTCAGGAGTTGCTTTTCCTTCATGTTGATATGCCTTGTCTTACCCAATAATCCTTCATCCCATAAGGCTGATGTTTTTTTGTTCATTCAATATATAAGATACAAATATGTGTCACTCTTGTTTACTTCTGCATATATGTATGTTAATCTGTATCCTGTGACTTTATTGAGTTCATTTATTAGTTTTACTAGCTTTTTGGTGTTTGAGGGTGTTCTATATATATAGTATTATGTCATCTGCAAATAGTGACGTAGAAGTTTTACTTCTTCCTTTCCGATATGGATGCCTCTTGAGCTTTGGATCTAGACAAACATTTATATAAGTAAAATCCTTTGGCCAGTATCTACATTTTTAAAAATTTCTTTTTTTAATGGATAAAGAACATTTATTTATTTATTTATTTATTTATTTATTTATTTTTCTTACATATCTATTTTATTTTATTATGTTATGTTAGTCATCATACAATACATCAGTAGTCTTTGATATAGTGCTCCATGATTCATTGTTTGTGCATAACACCCAGTGCCCCTTGCAGTATATGCTCCCAATTTTCAGTTTATTTCACCTCCCATCACCAGGACGAAAACAGAAACATTAAGAGAAAAAAGAGGAGACTGATTATGTCACCCTTACACAAATCCATAGCTAAAATTTTCCAATCACTAATGGTTATAATTTAAAATTTTTGGTATCTAAAATGATTTTGACCATATCCAAATAATTCATAATTCATCATTGTTAACTATGTGCCAGGTCAAGTCTATCACAGACCCTTTGCTCCAATCTTGAAGGCTTCCAAACCGTCCCTTTTAAGGTGTAAAATAGGGGCGCCTGAGTGGCTCAGTGGTTTAAATCCTCTGCCTTCAGCTCAAGTCATGATTTCAGGGTCCTGGGATCAAGCCCCACATCGGGCTCTCTGCTCAGCAGGGAGCCTGCTTCCCCCTCTCCCTCTGCCTGCCTCTCTGCCTACTTGTGATCTCTCTCTCTGTCGAATAAATAAATAAAATCTTTAAAAAAAAATAAAGTGTAAAATAGTTTAAGAATATTTACTTTTTCAACAACAGAAATTCAAATATCCTGTTACCCCATTTACTGATGTGAATCTTTTTTGCTACTGTGACAAACCCCAGTGACTTGCTAACCAGTGTTGGCAAAAATTGCACAATGCCAAATTTCCTGAAGTTTATATTTCATAAAATGTTGGAAATTAGAAAGGACCTTATATAAGACTGAATTCAGTAGCTTTCGGACTTGAGTACCTGTATCTTTGGTGATATTTCCAAAGGTTGTGCTGACAAAGATAGCATAAAGGGAATCATTGTCTAGATCCAATTTCATATGTAATTGGCTAAAATTTCCCTTTTCCAAACTCCCTCATCATAAGGGATGTGATGACACACTGCCACATCCAGTGTGTCAACTAACACAAAATGAAATACTGATACATGTTTAGAAAGAGAATTACTCTACTTATAGATGACAAATACATTTGAAAGTTAGAATATTTCCATTTTTTTGCTCTCAATAAAATTGAAGGGGTATCAATAAGAGTGGTTAGCTGAGTCATCATTAATAATAATTGATGCTAGTTCCTTGTATAATTTTGAGTACATAATTCAAAAGGAGTTCAACAAATCAAATAACATTGCTGTAACAAAACTTTCTCCACTCCTATTTCCGTATTTATCTGAACAAGATTTCTCAGTACTTCAATCTATAAAAAATTGTGAAAGAATTTATGCTGAATCCTGTAGATTACAGTAACTTATAACATTAATTATGAATACATGCTATAATTTTTTAAAGTCTAATGGTCTTCATTAAGAGAAGATTTTTAATAAAATTGTATTTTTTTGTTTAATAATTGTACACTAACCGTTCAATGTAATTACATTGTTTTGGTTATTTCTACACTAATAAAAATTGTAATGATAACTAAATCCACAAGAATTTTTGTCATCTAGATAAAAATTAAGATAAAATAGTAAGTGGAAGTTTATAAAATTTACAGACTTTTCTCCTCCAGGCTGGAATCAACCATTTATCTAATCTATCTCATCTTCTTTTTGTAGAGGATGGTATTTAGAGGCCAAGATCTCAGCACTAAGTGAGCTTATTGCTTCTAGGATATCATTGCTTTTAGACTGTCTAAGCACTCAGAGCTACTCACATGCACACACACACACACACACTCCCCTATACCTATGTCTCTTTTTTTCTTTTAAAAACTATGAATTTATACCGATCTTTTCATTTCTTTTTTTTATGAATTTTTTTTATTGTGTTATGTTAGTCACCATACAATACATCAGTTTTTGATGTAGTGTTCCAAGATTCATTGTTTACATGTAACACACAGTGCTCCATGCAATACGTGATCTCTCCATTTCTAATCCAATAGCCCAGGATTCATTCTAACTTCTCTCATTCCGTATTTGTAATTCTCTACTCTTATTGTGGAAAATGTGTCTCCCAGTACATTTGCTTGATTCTGGAATACACAGAAGCCTTAATCACAGGATCAGAGTTGACCTCATCAATTGTGAGACAAATTGACATTCCTCATCCATGATATAATGCACTAAGGAGAATTTTTCAAATGTCTAACTCTGATTCTTCTGAATTCATTGTTATTACAATTTTTATTAATGCACAAACAAGACAAAATAATCATAATAAAATCTTGGTAAATAATTATTAAACACAAACAGTACAATTTTATTGGAAAAAGCTCAATTAAATGGTTTGGACTTTAAAAATTATAGCATGTATTCATAATTGGGTGTTAATTATTAAACATCAGAAAAACCCAAACTGTGAGGTCTTTTCTAAAATACCTGCCATGCACTTTTCAAAACTGTTAATATATTCAAAGACAAAGAATCTTGCTGAACTATTTCAGATTAAAGAAAACCAAAAAGACATGATAACTATATAAAATAATGCTGGATAGTAGACCAGGTGGTAGTTGGGGGAGTGGAAGGGAGAAGAGAAAATTTGCATATTCTCAAAGTATTTTTCTACAAATTACTTAAGCACAAAAGGAAAAATCATAAATTTATACAATGGAGAAACCTGTAGACATCACTTAACCAATGATCAAAGCAACACATGATCTGGGCTTTTCTTGTGCTATAGAAGATATTATTGAGGAAGTTAGCAAAATATGTTTAAGGTTTGTAGATTAAATATGAGTATTGTTCTCATGTTAATGTCTTGACACTGTAAATTTCTCCTGATTTTCATAATTACGCTGTGGTTATGGAAGAGAATGTCATTATTTTTAGAAAACACAAAGAAACAGGAAATACTTGTCTGCTTTAAGGAACTATTTAGGAGAAAATGAACATCATGTCTTAACTCTCAGATGGTTAAGAAAATAAAATCTGTGTGAGAGAGTATTTATAATTGAAAACATGTAAATGTACATTCATTCTCCAATCTTTTGATAAGTCCAAGGTTACTCCTTTTTCTATTGGTTTTACTGACTGTAGTTGTGCCTCCTTATTCTTGATAATCTTACATCTAGAAAGCATTGTCTAAGATTACAAGTTTAAGATTATTTTCAATAGAGTCAGAGCTTAAACACATTTTCAAGTAACTTGTATGTAGGATCTGCCTAGATTTTTAGGATTTTTGCTAATCTTTTAAAATTCTTTTTAGCAACTTACTTTCTCCAAATACTCCGTCTTTATAGAAACAATTCTTCTATTTAATTCACATTCTATCCATTAGTGAAAGTTATTTAACTACATAGAGGACAATTCTTACAAGGGTGCAGGGCCTAAAATATCACAACTAATGAGGCTTCTTTAGTAAATACTTTTGAAAGGAGGTCCCAAAGGATATGATTAATATCACTAATTTCAAAATTAAATTGATGATGTCCTAAAAAGTGGTTTAAGGTGCAGTGCTATATGACTTTTCCTGTCACACCTGCCCCCCAACCAAGTGTTAGTACTGATGAATAGCATTAGTTGTTCAATGCAGTGGGCAGACTGTTATGAATTATACTAATTACAATATCTGGTACTAACTGATTAAGAAAAAGTCATAATTGACTCATATTAGTCCACTCAAAACTTGTACCAAGTGGTTTACTAAGTGCTTGGAATATATCGGAGAATGAATTCCCTCCTCGTATAGAGCATATATTCAGATGTGGCTTGTTGGGAACGGGAAAGACTGATACCCAGGAAAAGAAATAGGCCAAATAAATAAATGATATTGTATGTCAGAAAGAAAAAAATTATATAGACAAAAAGAAAAATAAATACAACAGTGGAGATATGATAAGGAATTATTTTTTAAAATTATTATGGGAAAGACTCACTAAGAAGCTCAGTTGAGATTTGAAGAAGGTGAAGGAATTTAATGTAGACAAAGGAAACCACTAAGTGCAGCTGTCCCAAGGCAGGACTACACTTGGTGTGCTTGAGGGACAGCAGCATAGTCAGTATGGGAGAAGATTAAAAAGTAGGGAAAGGGTCAAAGTCAATTCAGAGAGGTAAGGAGAGTGGCGGAGGTGGTGAGAGATGGTTAGTCTTTTATAGACCATTGTAAGTGGTTCAGGTCTTACTCTGAGTGAGATAGGGAGCCTTTAGAGAATTTTGGATAAATGAATGTTATCATCTGACTTAAAATTAAAAGATTTACCTTAGTTACCTAGTTGAGAGTAGATACTTGGGAGAGGTGAAGGGAGTTAGGAGGCTAAGACAGGATAGTCATGAGATGACCGGGACTCTGACCAGGGTGATTGTAACAGCTATATATCTATTTTTAAAGTGATATTCACAGGGGCTTCTGGATGACTCAGTCAGTTAGACGTCCAACCCTTGGTTTTGGCTCAGGTTGTGATCTCATGGTTTGTGGGATCGAGCTCCATGTTGGGCTTTGTGCTTAACTAGGAGTCTTCTTGAAGATTCTCTCCCTCTATCCCTCCCCTGCTCATGCTCTCTCTCTCTCAAATAAATAAATAAATAAATAAATAAATAAATAAATAAATAAATCTTTGAAAAAAATAAAGTGATACAAATAGGATTTCCCAAAGAATTGGATATGCAATGTGGGAGAAAGGGAGGAATCAATGATGACTCCAAGAATTTTGACCAAAAGAACTGAAAAAAGGTGGTGTTGCCATCAACATGTCTGCCTTTCATGTGACAGTGAAAACTTAGGATCCATATTGGTAACCTATGGCTCTCCCCTATTTACATCCTGTAATGTCTAATAATACTTAGATTAGGAGAGCCCCACCGAAAGATCATAATGCCTATTTCAGATTGTTCTTTTAATTTCCTTTACGGAGTTAGCTATGCACAAAGAATTAGAACTGGGTTTGAATCTGAATCAGAAAAAGCTCCAAGAAATACTCCATTGAGACTTACACAGCAGTCCATGGGCACATTTCCTAAATGGCCATTCATGCTCGTTCTCTAACAAGTCTTTTCTAACATCTAAGTCAAATTCTTTATTTGGTAGTCAACATAATGAATGTCATTTATCTTGATCAGAAAAGCTGTCACAGAATAATTACAATGATTTACTTTTGTTCAACGTAAAGTCTCTTTAAGCTTTCCATCACATTTTTTTTCTTTTTTTTTTAAGTTTTTATTTAAACTCCAGTTAGTTCCCATACAGTGTAATATTAGTTTCAAGCGTATAATATAGTCATTCCACACTTCAATAAAACATCCAGTGCTCCTGACAAGGAGTGCCCTCCTTCATCCCCATCACCTGTTTTACCTATCCTCCCACCCACATACCTAACCATCAGTTCGTTCTCTATAGGTAAGAGTCTCTTTCTTGGCTTGCCTCTCTCTCACTCTTTTTTTTTTCCTTTGCTTGTTTGCTTTGTTTCTTAAATGCCACATATGAATGAAATCATATGGTATTTGACATATCTTCTAATGACATATCACATTTTTGCTTTTTATCAACTTTCTTTCCTAAGAGAGAGAGAATGCATATGTGAGGTGGGGGGAGGGGGCGCAGAGGGAGAGGGAGAGAGAGAGAATCCTAAGCAGGGTCCCTTATCTTCATGACTACTGTTGATACAGTTTCAGATTTAGCAGAGGATAGAGTTTTCTTGACCCCATTGATGTTAAGAGATGCTTATCCATGCTCTTAAAGTACCCATCTACATTGGCCATCCAAACCTAGGCCACACTCTGTTGTAGTTGTTGATTTTCTTGTTTATGGCACCTTGTTCATCTATGAGTTCATACCATCTATCTCAGAGACCAGCATCTACTGGATGATCAGTAAATATTTCCTAAGTAAGTTTTTGAAGAGATAAATAAATTAGGGAGCCACATACTATTTTAAAAAGATACTCTTTTACTTTTAATATACAAATAAAATATATATCAGTCATAAATGAAGTACAATTCAATTTTTGTTTGATTACTTCAGAACTTTTAGTATATATCCATATACGGATGTGTGTATGAATGTGAAAAAAATATTTTCAGACATTTTAAAAATGTAATCATACTATAATATTCTGTATCCTGATTTTCTCACTTATAAAATAGCATGGTTTTTGCAAGTCTGTACATAAAAATGTGTGATATTATTCTTAATAGCTGCATAGTATTCCCCTGAATGAATGTTCTTTTGTTTTTGTTTTTTTTTTTTAAGAGAGTGTGAGTGGGGATGGCAGAGGGAGAAAGAGAGAGAATCTCAGGCAGGCTCCATACTCAGCACAGAGCCCAACACAGGGCTCAGTCCCACAACCCTGAAATCATGACCTGAGCCAAAAGCAAGAGTCGGATGTTAAACCGACTAAGCCACCCAGGCACCCTTAGATGTCCTAAATTTTGCTGACAACTTTCTTCTCTTACCGGAAACATGCTTGTTTCAAAATTTCACTATGCTAAATAACTCTGAATATTTATATTGGCATACTTGTTCGCTTGCTTCCCTAAAATCTATGTCTGTGGGTGAAATCTTAAATTTCTTGGACTTAAGGATTTAATAGTAAACACATGCACAGGGGCGGGGGGAATCTGTGTTGTGTACATTTTGTACCCAATTCTTATTATGGAATAAAAGGCTGAGGTTTTCAGCAAATAACTGGGTGTGATGTTCCTGGTTTTCGCAAACAGCTGCTTTCAAAAAGGGAAGAACATCACACTCCTAAAAAAATCCATTTATGAAAACATTCAACTCTATGCTGACAAAATATAAGGCAATTGTACAAGGGTGAAACTAAAGCTCATATACCACTATTGGAATTCAATAGGAAGACTAAGTGTGGTTCTCATCTAATTTATTGTTTTCTTTTTTCTAGAGAGAATTAGAGAAAAGAGTCATTTTACCACAAATAAGTAACAACATCCTTATACCAAGATCACAACAATAAGAAAAAACACGAATACCTCAGAACACCACCAAGTTATAATTTGCCCATTTGTACTGGCATTTTTCTAAGGATTTAAATTTTGTTAGGGATGTAGATTTTCCCTTCTTTCCAACTCTTTCAGCCTAAATGAAAGTTTCTGGCCTTTGGAACTGTGTTCTTCATGATGGAAAGTCATTATGCAATTTGCTTTCCCCTTGCTTTAAGGATTTGAGGATCTTTTAAAATTTTTTAAAATTTTTAATTTTTTAAAAAGATTTTTATTTTTTTATTTGACAGAGAGATATAGAGAGAGCACAAGTAGACAGAGCGGCAGACAGAGGGAGAGGGAGAAGCAGGCTCTCCTCTGGGTGGGGAGCCCGACTCGGGGCTCGATCCCAGGACCCTGGGATCATGACCTGAGCTGAAGGCAGACACTTAACCCACTGAGCCACCCAGGCACCCCTGGGGATCTTTCATAGAGTTCAAAAGGTGTTTTAACTCTGAGGAGGATATATTTAAGTGGAAAGGAAAATGGGCTTGGAGTCAAAATGTCAGTTTCAATTCTTATTCTTCTGCATAATAAGCAAGTTGGGTAAGCCATTTAATTTATAAACCTTGATGTTCTTATCTGCAAGATGAAGAAATTATTGTCTCACAACATAATTGGCAAGATTGAATGAGGCAACCTGCCTGCAACTGTACAACACATCATCTGAGTAAGAATGGGTCATTTGCAGTTGTTAGCAGACAAGATTGGCTTGATCTTCACTAAACCTTAGTTTCCTTCTCCTTGTTCATTACGCATCAGAATTCAGTATTTACTATTCTGCTTTGTCCCTGGGAATGTTTTGCTTCCTCCTGTTCAATATCTGATTTTTAAAAAGATTTATTTGCTTATTTTAGAGAGACAGAGCACAAGCAGGAGGGGCAAAGGGAGACGGAGAGAGAGAATCTCAAGCAGACTCCCAGCTGAGCGTGAAGCCCGACATGGGACTCGGTTTCATGACCCAGAGCTCATGACCTGAGCCGAAACCAAGAGTTGGCAGCTTAACTGACCACACCACCCAGGAGCCCCTCAATATCTGATTTTTAAAGTGACTTTTTCTTAATTTTAAAAGAAAAGGTCTAATTCTTTCCAATTTTAATACTCATTTTCCAGACCTTATCATCTTACAGGAAGTAGAAAGACTTCTGCAACGTCTGTTTTCTCTCCTGTATATCCTATTCTGTAACACACTCGCACTGGCAATCCTGCCTTCTCACATAGGTATAGCATCAGCGTATTCTGATGAACCAAGAGAAACGCCCTCATTCCTGCAGTCTTGCCTGATGGACGGCTACAACTGGTTTCCTCCCCACCTCAGATCCTATGTTTCTGGTGTTAGACTCAAAGGAACCCTTGCTCTGTCCTATGTCCAAGGTGGTCTCTCTAACTTGGTCAGACTGCTATTTTCCCCCACGTAGTTATTGCTGCTCCTTCACTATTTACTGGACCTAATTTTAAAATGACTTACTTTAGATCCTGCTTTTTTTTTTTTCTTTTAACTTTAAATCATAGGTGCCCGCGTTGAAAATTAACTTATCGTGTGCAAGTTTGGCCATGAAATAATGCAGTTGAAAAGCCAAAGCACCTCGCTCCAAAGACACGTTTGGAAATGCAGTGAAACTCCACCATTTGGGACGGTCTCCAGGGGCAACTTCTAATGTAATAATATGCTCAGCTTAAATATTTTCTAGTTTTCTTTCATTTTATTACTTATTTACTTATATCATTGTTTAAAATAGGGTTATTTCACATTATTGAGCCAGAATTTGTTTTGAAGACATAAGTACCAAGAGCAGAGTTAATAGACTCTCCTTTTTAAAAACATGCTCTCATATGATTTTGTATATAAATGTTATGACATTGTGGGGCGCCCGGGTGGCTCAGCCAGTCGAGCAGCCGACTCTTGATTTTGGCTCGGGTCATGAGGTCAGGGGCGTGGGATCGAGGCCCGAGTGGGCCTCCACACTCTGCAGGGAGTCTGGTTGAGATTCTTTCTCTCCCTCTCCCCCCACCACGCACTCCCTCTCTCTCTGTCTCTCTCTAAAATAAATAAATCTTAAAAAAAAATAAATCTTAAGACATTGTAATTGGCTAAGCTCTAGATTAGATTGTGAATTCTTAGAGGGTAGGGATCGTGCTTATTTTATTCCTTGCACTTACCACAGCTTCTGGCATAGACAAGCTGCATGATCTAAGTTACGGAATGAATGTGCTAACAGATCCATTAAATGAAAATTTTCTCCATGGTATACTCAGACATTATCTCAGAACAAGACTCAAATGAGGGATTGAATAAAAAAAGGTTAAAGAAAATACTTTGGAACTAAAATATAGTCTTTCATTAATTAATTATTATAAATCATTATTAATAATTAATAACCATTAATTAATAAAATTATAGTAAACAAGTTTATTAATAAATTAACACACTGGTAAGTTAATTAATAATTAATAAATTTATTAATGAAAAAATTAATTTATGTCTATAATTATATATAATTAAAAATGCAAACATATTTTCATGTAGTGCTTAATATTATGTGCCAGACTCAAACAAATTACTGATATATGAGTGGCTCTTAACTCTATCCTGTGACTAGTTTTGTAGAACTAAATTTTTTAAAAAGATTTATTTATTTGAGAGTCAGAGAGAGAGCACGCATGCACGCACACACGAGTGCACAGAGGGGAGGGGCAGAGGAAAGAGGGAGAGAGAGAATCTCAAGCAGACTCACTGCAGAGCATGGGGCCAGACTTACGGCTGGATCTCACAACTCTGAGATCATGACCTGGGCTGAAACCCAGAGTCCGATGCTTACCTGACTGAGCCACCCAGGCACCCCTAAATTTTGTTTTTGATAATTTTGTTCTGGGGTTTTCATTCTACATGTCTATTGATATTTTCTATCTCTTGCAATTTTCCTTACAGATCTTGATGACACAGTTCTACCTTCCTCTGTATTTAAAAATCTTGACTTTTTTAGAATTGAGCTTTTCTTTACCTTCCCTGAGTTTCACTTGCTATTAGCTACTTATTTGGTAAAGAAACTTCTGTTAGATTATTACTAGATACTAATGAGTTTATATGTTATTACTCTGTGACATAATATTTTGTATTTTTATATCAGAATCAGCTCATTACCTTTTCCCCCATAATATTTCCTGATTCAGATAAAATTTTTTCCCCAGGTAAAATTGCTTTGTACACATTGTAGCTTTATGTATGAAAAGGTAAAATTTGACATGTATTTCAAAAATTGTTTTATCCAGATAGTTCAATATTATACATATCTTCTCACCCAAAGGTGAAGCTTTTACTCTCTGAAAGCATCCTAGTAAAAACTATTGACTTTTTAAATTTTTTTATATTATTTTATTTTTTCCTCAACAAAACAAGCCCCTGAGGACTTTTTTAAAAAATTTAAATTCAGTTAATTAACATACAGTGTGTTATTAGTTTCAGAGGTAAGTTCAGTGATTCATCAGTCTTATAAACACCCAGTGCTCATTACATCAAGTGCCCTTCTTTTTTTTTTCCCCAAATACTTTTATTTCATTTTTTCAGTGTTACAAGATTTGTTGTTCATGTACCACACCCAGTGCTCCATGCAATACGTGCCCTCCGCAATATCCACCACCAGGCTCGCCCATCCCCCTCCCCCAAAATCCTCAGTCTGTTGCTCAGAGTTCACAGTCTCTCATGGTTCCTCTCCCCCTCCAATTTCCCCCAATTCACCCATCCCTTCCCTCTCACAATGTCCTCCATGTTTTTCCTTATGCTCCACACATAAGTGAGACCATATGGTAATTGACTCTCTCCGCTTGACTTATTTCACTCAGCATAATCTCTTCCAGTCCCGTCCATGTTGAAACAAAAGTTGGATATTCATCCTTTCTGATGGAGGCATAATATTCCATTGTGTATATGGACCACATCTTCTATATCCATTCGTCTGTTGAAGGGCATCTTGGCTCTTTCCACAGTTTGGCGATTGTGGCCATTGCTGCTATGAACATTGGGCTACATGTGGCCCTTCTTTGTACTGCATCTGCATCTTTGGGGTAAATACCCAGTAGTTCAAGTGCCCTTCTTAATGCCCATCATCCAGTTACACCTTCCCTCTACCCACCTCCCTTCCAGCAAACCTATAGTTTGTTTCCTATGATTAAGAGTCTCTTACGGTTTGTCTCCCTCTCTGATTTTATCTTGTTTTATTTTTCCTTCCCTTCCCCTATGCTCCTCTGTTTTGTTTCTTAAATTCCACATATGAGTGAGATCATATGAAAATTGGCTTTCTCTGATTGACTTATTTTGCTTAGCCTAATACACTCTAGTTCCATCCAACTTTTTAAAAAATAAAAACACAAAGTAAGTCGTGGGAAACTTTTGGTCAAAAAGTGACCAGAAGGTAAAAGTCATGTTTAATTGGACAACTTTTGGAAGGAGGTCAAAGAAGAGAAAAAGAAAATAAAAAATCTGTGGAACTATTTTTCTGAATTAAAAATAGAAGACAAGCAGAAGATTCTAAAATATAATGTTTCTATATGCTGAAAAGTAAGATATAGAGTGTCATAGAACTAAGTATCAACCTCAAATATGCATGCAGATTTTTTTTTATTAATGCGTATAGGTTTTAAAGGTGTCTTTTCAGGAAACAAGTGGCTTGATGATCTTCCAGGACTGTGGCAAATAACAGAACTCACGCTTTGCCCTCCTCCTCTTACCAGTTCAACCTAGCAGACCAAGAATTCAAACTCCTGTTCATGGTGATTCCGTTTACATCTCAGCAAAGGGCACTGGTTAAATCTGTAAACCCTCTCTCGTTTCTACAAGATCCCACTGGAGTTCCACACGTGCTATGGCGTTAGGACCCAAATCAGTGCAACTACGTGGAGCCTTTCGTCCGCTCTAGGTGGTGGTTTTTCTCCTCACTTGTCTGATGAGAAGTTAAAAATTATCTTCCCTGGAACTGAGACCACACAAGCTGAACCCTTTGACATTCCTTCAAGGAATGTCCACTAACCCTTGAGCTTCCTTTCAGCTACGCTGTGCCTGTTGCTGGAAATTGCAGTGGCCAGTTAAGAGTGAGACAAGAACTTGTCATCCCTAGCGTTTCTTTAGAATGTCTTCACAGGGGCTAGAAATTATTTATGCAATGGGCTGTTTCAAAAAAAAAGTGGGATGGAAAGAACGGGAAGTAGCCTTTTCTTGGTAGAATTGCAGTGTTACTGCTTCTGGAATTAGTAATAATGATGAATTGTTACACAATGATGGGGGAAGTTCTGAGTGGGTGACCCAGAGAGACATTGAGGCTAGATTTTGCCCTGCTCCCCTTGCTCATCTTGTTTCTCTCCCCTGGCTGTGATCACTGCTGGAAAAAATTGAGCAGACAGGAATCACATTTTTTTCTAATCAGATTTTTCTTTTCTTTCTTTTTTTTTTAAAGATTTTATTTATTTATTTGACACAGAGAGAGATCACAAGTAGGCAGAGAGGCAGGCAGAGACAGAGGGGGAAACAGGCTCCCTGCTGAGCAGAGAGCCCAATATGGGGCTCGATCCCAGGACCCTGAGATCATGACCTGAGCCGAAGGCAGAGGCTTTAACCCACTGAGCCACCCAGGCACCCCAGGAATCATTTTAAATAATAATCTCAATCTTCATCTGGGCCTTCTGTTTGGTTATGCACTCACTGTCCACGATCTGTGCTATGTCACGTGTTCATACTTCACACACAAAAATAAAATTACTTCACTGACATTCTACATCAACTCATTATTGACCTCTACATTACAAATCCAAAAAAAATTTTTTTGAGTCCTCATCTCATTTGATATGTCAAATCACTTGACACATGGATTATTTTGTTGTTGTTGTTCCTAATATTTTCTTTTCTTGACTATAGGGCCTCACTCTCCAAGATCTTCTCAAGGTGTCTGAGCACTCCTTCTCTGTTTCTCTGGAAAACTGTTTCTTCTCTGTCCCATCATTCCATGTTGGATTTTCTTGGATGTTCATCACTACCCATGCTCTCGGTGTAAATGATCTCTTTGATTTTTATGTCTTCCATTGCCAGCTAAACATTTTGAAATGTACATCTCCAGTCTAGTTTGCTCCTCTGCAATTCTTAATTGCATGTATATTATTTTCTCATTGCTTCCCCCTGGATGTTTCAAGGAGACTTCAACTGTCACATGCCCACTTCTAACTCACTGCCTTTCATTCCAATCTTCCTCCAAGATTCCTTACCAGAGTTAATGACAACCTTATATGTTGTTCAGTCCATCACCTTAAATCCTCTCACCCCTCATCATCAACCACCAAAGTCTATCTTTTAGACTACCAGTGTGTATTTTGCGCATATCCACTTCTTTTCTTCTTCCTCTGTCCTTAGATCTCAGGTAGATATAGTCGAATCAGTGATAATCCTTGGGCTATGGCACATTGTCATTATTGGTACTCATACACACCTTATTTATTTATTTAGTCAGTCATTTTCCAAAAAATTTTATATATTTATTTGACAGAGAGATAGAGAGCACAAGTAGGCAGAGGGGTAGGTAGAGAGAGAGGGAGAAGCAGGCTCCCCGCTGAGCAGAGAGCCAAACATGGGGCTCAATCCCAGGACCCTGGCATCATGACCTGAGCTGAAGGCAGAGGCTTAAACAACTGAGCCACCCAGGTGATCTTAGTCAGTCATTTCTTTTTTTACAGGAATAATTGAACACAAATGAACCCACCACCACATCCCATCATCCACACCGTATGTCATTCGTACTGAACACTGTAAGAGTTTCCTATCTGGTATTATGACATTTACTTTTGCCCTTTTGCAAGCTCGTTTTATAACATAGCCAGAGTAATTGTTGAAAACAGAGATCTGATTATATTACCACTTGTTTGCAACCACTCAGGGTCTTCTTTATGCCCCGAATGAAAAATTCTTAACATGGCCTGAAAGGTTCTGTGAGATCTGTTTCTGCCCTGCCTCTGAACTCATCAAATGCCAATGTCATCCTGTTTCTTTATTACAATTATACTGGATTTTTAGTTCCTGAACTCCCCCTGGACTTTCAAAATGCCTTCCCTTCTGCCTGGAAAATCTACTTTTCTATTGTAGCTGTCTAATTGATCCTTTGGAGCTCAACTTAAAGGCCACTGTTCCTGGGTGTCATACGAATCCTTTAGAATTGTTTGCAGGATGTTCAGTCCCCTTGCTATGCTCCTGTTCTCTCTCTTACATAGAATACTTTATTAGTATTATGTTTCTGTCCACCATTCCTCCTGGACTATATGCTCAATGAGATCAGAAGGCTTGAAGGAATTAATTTCTAATGCATCCCAAGAAACGAACAGAGTACTTGACACAAATATCATTTAAACATATTTGTTTATTAAATGCAAAAATATAAAATATGGAATTGAAACCATATTGAACTGAGTTCAGTTGGATGAAAGGAAAGCAAATTGTGAGTATGAGCTGCTTATTTACAAATAAATTATAAAAGGGAAAAGCTTAAGTTGCAAGTCTATGCTGAAGAACATTGGGAAACTCAAATACCAAATGCTGAAGGTGTTGAGTACAACGTGAAATCTAAGCTCCCAGGGATAAAATCAGAGACCAGATTGAGAGCAGAAAGTTTCTATTACAGGAGACATGGAGAAAGAGCAAGAAAAGATTGTGAACCAGGAGAAAGGTCAGTGTGGGATTATCCATAACATGTAATTCAAAAGCTATTCTGTAATTAGGGTGTAGTTGTGTTTGACTAGCTTAAAGAACAAAATAAAGGCTAAGAAAATGATAATTTTCGGGAGGCCATAAATGCATAGCAGCATTTATAATGTTACTTTGTAGAGAAAAACAATTTAGTCTCAATAGGGGAGTAATACATTCTAGTTATAAACCATAAAACTGTGATATTAGATAGCTTAGTGATGGCAACTGCTGGAGGAAAGAGAAAGATATCCGATCTCTGGCTGGTAATAAAACAGTATGAAGACAATATCTTGCTTCTGTCTCTTACATATTGCTTGAAGCACTCACTGATTTGGAGAGGTAATCAAGATAGTAAGTGAAGCATAAATAGAGCATCTGAAACAAATTACTGGAATTACTTTGGTACATGACAAAGGCTGTCACAAGGCCAGAGCAAAGCAGAAGTCCAATTACTAGAATTGGGGAAAAAATATCAGAGTGTGATGGAATCAAAGTCAGCTATTAGGCAATAAGCAGCCTGTGACGAATTAGTCATATGCAACATGCACACTTTATATGCTCAGTGTAAATGATGAGTTTGCAATTGTGTAGTTTAAATTTGTGCTCAGTATGCTAGAGCATTAAGCAAAGATAATCTGAGAACAAAGGCAATATTGAGTGAGGGCCAAGAGCACAGAGGAGTCCGAAGACATTGCACTCTGGGGTTTTGAGGGGGGGAAAAAAGCAGATACAAGGGGTGAAGAACTTTCCAGAAAGTCTAAAAAACAGCAATTGAAGAATCTGAAACCAAAGGAGTTTGGGCACTCTGTCACAAAAGATAATCAGGTGTAGATGACCATTCTCCATAAATTGCAACAAAGACTAGACAATTAATGTGAATGCTTATTCAGTGACTGGCAGAACCTAAAGAAAGGAAAAGTTGACCTTGAGCTTGCTCAGCTCTATGGAGACCGTATCTTAGACACATTAGGAAGAGAACACAGATATTCTCTATGGTGGGTGGTGGAAGACAAAGGAGAAAGCATGAATTTGTTCCTGATTTGTATAATCATACTATAAACCTGCAATTTATATGTAGAGATTTTAAGCACAGCAATAAAGCTTATTTCATCATAAACCACTAGGTGAAGCTAATGACTTTATTTACAGAAGGGACACCATGAGAATATGGGCACAGTGGCTTTACTAATAAGCCCCAAATCTGTTTCAAAATTCAAAAGAAGTTCCAAAATCTGGCACCACCCTCCTTCTCTATTTCTCTTCCTTCTTCCATCTGCCATGCACAGGCCCATATAAAT
>CM052897.1:86255866-86276851 GCA_028534135.1 Potos flavus
GCAGAATGGAAGGACTAGACCAGTGCAAAATTCAAAAGATAAAAATCTTAGTGAGCAAAAAATTTCTGCTTCAATTAAGAATGAAGAAAAAAGAAATGCATTTATTCTCCCACCAGAAATAATTGAAAAACAGACAAAATAGGCAACAAAAGACAGTGATCCATGAGAGATGAGAAACTAACAAGTCCCATGGTTGCTCTAGTTTACTGCCTTGAGAGAGTTTCCAAGCCAAGGAATAGACCTTTATAACATAAAGTTCAAATTCTTTAGCATGGTACAGGATGCCTTTCTTCATGTAAACTTCATGTTGCAGTTTACCTCTGCAATAGTAACAGCATTATCAACATTTGTCACAACAACAAAAAAATAGGTATTATCAAGCGCCTACCCTTTGACAAGGGCTGATGGATGTCTTGCTGAAAAAGAAGACACGCTTCCTATCCTTGGTGTTTTAAGACCAACAAGTAAGGGGTGCCTGGGTGGCTTAGCGGGTTAAGCCTCTGCCTTCGGCTCAGGTCATGATCTCAGGGTCCTGGGATCGAGCCCCGCATCAGGCTCTCTGCTCAGCAGGGAGCCTGCTTCCCCCTCTCTCTCTCTGCCTGCCTCTCTGCCTACTTGTGATCTCTCTCCTCTCTGTCAAATAATAGAAATTTAAAAGAAGATCTTAAAAAAAAAGACCAACAAGTAAGATGAACAATAAATAATTATAAAAAATATGAGTTATAATCTCCAAAGCACAGGTTACCATGAATGCACATTTTCCTGAATAATTCAAGGTTAAGGTTATTTTCCCTAGTGAAGTCGTGTTTAACCAAGAAATAAAAGCTGGATGAGTAAGGGTTAGTTAGCTCTGGAAAGACAGTGGCGGGAAGCAATACACACAGAAGGAACAATGTAAGAGGTTAGTTTTGTCCAAGAAATGGAAAGATGCCAGCGTGCCCTTATTGACCGGATTGTAGTGAGTATCTCCTTGCAAGACTGGCGATGCTTCTTAAACTCTCCTCTTCTGGCCCTCCCCTAACACCTGAGAATATTTAAGCCATGATGGACCATCAAATTTCCATGTTTTCACATGGCTGTGTTTTTTTGTATGTGTCGTTTCTTATGCCTCAGATCCCTTTATCTTTTTTCTTTGAGGCAAAGCCCTTCTCATATTTCAGGACACAATTTAAGCATCTTCTCACAGAAAAGAGTTTCTGACTGTTCATTCCTGTCTCCCAGTTGATATGACAATTTTTTGTCTCTATTTTTCACCCTGCGCTTTGAACCTCTGTTTATTTTTGCTAATGTACGTATTTCTCTTACTTGAATTTGAGATATTTGGAGCTAAAATTATGTCTTGTAAATTTGTATTGCACCATTTGTAGAATCCATAGTAGTCATGGCTAATTTTATTGCTGCTCTTCATCTCATTGGAAAAGAAAAAGCAAGTTCCGTCCATAGACAGTCTATGGAAAATTATTCATTTGGCACATTTGATTATAGTAATAATATTACAAGTGATTATAATGATAAAACATGATTTAATTATGCTTTGCTTATTTCACTTTAGTTTATTGACATAACTACATAATGATCGTCATTTTTGTTTCTATTAGTCCAAAACAGAGTACTGAAATGTAAATATTCACTTCAATAGCAATAGGACATGAGTTAATATTTCCCCTTAATCTCTGTAAATCTGTAGTAAATGTTTCTCAATTTCTTTTGGCTGTTTCATGTCCCATATTGAAGAAAACATTTGTATGAAAGGGAAGCTCAGTTTATGAATGACTTCCCTTTTCTTGCTAACTGACCCCACCTCCATTATGTAGTCTTTCTGGGTTTTTTGTTTTGTTTTGTTTTGTGGAAGTGAGATGATTTTTAGAAGTCTTAGTGGTCCTCCTCTTTAGCGGAACATTTCTAAAGAAAAATACAAGAAGATTTAGAAATCATTAGAACTTTGGACTGGACAAACTCAGAATGGTCCCACATGGAAACTCTGGATCTGCTGGTAAACCTTTCTCGTTTATTCTACATTTACCTTTTAGTGTAGTTTAAAGTTAAGAGTCAGTGGATCTTATTTAATAGTGATTGGCGTTGGGAGAGTAAGGAATGGGAAATGGGCATTAAGCTTTTATGGCAGTCACTTGTATCTGCCATAGATTCAAAATTGAAAATGGGGGATAAAGATTAGATTTGGCACAAAAAAAAAGATTAGATTTGGCATCAGTTTTGTAAAACCGCTGAGGTGAAATTAAGGAAGGAGCCAAAATGAACTGAATCATGTTGAGTAGGAAAACAACAATTGTTAGAAAATATAGATTGACCATACAGGAATGAATATTGATTGCAAATTGATCACCTAGGGAAAATTAGAATAGCATCCCTGAGTGTTGAAATCTACCTCATGATTTATATGGATGTCTTAGACTCATTTAGCATTTTTAATTTTTTTCAGAGCTCTTTTTTTTTTTTTTTTAAGATTTTATGTCTTTATTTGAGAGAAAAAGAGAGCACGAGCAGTGGTAGAGGGAGAGGGAGAAGCAGACTGTCTGCTGAGCAGGGAGCCCGCCGATTCAGGACTTGATCCCAGGACCCCAGTATCATGACCTGAGCCAAAGGCCAATGCTTAACCTACTGAGCCACCGAGGGGCCCCTTTTTTCAAAGCCTTTTAATCACAGTATATCATACCGCGTGAAAGTGTGTCCTAAGGGCACACACTTCAGTGCCTTATCCCAAAGTGCACGCTCCTCCTGTGTGGCCACCAACACATTCTTGCTTTTATGTCAGGTTAGAGTAAGAATAAGAAGTGAGAGCAATAAAAGCTTCAGAGCTTTATGCTCTATCTAGGGATAAGATCCAGTAATTTCGTTTTTCAGATAGAAACATTGCCGCTTTAGTCCATCAATGTTCAGCTACTGTTTAATAGACACGGTGCCGGCTGCTGGTGAAGCCGTGCTGAGATTGATACATAGAATCCGTTCCCTCCAGGAACTTAACCTTGTAACCATCTGGATCCAGTGGGCTTGGAGACGGGGACCTCAGTAGTTGACTATCATTCTGTGCCCCTGCTAATCTTCATCGATGCTTTTTCGATTTTCCAGGTTTTAAGGTCTGCTTTTGAAATTCTTTTCCATCCACAACTTGCTCCTAATTCCTCACCCCTAGGTCGCCTCTAAACGTGAACATTTCCAAAGCTATTTCACTGAGACTATGTGATCCTGGGTATGAATATTTCATGTCCACCTTGCCATTTAGAAGGAAGGGTTCTTTGTCTTGGTTTGACTTTCCTTGTTAACCTCGAATCTCTGAAACTATCTGTTTTCTCCAAAGCCTCTTTTTGGGAAAGCAATACTTTTGTCTTTTTTCTTTTTCTTTCTTTTTTTTTTCCCACAGACTGTAGACGATGTTTCACCCTCTTGAGTCCCTCCACTGTGGCCGTGGTCTCAGTCCTCAGTGCCTGTTTGATCGCCAATTCTCTCGGTAAGTGCTTTGTCAAATGCAAATAATTCTTCTGAAGGCTCAGCGGCATCTAAAAACATGCTTCATGATTTCAAAGGATCAGATAGTAAAAGCACAAAATAAGGTCCTAACCGTGTGACACCAAAATACGAACAAAATACCATGGTTTCCCCCAAAGTAATATAAACTTTCACAGGAAAAAAATGTGCATTTTGCTTAAAGATTTAAAATAATGTCTACCTAAAAAATAGGGAACAATACGGAGGAGGAAAAAACTCAGAATTTTTGGGATGAAATGGAATTTGAGGAACGTTTTAATAAATTCAATGCTAAGATTTACCTTAAAATGTATTGAGGGAGGCCAGATAGATATAGAGACCACAGGTTCCATATATATTAGTGAAAATAATCATAGGATGGTAGCTGAGACATTTGGAGGGAGGCGGTTTGGGGAAGGGTAAGAGATTTTTTTCATGATAGGAGGTAATAGGAAAATATCTCCATCTCCACTTCCATTTAAGTAGAAAAGTTTCAGCCAGATTTCAACTAGTATTTTAAGAATTCTTGGTGTTTTCCCTACGTATATATAATGGGCATTCAATTCCTTAAGACTGGTCTTTTCATCCTCATCATGAGGCTTCTTTCTCTCCATCTTAGGAATTTGGAGAAACTTACATGGCTCGTACCTATAAAATTTTGTATTATATTATTTATATAGTAAACTCTCCGTGAGGATGATATAAATCGGCATTATAAAGAATCTCACAATTGCGTTACTTAGCTTAACTGGTTTTATGTCCTTGCTCCATCCGAAGCCTGTGATGCTGATATCTGTACTTGCATTCTCACGAAATAGCATTCTCCTATTGTACCATGGATGAGTCTGGGAATGCTTCTCAAATTTGGCTTTGAAAAATAAATAAGTAACCTAAGGAATGATAATTCTCCATGCTCTTTGGATCCCGACCAATGGCTGTCCTTACGCATCGTTGCAGGGGGAGCAGAGAAGGAGCTGAGGCTCACGGATGGTGAAGACAAGTGCGCCGGGAGAGTGGAGGTGAAACTCCAGGAGGAATGGGGAACTGTGTGCAATAATGGTTGGGGCATGGATGAGGTCTCCGTGATTTGCAGGCAGCTGGGTTGTCCCACTGCTATCAAAGCCACTGGATGGGCTAATTCCAGGGCGGGCTCGGGACGCATCTGGATGGATCATGTCTCTTGTCGAGGGAATGAATCTGCCCTCTGGGACTGCAAACATGATGGATGGGGAAAGCATAACTGCACTCATCAACAGGATGTTGGAGTAACCTGCTCAGGTAAGACTTGCGAAAGTCAAAGCCTTGACGAGAACTGCTTTGTGGGGGAGAAACATGTAGATGGGTTAAAAACGAAAAGGAGCCAGTTTTCTGTAAGTCGTCTGGCTCATGTAGAAAATCACCCAATCCGTTGCTAAGAGACCAGAAGATGCATGACAAACCCCATTAAAAAGAAATCGAAAGAGATTGTGAATACCACAATCAATGAAGAAGTGACCAGCCTCATTTTACAGTCAGTAATCTAACTGTAAGTCTCCACTCCTACGTAAAAGGATCATGCTATCTAAGTGAATTCTTTGTCCTCTTTCTCAGTAATGTGCTGCTTTGGGGCTTTGACCTTTTTGTCCATTCCCTGATAATCAACTTACTGAACCGAGAAATAAGTATTCCTAGCACTAATCCTTTGCTGAAGGAAGGATGTTTTGCCGAGTATAATTGCTTTTTCCAGTGCATAATGCTGTTCATTTCATCTAATGGTGAACTGTTGTGGAGGTTTTAAGATTTCTTTATTTATTTTATTTGAGAGAGAGAGAGCTGGGGGGGGGGGGGGAGGGCAGGGGAGAAGGAGAGAGAGAGAGAATATAGAGAGAATCCTCAGACTCCCTGCTGAGGGCAAAGCTCAACACACGGCTTGATCCCAGGACCCTGAGATCATGACCTGAGCCAAAATCAAGAGTCAGATGCTTAACCAACTGAGCCACCCAGGTGCCCCATGGTGGTTTTGATTTATAAAACATTTCATAAATTTTATCTCAGTTGACCTTAAGGTAACTCAGGAAGTTCTGTGTCAGACCTTTCTGCTATAAATCCCGAAGTCATATTTATGACCCAATTCAGATTCTTGGGTTTCACATTTCTCCTTGTTCATTTCACTGGCCTCTCGCTCCTAGCCTTCTTCTTAGAGCCCATCTCCCCCATAGGACTGATTTTTAGAAAGGACTAATCTCTCCCCAGGCGTTGGGGAACAACACAGGCTAGTATCTAGAAAAATGCGGGACTAAATTCCAACTCAGCCACTCGTGAATGTTATTTTGAGCAAGTTATTAAATTGTTTTAAACTTCAGTTTCTGAAAACTCAGTGCTTTAATACTTATAGAGCTCTACTTTTTCATTCTTCCTTCCTTTCATCCCTGCACTCCCCACTCCTCCTTTTCCTCCTCCTCCTCCCCCTCCTCCCTCTTCTTGTTTTTTATTGTTAATCATTACACCAGAGAGATAAGGAATAACATAGTAGTTGTAGTAACATCTACATCGAGCATCTACAGCAAAGTTAAAAATCGTAATAAATCTTGCCGGGCTCAGGAAGCCTGAGTGGCTCAGTCAGTTGAGCATCAAACCCTTGATTTTGACTCAGGTCATGATCTTGGGGTGGTGGGATCGAGCCCGGGGTCCGGCTCCACACTCAGCACAGAGTCTGCTCGTCCTTCTCCCTCGGCTCCTCCTCCCCACTCTCTCTCTCTCAAATAAATGAATACATAAAATCTTTAAAAAAAAACTCTTGCCAGGCTCTTACTATAATTGTTGCATCCTACAGAGCTGACTGTTTAAGCTAAGACATCCGTGTAGCACTTTTAACTCTTTTTTCTGTTTTTTCCTACTTAAGGATGGATTTAATCAAATTTGCTTTTGGAAGTTTATACAGTGAATGCCCCAGCTGGTGCACACCTAGCCTCCCAAGGGCTCCCTATTTTCATGAGATATCAGAGGCTGTATCTAATCCTCAATCCTCAAAGCCTCTACCTCTTGGGAGGTTTTTGCTATTATCACACGCACAGGGACAATATAGTATAACAGTCAGGACAATAAAGGCTGGTGTTAGACTGCTTTTTCTTTTCACCTCCTGGCTCTACTGTCTCCTAAGTGTATGACCCTGTGACAATTAGGCAAACTGAGAATACTTCTCTGCGCAGTAGGGACAGTGGGAATAACACATAACGCATAGCATAGGTGATACGCTTGGGACACCAGATGCATATTTTAATTGTGAACTATTATTTTTATGATTATTAATTGTCCAGAATAAAAAAATCCTGTTAAGTAGAGGTCTTTGCCTGGTATTTAGAGCTTTTAAAAGTGACTCCCTTTCTCAAAAAGAGAGCCTCTGCACATTTTGTTCATGCCCAAAGTTTTTGTTTTTCACGTGTCCCCAGATTTCATCCCACATCTCCTTTTCTTGGATATTTTAGTCCTGGTAGAAAATCTAGGGAAGAGTGTGTAGAGAGATTTTCCTTTATGAAAAAGCTGTTCTTTGCTAAAAATGGTACCAGATGCTTTGGGGGAGGGGAAGCTCTGATTCAAACAGGAGATTGGTAAGAAATGAATTATTTTGATTTATTTTTTCCTTAATTTTTATTAATTTGGTATACCGTAGCATGATTTGCAAACTATCGTGCATGCTTAGGCATTTTTATGCAAATAGGTTTTATTTGCAAACTATCTTAGGCACTTTTTTCCTTTTTTACTGTTTTCTAATTTTATATTCGACCTCAGACAATTCATGCTCTGAACTGTAGGTAATAAAGAAAGATTAAAATAAGGAAGGGTGAATTGGAGGAAATCAGAGGGGGAGATGAACCATGAGAGACTGTGGACTCTGAGAAACAAACTGAGGGTTTTGGAGGGGAGTGGGATGGGGGGTTGGGCGAGGCTGGTGGTGGGTATTGAGGAGGGCATGTATTGCATGGAGCACTGGGTATGGTGCATCAACAATGAATCTTGGAACACTGAAAAAATAAAATAAAATTAAAAAAAAATTTAAAAATAAAACAGTACAAATGTAAAATAAATAAATAAATAAATAAATAAATAAATATTTTAAATGTTCAACAAATGACCAGTTTGCCATTTTTGCTAGCTCCCTGCTGAGCAGAGAGCCTGATGCGGGATCATCCCAGGACCCTGAGATCATGACCTGAGCCGAAGGCAGAGGCTTTAACCCACTGAGCCACCCACATGCCCCAGTTAGCTGGTCTTTAAACAATTAAATTAATTAATTAAATTCCCCAATACGTAAAGATGGGCAACATCCAAAATGAGGCACCATTTTTAAGGACAGCATCAAATCTCAAGCATCCAGAGGAATCTTATTTCCTAAAGTCACTTCTGAATGAATATCACTTCTGAACTCTGGTCTTTTCTCTGCTCTAGATGGATCCAATTTGGAGATAAGGCTGATGAATGGAGGAAACCAGTGTTCTGGAAGAATAGAGGTCAAGTTCCAAGGACAGTGGGGAACAGTGTGTGATGATAACTTCAACATAGATCATGCGTCTGTGGTTTGTAAACAGCTCGAATGTGGAAGTGCTGTCAGTTTCTCTGGTTCAGCTAATTTCGGAGAAGGTTCTGGACCAATCTGGTTTGATGATCTTATATGCAGTGGAAATGAGTCAGCTCTCTGGAACTGCAGGCACGAAGGCTGGGGAAAGCATAACTGTGATCACTCTGAGGATGTTGGAGTGATTTGCTTGGGTAAGGCCTGATCCAGATTTGTTCTGTTTTTCCTGAGATGACAAAAGAAAGGGGGTAAGAGTCTGAAAAGCCCGAACTCTTAAAAACAGAAGGAGATCTGCTTCCTCCATCATCTTATTATGACCTAATTCCAGGTTCCCCTTGTGGAAATTTTACCTTAACTGAAAGGAGAATAAGTAGGTTAGGGAGGAAGGATGAACAGGGAAACTGAGATCCCAGTCATGAGGATAAAAGGAGGTGTTTGGAGAATAATCCAATCCCCCTTCTTCCCCCTTCTTCCTTCCAACCCCCCAAAAAAGAGAAGAAAGAAAAAGAAAAAAGGGGGAAAAAAAACCCCAGCTTAAATAGCAAATTGTATTTTGGGGATGAATTTTGAAAACAAATCACCCTCCTTATCATCCTCCCCCTGCAAAGGGCTTAACCCACCCCTACCCAAAAATATTAGTTTAAATTCACAGAATCAAATGATAAAAAATAGTTTGGTTTTCTGTTAAAACCTCATTTACAAAAACAAAAAAACAAAAAAACACCTCATTTATGCTAGTGCTATGGTATGAACAGACTGTGTCTAGCGACTTCCGCGTTCCATGCTCGCTCAGGGCACAGGGACAGTGAATTTGGGTGTGCAGGTATGATACCCCTTTTTTCACTTGAGCTCTTAGTTTGAAGCTGACCTAGTAGGTCCTGAACCCAAAAAAAAAAATTCAGAAAAATATAATAGAGTAAAAATGTCCCTGTATTCACCAGTTTTTTTTTTTCCAATGAAGAAAACTCGATTCAAACTTTAACTAACTAACTAACTTTAAAGAAAAAGGATACTGACTCCGAAAACTGGGAAATTGGGTACCATTGGCTTTAGGCACGCGGGGATTCAAACACTGAAACGGTGTCATGGGGGTTCTGGCTCTTTTTCTGTTTCTTACATTGGCCTTTGTTGTTGTTGGACAACGTGATTATCTATTGGGATGGGATTCCTACAGAAGAGATGGAATTTGTTAGCTGAAGAAAGCAAGAGGGACTGGGGATCGAAAAAAGTATAGGAGTTACCTTCCATTCTCCTTTACCCACCAAAATCCTTCTAGGTCCCCAATCAGCACATTTCTTCTCAATGCTGAGCACTCACAGTAAACAGTATTGAGGCAGCAAACGTTAAAACTGCCCGAAGGAAGGGGCAACTTATTTATTATAAGGGATTGCTCAGGATCAAACTCTGTTCTTTGAGGAGTATTGATTGGGAGAAGTAAAAGTGGCAATGATGACGTCCCCTTTTCTCTTTGCTTGCTTTCAGACTAAGGAAATGGTCACAAAGGGATCAGGTGTATAATGCAAACTGGGTAGTTATAGATAGGTAATGAGTCAGAGGCAGAAGCCAGTGTTGAGTCCTGGGCAAACAGGAGTGTGTGCATACCACCTAAACACATGCAAATATGTATTTAGCAAGAAAAAACAAATAATTCCAATAAAAACTCTGTATAGTCAAGCAAATCTCTAGATAAAATGTAGCCCCTGGATCTCGTTAGGAACTTTTTCCTTTTTCTTTTTTTTAAAAGATTTCATTTATTTATTTGAGAGGGGGAGAGAGAGTGGGGGAGGGGCAAAGGGAGAGGGAGAAGCAGACTCTCCATTGAGCGCAATACCGGACACTGGGCTTGATCTCAAGACCTCAAGACATGACCTGAGCCAAAGTCAGTCACTTCACTGATGGAGCCACCGAGGTGCCCCAGGAATTCTTTTTATAGTACATGCTCTCTGTACTGAAAAGTCCTGTCTTCTTTCTCTAAAAAAGTTATTATTGAAGCATCATTGACATAAATGTTGTTAGTTTCAGGTGTACAACATATTGGTTCGATGATTCTATGAATTCCTCGCTGTTCACCACAAGTGTGGTCACCATCTGTCACCATACAAAGTTATTACAGTGTTATTGACTATATTCCCTATGCTATACTTTTTATCTCTCTGACTTATTTATTTTATAACTGGAAGTTTGTACCTCTTGATCCCCTTTATCCATCTCACCCATCCCCCCCGCCCACCTCTCCTCTGGCAACCACTAGTTTGTTCTCTATAGTTAAGAGTCTGTTCATTGGTGTTTTTTTTTTTGAGAGTCTGCATATAAATGAAATCTATGATATTTGCCTTTCTTTGTTTGTCTTATTTCACTTAGCATTATACCCTGTAGGTCCATCCATGTTGTTACAAAGGGCAAGATCTCATTCTTTTTGATGGCTGAGTAATATTCCATCATATATATACCACATCTTCTTTATCCATTCATCTATAGATGGACACTTGGGCTGCTTTCATATCCTGACTATTGTAAATAATGCTGCAATAAACATAGAAAGTGCATATATTTTTTTCAAATTAGCATTTGCATTTTCTTTGGGTAAATAGCCATTAGTGGAATTATGGGATCATATGGTATTTCTATCTTTAATTTTTTATTAAGTGTTTTATCTTAATTCCAGTGTAGTTAATTGGGATTTATAGTTAACTGGAAATAACAGTATACTTAATTCCAGTATGGTTAACTAGTTATAATACAGTGTTATATTAGTTTTAAGTGTAGAAATTGGTGATTCGACAATCCTAGACGTTACTCAGTGCTCATGATGATAAGTGTATTCTTAATCCCCTTCACTTTTTTCACCCATCCCCTCACCCACCTCCCCTCTGGTGACCATCAGTTCTCTATAGTTAAGAGTCTGCTTCTTGGTTTGTCTCTCTCTCTTTTTTCCCCTTTTCTCATTTGTTTTGTTTCTTAAATTCCACATATAAATGAAATCGTATGGTATTTGTCTTTCTCTGACTGACTTATTTTACTTAGCATTATACTGTCTAGCTCCATCCATGTTATTGCAAATGGCAAGATTTTATTCTTTTTATTGAATAATATTCCACCATATATACATACCTTCTTTATCTATTTATCTATTGATGGACATGGGCTGCTTCCATAATTTGTCTATTATCAATAATGTTGCTATAAATATAGAGGTTCATACATCCCTTCAAATTAGTGTTTTTGTATTTTTTGGGAAAATAACCAGTAGTGCAATTCCTGGATCATAAGGTAGTTCTATTTGTAATTTTTTGAGGAACCTCCATACTGTTTTCCATGGTGGCTGCCCCAGTTTGCTTTCCCACCAACAGTGCAAGAAGGTTCTCCTTTCTCCACATCCTTGCCAGACTTGTTATTTCTTATCTTTCTGAGACTAGCTATTCTGAAAAGTCCTGTCTTCTTGCCCAAGCCACTCTTTCTCACCTTTAATGATTTTCAGTGGTATTATACCACTGTTTTCTCTGTCTCTACTTAGAGTCCCCCCTTATTCTTGTTTCTTGATCATGATTTGTTTTGTGTCTCTCTTACAGATGGAGCCGATCTCAGCCTGAGACTGGTAGATGGAGTCACTGAATGTTCAGGAAGATTAGAAGTAAAATTCCAAGGGGAATGGGGAACAGTGTGTGACGATGGCTGGGATAGTAATGATGCCGCTGTCGTATGTAAGCAACTGGGATGCCCAACTGCCATCACCGCCACTGGTCGAGTTAACACCAGTGAGGGAATGGGACACATTTGGCTGGACAGTGTTTCCTGCCACGGACACGAATCTGCCCTCTGGCAGTGTAGACACCACGAATGGGGAAAGCATTACTGCAATCATAATGAAGATGCTGGTGTGACATGTTCTGGTAAGTTAAAAAGAAAAACAGAGAAGGAAGGACCTGTGTTCTTTAGGAGTAGGAATGGGTGCAAGATGGGAGAGTTAGAGATAACTAATAATTTCCTTGTTGTAAGGAATCTTAAACACATTCTTTTTTTTTTCTTTCTTTTAAAGAAATATTTTATCTATCTTTGTATCTATCTATCATCTATCTACCTATCTATCATCATTTAGAGAGTATGAGCAGAGGGAGAGGGAGAGAGAGAATCCGCAAGCAGGCTGAGTGCAAAGCCCAACGTGGGGCTCGATCCCACAACCCCGAGATCAGGATCCCAAGATCACAACCCCGAGATCACGACCTGAGCTGAAACCAAGAGTTGGACACTCAACCAACTGAGCCACCCAGACATCGCCATTCTTTACTTGGCTAGTTTGGAGGGTTGTCTGACTATTTTCTGTAGTAATTATTCAGGCTACTGTTAGGGACCACATTTCAGATTCTAAATCTCCCTTGAGCTCCGAGACACAGAATGTTATGTCTTTTTAACAAATCTCCGACTTGCTCATATTTTTCTGCCACTGACAATTTTTATTAACCCTTGCAACTATAATCCTGTTTCTAACCAAATTCATGGCCTATACTGCTGTTAAAAAAAAGCCTGGAGATGGATAAGTCATCATTTCCAATGCCTCAGTATCCGGGAAGGAGCAAGATAAAAAAAAAATCTGTCCTTTGGTTGCTAACCTCCATATGTATCTGTGGACTAAGTTTATGTTTCTTTTGCAGATGGATCCGATCTGGAGCTGAGACTTGTTGGTGGAGGCAGCCGCTGTGCGGGGACAGTGGAGGTGGAAATTCAGAAGCTGACAGGGAAAGTATGTGACAGAGGCTGGGGACTGAAAGAAGCCGATGTGGTTTGCAGGCAGTTGGGATGTGGATCTGCTCTCAAAACATCCTATCAGAGTTATTCCAAAGTTAAGGCAACAGACACATGGCTGTTTTTAAGCAGCTGTGCTGGAAATGAGACTTCTCTTTGGGACTGCAAGAACTGGCAGTGGGGCGGCCTTAACTGTGATCACTATGAAGAAGCTAAAGTTACCTGCTCAGGTAAGACTTTCAATCAACGTGTTAAGAAGTTGAATTCCAGGAGTATAAGTTTCCAGTAAGATCCTAGAAACTGATGAGAAACATTGGTCCTTATCACTCAATCTCCCTCACGAAACCAGAAAATGCCTATTTCATCATGTGAATTTCAGATGAATTTATAATTTATTTTGTGAAGTGATCGCACGTATGACTTGTTTTATTTGGTTTGTTCACTTTAGCTTTTCAGTAATTTTTTAAAAAGATTTAATTGTTTATTTGGGAGAAAGAGAGAGACTGAGCAGAGGAAGGGGCGGTGTGAGAGGGAGAGAGAATCCCAAGCAGACTCCCCGCTCAGTGCGGAGCTCAGTCTCAGACTCTGAGATCATGACCTGAGCCGAAACCAAGAGTTGGATGCTTAACCAACTGCACCACCCAGGCGCCCCTGTTTTTATTTTTATTTAAATAACAGTTAGTTAAGGGACACCTGGATGGCTTAGTTGGTTGAGCGACTGCCTCTTCATTTCATTTCAGCTCTGGTCATGATCTCACATTCATGACGTCAGCCCTGCATTGTGCTTGTTGGGGAGTCTGCTTGGGATTCTCTCTCTCCCTCTCCCTCTGCCCCTCCTTCATCTCTCTTTCTCTCTCTAAATAAATAAATAAAATCTTAAAAATATAAGTTAGTTAACATACAGTGTAATATTAGTTTCTGATGTACAAATTAGTGATTCAACAATTACAAAGAACACTCAAGGCTCTTCACAAGTGCCCCCCTCAATCTCATCAGCCCCACCTCCCCTCTGCTAACCATCAGTTTGTTCTCTGTAGTCAAGAGTCTGTTTCTTGGTTTGCCTCTCTCTCTCTTCTTTTCCCTATGCTTGTTCATTAAGAAACAAAACAATTGAGTCATTTTTAAGTCCATGGAAGTATTGAAAGGTTAAGAAGGATTAGAATTTTGAAGGTAGAACTTAAATATGTCTTTTTTTTTTTTTGAGTTTTGTTTTTTTCTTCAATGTTGGTAACTGTTGAGAAAAAATATTCGGCAATGAGGCAAAAGGATAATTGCAATTCCTTTTTCTTTTTTAATTTAATTTTATTTTTTCAGTGTTCCAAATATGTCTTTCATGGTAATGTCCCCAAATGATTTTAAAAATATGTTAGAAAAACTGGCATGACTAAACCTTAGGCTCTATCTTTCTATGTAAGAATTCCTTCTTTCGGAATGCTTTTATGTATTTCACTGCAACCTCTTTTAGCAGATTCAAAGTGAGCTATGAGTTGGCCAGGTTTAAGGAAAATCTCCAGTATTTTATGCTAATCACATTTACACAAGTGCTAACGTTGTTGAAAAGTGATGCCTTCTTTAACAACTGTAAGGTAACAGGGCTCCTGGGTGGCTCAGTTGGTTAAGCGACTGCCTTCAGCTTGGGTCATGATTCCCGGGGTCCTGGGATCCGGCCCCGCGTCAGGCTCCCTGCTTGGTGGGGAGCGTGCTTCTCCCTCTCCCTCTGCTGCTCCCCATGCTTGTGCTCTCGCTCTCTCTGTCAGGTAAATAAATAAAATCTTAAAACAAAACAAAACCAAACCAAAAAAAAAATTCATTTCCACATTTGCTAACGCCAACATGCATTACTTAAAAAAAAAACAAAAAAACAACTGTAAGTTAACCTATTGACATAACGATTCCCGATATGGTAAAAGAAAGACTCTAGGAAAAGCAACCTAAGCAACATTTCGCCATGTAGAGATGTGGTCATGTGATGCTCCGTGTCCACTAACCAAAGGCTTTACTTCAGTTACATCCTGATCTAGACGTGCTCCTGTGTGCATTACCTGATATTGCAAATTGTGTCTACCTCTAGTCACATAGAAATTATCCTCTGATTGGAAAAAGACAGTCTCTTAAGGTACAAATTTGAATATACATATCTGCTTTTCAACCATTCTTCTTTTCTTTTTTAAAGAGATTTCTCGATTAGACAATATGGTCACATGGTTCACATTTTATGTGTGTGTGTGTTTTCGTGTGTGTATGTGTGCTTTTTTTTTTTATGGTTCACACTTTGAAATGAAAGTGCAAGCTCTTCCCAAAAGATATCCCCAGCTGTCCAGTTCTACTCTTCACAGACAACTTACATGGCTGGGGTATTTATATATATATATACATATATATATATTCTTTAGGGGATATTTTATGAAAATGCAAACAAATCTATATATGTTTCACCTCATATTGTTGTTCAAGTGATTGCATATTATGTAAATTGTTCTGTACCTTAGTATTTACTTAGTAAAATATCTTGACCATAATTTCATATCAATATTTAAAGACCTTTCTGAAATGACTTTTCTATCCATGACATTTCTCTTATCATTTATTATGTGTGACTTTATTTATACTTTTAATTTCTTTTATTTGATAAAATTAGTTTGGTTTCCTTTTTTTTTTTAATGAACCAGCATTTGGATTTTTTAAGATTAATACTATTTTCATTTTCTAATTCATTATAATTTTCCTTTCTATTAATTCCGTTCTGATTTCCGACTGATTTAACTTCCTGAGTTCAGTGCTTAATTGATGTTGATTCTTTCCTAGTTCATAAATTCATAAGGAAAATCTTATAGGTTTTTCCACTGAGTATACCAGTGACTGTATCATATAACGGATGATTTGAAGCTCTGTGAGTCTCGGACATAGATCTTCCTATGACTGTTATGTGGTCGTTATGAATTGTGCTTTTTAGTATTACAAAGTTTCCCCTTTTCTGTGGTTGAATGATTTTTGTTCTGAATCAAACTTGTCTGATATTAATATCACAACTATTGCTTTATTTATTTTCTATTCTCTTACTTTCAATCTTTATGAATCATTTTGTTCTAGGCCCCTCACTTGTATTCATCCTAGAATTCAGATTAATTTTAAAAAGAACTCTGATTAGATTACCTTTTAGAGATAAGAGACATATTTGACCTTAACTTAGTCATATTATGCATTTTTATGTTGTCATATTATGTCTCCATAATATTTACTGTCATCGTGTATCAGGCTACAACTAACTATGAACTATATTTCTCTACCTAACTTTTTTGGGGGAACTTTGCCTGTGTTTGGGCATGCGTAAGCATTATTGTATGTCTGATCATTTTCTTCTAAATATTTTCCTATGAATTGTATTTTATAATAGCATGAAGTTTAGCAGCATCCAAAAGAAAGTCAAATAAGAGTGGATAAAGAAATAAGCCAAATAGGTAAGCAGTTTAAAGCTGTTTGGGTATTTCTGTGGCCTCCAAAAAGTACCTGGAGTTGTTTTTCTGCGGTAATTATCAAATCCTCTTGGTCAAGAAGGATAAGCTGAGGGCCAACCGAGGAGCTCCCTGGTAAGCCAGTTCTGCCCTCTGAGAAGCAGTCCTCTGTCCATGTCCTTCATGTTGCTGTTCTGGGAGCGGTTCCTTCTACTGCATGCTCTCCACAGTCATATCCGAGTGCGGTTTGGAGCCTGCACACCTTTCACAACCCACTTTCTGCTGACATTGGTTCAGGGACCCTTGGATCGCTTTACAGGTTGAGTTATTGTCGGCTGATGTCCGCTGTCCTCAAAGTCAGCGAAACAATTCTCTCCAAACTTAGTACCCTTCTAGTCGATTTTCTTTCATCTAGCGCCACGTGAAAGTAACCAGAGTCAAGGAATGTATTTACAGACTCTGATCTTGGCTAGGACCAGCCCCTTCCTCTTAATTTATTGGCCAGTCCCCTAAGGTCATTTAAAACCTGGGGTTTGGGAGGAAAAACAAGACCACAGTTCTGTCTTTGCTGGTAGGCTCATGAACTTTGTATGTGGAGTGTCAATTCTATTTTCTGCTAAGCCTACAGTTTTATTACCACCTCAGTTTGGGGTATAGGATACTTAAGGTTTTGGGTTTTGTTTTTGTTTTTCAGTCCTGTAAGTTTCAAATTATAGGTCTCTCATCACATGACGTAGTAGTTGCACGCAGAACATGTCTCCCTTACAACATTGGTATTTTTCCTTCCATTTTTTTCTTGTAGTCTGGCTACTTCAAGTCTGAGTTCAGTTCTCTCTCTTGTAAGTACTGGAAATGGCAAGAGGATTTCTGTCATGCTAGCATTCCGATTTTTTTTTCCAGTTTTTTTGTTCTCCGAGTACGTTCTCTGATTTTTCAGCTTCAGAGAGCACATGGTTTTCTTTTCAAGGTGACATTTGTCCAAATATCTTACCATGGGTAACAAGACATCAGCTTTCCAGCCTATAATATCTGAGTTATTATATATTTTTTCCATCCATTCTGTTCAACCGCATCCAAAATTTAGGTTTTATTACTAGAGTACTTCAGTTTTGGTAACATTCTGAATTATTTAGGATTCTGTTCAACTGCGTATAATAGAAATCCCAAATACCGTAAATTCGCAGCTGAAGGTGGGCCCCTCTGTTTACAGAACTATGTTTTTGTTTGCTAAGTATGTTGCGCTCTTTGAAGTATGCGTGCTCTTTGCCTTCTTTTGTAAACTCTTGTTATATTCATGTAGTTTTTAGCTCTTCTACTTGTGTGGGTACATAGGTTTTAGCACTCTTCTTGTTTTGCTAGAAATAGAATTTGTAATTTTGTTTATTTTTTGAAAGATTTATTTATTTATGAGAGAGACTACGGGAGCGCCCACAAATAGGGGGAGGGGCAGAGGGAGAAGATCCCAAGCGGACTTCCCACTGAGCAGGGAGCCGGAAGTGGAAGTGGAGCTCGATCCCATGACCCATGAGATCATGACCTGAGCCAAAACCAAGAGTTGGTCACTTAATTGACTGAGCCACCTAGCTGCCCCTGTAATTTTATTTCTTGATTTCTTGGTACTTTCAGAAGGTTTCCAGGGGGAGAAATCATGGAAATACTATCACCGTGACTGCCGAATGCAAACTACAAATTCCATCACCTGTTTAAATTCTTAGAGTTCTTAGTTTTGTAGAGCACAGGGCTTTAGGGCCGAAAAAGGCCAAAGAACTCAACAAAGCAGGAAGACTAGAAAAATAAAGCAATAATTTATCTCCAATGCGCAGTTTCGATAAACCAGCTACAAACCCATCTAAGGTAATTTGCTACAAAATCACGTTGAATCCCAGACATCTTGTTTGTGATGGCTGTGTATGTACCACAGAGAACATTTGAACTTAAGAATCAGTTCATATGAGTTGTGCTGTATTTACTAAGGTTTTTTTTGGTTAAGATTTATTTTTGTTTTTTAGAGAAAGAGAGCACAGGGTGGGGAGGGGCAGAGGAAGAGACAGTCCCAAGCAGACTAAGCACTGAGCTCAGAGCCTGACATGGGGCTTGATTCCAGGACCCTGAGATCATAACCTGAGCCGAAACCAAGAGTTGGTCCCTTAACAGATTGTGCCGCCCTTGTATTTACTAAGGTCTGAGAAATAGTTTTGATACTAGAATGCTTTATACTTCTTCAGAGTCTGGAAAGAAATAAATAATAAAAATATGTTAATGTTTCTTTAAATCATATCATGTATTTTATCTATTGCTAAACAAAAGGAAGTAATTCTAATGAATTCTCTCTTACATTTGTTCTTCATGTCTTCATTTGTTTACTTCTAGAGAAAGAAAGAAAGACAAATTCAGTTACTTATGCCAGGGGACAGTTTAAATTATTTATCAAAGGAGCTAAATCCAGGCACAAAAATCAAATGGATGGCTTTTATGTTAAAAGGCAGTCACAAAAGTATTTGGGAAAAAAATAAAAATTAAAATAAAATAAAATAAAATATAAAAAAACTTAAAATAAAAGGCAGTCACGGTTTAGCTGGAAAGAAATCTCTTCAAGGAGTAAATTTTGAGTATTCTAACCATGTACACAGAGTAAATGATTCAAGGAAGCCAACTTGTGGTGTAGATTAATGTGTTACTAATAGATTCATGAGAAAAAGAAAAACTAGAATGGAATCTCGAAGTCACTTCTGCATGGAAGAATTTCCCTTTACTCAGGATTCAGACACTTTAGGAAAAAGGAAAGAAGAGGATATTTATAGAAGGGATCTGTTTTCAAATGCTTAGCAAGTTTTCACCATGAAAGAGAAGATTATCTGGTTTGGTTTCATTTTTTGGTTTGTTTTGGTACTGGTTGTATTTTATTTTGTTCGAGATGAAGCCAGATGAGAGAGCAAGAGTTTACAAGAAAGCTGAAATTGCCTTTATGGGGCGCCTGGGTGGCTCAATCGTTAAGCCTCTGCCTTCGGCTCAGGTCATGATCCCAGAGTCCTGGGATCGAGCCCCGCATCGGGCTCCCTGCTCAGCGGGGAGCCTGCTTCCCCCTCTGCCACTCCCCCTGCTTGTGTTCTCTCGCTGTCTCTCTTTCTCTCTCTGTCAATTAAATAAATAAAATCTTTTAAAAAAAGAGAGAAAGAAACCGCCTTTATGTAAAGGTTTATATCTCTTCCAAAGTGGAAGGGGATCATATGCATACTAGATAATGATATCTTAGAGAAATTTCATGCTCAGATAATGGCTTAACAAGAAGAAATTGAGGACTCAACTCAAGAGTCTTTCATTATTTGTGGGGTAGAGGCATTATTTGCTTTAGGAGCTGTGTTTAGAAAGCAATGTGTTCTTCAACTTACATTTGAGTGGAAACTTGCTTTGTTCAGATTTAATGGATAAGTGGTGAAATCTTAATGTGCTGGGGTATTTTATACTGCTACAATACAGCATATAGTCAGATCTGAAATGTTTTCAGAAACTGGCAGGTGCTGATAGGATATCTGTGTCATGCTGGGAGTAACATCAAGGGAATTAGTGCTGTTTGACAGCAGACATTTCTAAAAGACATATGGCCTTCAGAAGGTCCTTCTAATGCACTTCTTTTCTTTAAAAAATTAATTAAAGGAAATAGTTTCTATCTTCCAAATAATTTTAATCATCTGTGAATATGTCAAAAGAATCTCTTACTGGGGCACCTGGGTGGCTCAGTGGGTTAAAGCCTCTGCCTTCCGCTCAGGTCATGATCTCAGGGTCCTGGGATCGAGGCCCGCATTGGGCTCTCTGCTCAGCGTGGAGCCTGCTTCCCCCTGTCTCTCTGCCTGCCTCTCTGCCTACTTGTGATCTCTCTCTCTGTCAAATAAATAAATAAAATCTTAAAAAAAAAAAAAGAATCTCTACTTATCTTGATGATTGTACTTGGCAAAGAGTGTTCTTAAAACCTGAGCCCCATTTCTTTAGCTTCATTTCTCGTGTGTCTTTTCTTTACATTCTAAATCCCATCCATGCTAAATTATTCATAATTCCTCGATTACGCCATATTTCATGACTGTATTCTTTCTTTTTTATATTTTATTTATTTATTTATGTTTAGAGAGGGAGAGCAGGGGAGGGGCAGAGGGAGAGAGAGAGAATCTCAAGCGGACTCCCCACTGAGCACAGAGCCCAATGCAGAGCTCAATCTCACAACCCAGAAATCATGACCTGAGCTGAAATCAAGAGTAGGATACTTAACCCACTAAGCCACCCAGGCGCCCCCATGACTGTATCCTTTAAATGTGGATTTACAATCGCTTACTTGGCAAACTCCTTATCTTTTTATTTCAAAACTCAGCTCAAATTTATAGTACTCTCTATAGTTTTCCTGCAAAGCCTCATACAGAGCTGATGACTCCTTCATTTATTAGTTTCGTATCTAAAATATATTTTTAGTTTTGGACTCATCATTATTTTTTTTTTAATATTTTATTTGAGAGAGAGAAAGAGAGAAAGCACAAGCGGGGAGGAGGGGCAGAGGGAGAAGCAGACTTCTCGTGAGCAGGGAGATCGATGGGGGCTGGAACCCAGGCCCCTGAGATCATGACCTGAGCCGAAGGCAGACACTTAATTGACTGAGCCACTCAGGCATCCCTGGACTCATCATTATTTGAACATGTATATCTTCTGCTCACCTGTGTGTTTTTGAGGGAGAGGATGATCAATGAGAAATTGAGCAGCCTTGAAAAGAAGTCA
>CM052897.1:86277351-86300064 GCA_028534135.1 Potos flavus
GACCACAGCAAGTTACTACACCTTTCCGTTTCAGTTTCCTTGTTTGTAAAATTGGAATGATACTAATAATTTTCCCCTGAGGAGATTATAAAGATTAGGTGAAATAATGTTTGTTCAATATTTAGTAAAGTGCCATGAATAAATTAGGTGCTCATTTAATGTTCTTACGGTCATTAGCATTACCATTATTTATGAGATAAAGAAGTGGTTCGATTTTTAAGTGATTCTAATTTGGTCTGGATGTCATTAATTGAGTAAAGAATACTGTGGTCCTGTCAGTGAAATAATTCATTCAATTTTGAACACCTTATGTTCCGATGTCCAAGTAGATATGTTTATGAATATAACTTTAAAGAGAAACATCTAGATGAAAACATTTATTTGCAGTTAAGAGAAGGTGAGGGAGTTGAGGACAGCATTTTGGTCAGGGAATTCATAAAAGGTGCTGGTAAAGTACTGTCAGATGGGCAGGAGGAGAAAACAGGAGAAAGGAATATCTCATGTATCAAGTTAACATATATCCAAGGGAAGAAGAAATCCCATGTTTAGTTTGAAAACAGGAAGTATATTGCAACACTTTATATAAAAGCATTCAAAAACGTTGGGGCCAATACTGGACCGCGGTGGGTAGAGAAATGAATATAAGGCTAAAAAATTAAAAGAGAAGATATATATCATCTATGGTCTCCAGTGTTTCGAATAATGTACAGAAAATATTAAAAGGAAAGAGTTGTCATGCTCCTAGGAATGGTCGATGCCAAGAAACATAGTTTTAAAACTCTCTCAGATGAATTGGTCCAGTGAGGAATGGAAAGATCTAGAATCTGCTATGCCCAACTCCAGGCAGAAAAGCCAAGGGGAACAAGTATGGAAAATCATTGAACACCCCGACCTCTCCTTTCCACTCCCATCGTGAAGGAAAATCTAGGCATCACGTCATTTCTCACTGAAATAGTATCCTTTTTCAGCCCACAGGGAACCCAGACTGGTGGGAGGAGAAGTTCCCTGCTCCGGGCGTGTGGAAGTGAAACATGGCGACAGGTGGGGCACCGTCTGTGACTCCGACTTCTCCCTGGAAGCCGCCAGTGTGCTGTGCAGAGAGCTGCAGTGCGGCACTGTCACCTCCATCCTGGGGGGAGCTCACTTTGGAGAAGGAAACGGACAGATCTGGGCTGAAGAATTCCAGTGTGAGGGGCCGGAGTCCCACCTTTCACTCTGCTCCGTAGCCTCCCGGCCGGATGGGACCTGCAGCCACAGCAGGGATGTTGGAGTCGTCTGCTCAAGTGAGACCCGGAGAACAGGAGCCAGTTGTTGCCATACCGCGAAGAGGCTGGGGTTAGGTAATTGCAGACATCTTTTTAAAAGCCCTATTCTCCTTCCAGGATACACAGAAATCCGCTTGGTGAATGGCAAGTCCCGATGTGAGGGAAGAGTGGAACTCAAGATACTGGGGAACTGGGGGTCCCTCTGCAACTCTCACTGGGACATGGAAGATGCCCACGTTTTGTGCCAGCAGCTCGAATGTGGCGTTGCCCTTTCTACCCCGGGAGCAGCGCATTTTGGGAAAGGAAGCGGTCAGATCTGGAGGCACATGTTTCACTGCACGGGGACTGAGCAGCACATGGGAGATTGTCCTGTAACTGCTCTGGGGGCGTCGCTGTGTTCGGCGGGGCAAGTGGCCTCTGTCATCTGCTCAGGTAAGAGGATGACGGACATCTCCTGATGGCGTGCCTTCAGAGCAGGTGCACCAACAGGGACGAAGAACGAAAGAGAAAGGGCGTGACCTATTTTAAGGGATCAGGAGAAGTGTGCCAGAAGAGTAACCTCATGTGTCTTTTTAGAGGAAAAGTAAACTTAATTTTCACAAACCTCATAATTACCCGTCTGGTGCTTACCACGTACCAGTCCTTCTCAAAGCAATGATTCGTTTCCCAGCCTCGTTGACCCACCACCTTCCCCTCTCGCTAAAGCTGTTTGTTCTCAGCTCATCTGTCTTACACTCTATCGGGTCTCCTTTCCTCACCCTAACTTTTTGGGATCTTGTATGATTGGTGTTTGCAGGAAATCAGAGTCAGACGCTATCCCCGTGCAACTCATCGTCTCCAGACGCAACGAGACCTACCATTCCAGAAGAACGTGGTGTCACTTGCATAGGTGAGAATCCGTGACCAATCTATAAAAATGATCGCCATCCTTATGAAGGCGTTTCATTAACATTTTATTTTCTCTTTCCAGGGAGTGGTCAGCTTCGCCTGGTAAATGGAGGCGGTCGCTGTGCTGGGAGAATAGAGGTCTACCATGAGGGCTCCTGGGGCACCATCTGTGATGACAGCTGGGACCTGAAGGATGCGCACGTGGTGTGCAGACAGCTGGGCTGCGGAATGGCCATTAATGCCACCGGCTCTGCTCATTTTGGAGAAGGAGCAGGGCCCATCTGGCTGGATGAGGTGAACTGCAGTGGAAAAGAATCTCGTATTTGGCAATGCCGATCACATGGCTGGGGACGGCACAATTGCAGGCATAAGGAGGACGCAGGAGTTATCTGCTCGGGTAAGTTCTGCGCCAAAGCTCTGGTCACAGTTACTCAAGAAAGGACTGAGGAGGAGCCAAGGGGAGTGAAGGATACCGAACTGAGAGAATTCCCTAAAGAGCAGGTTTAGAAGGAACTATTGCTTGAGTCAGGGTCCCAAAGCGTGCATTTGATTAATTAATACTACCCCGTGTGCAAGGTAGTATAACATCAGAAAGAGAAAAATACAGAACTAGGCTTGCCTATCATGAACATGACAACGAAACCAAGATTGAGAACTTCTTTTATGAATATATATGGAGCTACATTCAGCGCACCACTTGGTATCACTGTATAAAGAAGTAGATTAAAAGGGACAAGAAGAAATAAAGACAGCACTACATTCTACAGGGCAAAAGATAATCGCCATACCCAAGTAATTTTCCGCCATGGGCAAATGAAACTTACTTGTCATCGGAGCAAAAATTATCATAGGAGCCACTGCTTTTATCCTGTATACCTGGCAAGCCTTAGAAACTCTTGTGAAGTTGAAAACTGTACTCAGCTGTGATATATTGGGAAAAACAGAGCTATGACTCGGTTACTTAGGGAAGTGAAAAATTCTATATGCCAGAAGTGATTTGATATCATTCGCATTTAATGACGTAAACTGGTAGAGGACATACGCAGCCAACTATGAAGAGTCAGAAAAGGAAATATTTCATTTTAAGGTGATGTACACAACATTGGTTTTAGTATCTGAGTATCTCACTAAATTTTAATTATCGAGAGACCTGCAAAAAAAATTTAATGAAATAAATTACTTGAGGCTAAAATCACAGTAATTTAGGGAGAAAAATCCAAGCTATGGGATTGATATAAAAGACTTCGAGCCCTTGATTAAGATTTAGAAATCAATTTAGAATCATTGATGGCCTTCTAAAGAGGTCTCTAAGCACAAAACCCAATCCCAGAACACCATAAGCTATTTATAGAACTGTACTATATTTAGTGTAGAACATACTACATTTTACCAAAATCTACTAAACCATCCAGAAGTTACTAAAGAATTACTGGTAATTGACATCTCGAACCTATTTTTAAAACCATTCTCACCTTAAAGGGAGGGAGCGTTGAGAATCTTCAGAGAAGAGGTGAAACCACTAACTCTGTATTTCACCCCAGAGTTCATGTCTCTGAGACTGATCGATGAAGCCAACAGCCACAGCTGTGCAGGGCGTCTGGAAGTTTTCTACAATGGAGCTTGGGGCAGCGTCGGCAAGAGCGGGATGTCTGCAACCACCGTGGAGGTGGTATGCAGGCAGCTGGGCTGCGCAGACCGAGGAGACATCATCCCTGCATCTTTAGACAAGCCAACGTCTAGGCACATGTGGGTGGACAATGTCCAGTGTCCAAAAGGACCCGACACGCTATGGCAGTGCCCGTCTACTCCATGGAAACAGAGAGCGGCCAGCCCTTCAGAGGAGACCTGGATCACGTGTGCCGGTGAGTATCCGCTGGCCCATACGAGGATTCCATTTTGTAATTCCACGATCATCTTCTGATCTCATTTAGTAGGAATGCATAACCTCTGCTACCTATTTTACCCGGTTGGTGTAATTGGTTTCATTTAATTTGGCTTATAGGCTTTTAGGATCACGGATTAGTTGTCCAAAAAAGCATTACACTCTCCATGGTCTTCTTGAAAGCTTTTATTTAATTGCTTTCTCTGAGAACAGGTGAGGAGCAAAAAATATACAATTCAGTAGTTGGACTATTGAACGGTCAACCTTACCGTTCCCACTTTTCTTTCAAATATTATCTTGCTTTACTAATGGGAGAAGGGAAGCAGTCAAAAGGATCAATCCTGAAGTGTTTTGCCGTTCTCCATCTTCTTACGCTGGAAGAGGTTTTTTATGTACCTGGCAATCTCCTAAATCATTTTCTCTTTGAGAGAAATTAACATTGTATGGTGTTAACTTTGTTTATTTCACATTTCCTGAGTCACACTAATGTTCTTTAAAAAAAAAAAAGATTTTATTTATTTATTTGAGAGAGAGAGAGAGAGAGAGCAAGCAGAAGAGGGGGGGGGGGGAAAGAGAGACAGCGCACATCAGGTGGGGAGAGGCAGAGGGAGAGGGAGAAGCAGTTTCTCCACGGATTAGGGAGCCTGACTCGGGCTCGATCACAGGACTCTGGGATCATGACCTGAGCCGAAAGCAGACGTGTAACCAATGGAGCCAGCCAGGTGCCCCCACACTAATGCTCTTATGTCCAGGATGAAATACACCCAGTCTGCTGAAAGGACATAGGCTTTCATAAAGGACAAATTTTGTTAAAAATATATTTTTAAAAGCAAAGTATTAAAATAGAGATTTTTAAAAAGATTTTTATTTATTTATTTGACAGAGAGAGACATCGAGAGAGGGAACACAAGCCGAGGGAGCGGGAGAGGGAGAAGCAGGCTTCCTGCTGAGCAGGGAGCCCGATGCGGGGCTCGATCCCAGGACCGCGGGATCATGACCTGAGCCGAAGGCAGACGCTTAAAGACTGAGCCGCCCAGGCACCCCTTAAAATAGAGATTTTAAAAGATTTTCAAGTCTCTCTTTTCCTCTGTGACCTCTTAGAAAAGTTTTTATGTTCTCAGAAATGATCTAAGTGTCTGTGATTTTTTTCAGACAAGATAAGACTTCAAGAAGGAAACTCTAATTGTTCTGGACGTGTGGAGCTCTGGCATGGAGGTTCCTGGGGGACAGTGTGTGATGACTCCTGGGACCTTGAAGACGCGCAGGTGGTGTGTCGACAGCTGGGCTGTGGCCCAGCCTTAGAGGCACTAAAAGAGGCAGTGTTTGGGCAGGGGACTGGGCCCATATGGCTCAATGACGTGGCGTGCAAAGGAAATGAGTCTTCCTTGTGGGATTGTCCTGCCAGGCCCTGGGGGCACAGTGACTGTGGGCACAAGGAAGATGCTGCTGTGCGCTGCTCAGGTGAGTGCCAGGAGCCTGGAGTAAGCTTGGAATCTCGGGCAGCAACAAGGGGGTGGGCATTGAAGTGCCTCATGTCAAGACTGGATACCTCAACACAGGGATCTGGTGGGGAGAGAATAATGATATTTTAAGCCGAAGGAACGATGAGAATATTTGTTGTTCTACGTTGGCTTTCACCAAGGAAAAGCATATGACTTATATGTCTCTCTGCACAGAAGGAATAAGGACAAGGGGACCCTAGTTTCAGGTGGGAAGGAGTAGGTTACTTGGTTGAGAGGCACCAAAGGCTCCCGCACAAAAAACCAGAAATATTTGTTCTGCACATGACTCCCCAGATTGAGTCTCCTTCTCTTTTCTCCTACAGAAATTGCCATGGCCCAAAGATCATCAAATGCTGGAGGTACATCGTGGGGTTTATGAGCGTGGGTCCAATTGTCTGCATTATTTAGAATCTTTTGTTAAGAGATTTTGGATCAGAAGTTGTTCTGAGGATTGGGAGACTTACTTCAGCCATCCTGTATCTAAGAGAGGGATGGTATCAGGGACCTCAGTCTCTTAGCTACGACATCATCTCTTGTGATACTTACTTACACTTAGGTCACTCATCCCTTGTTGCGTTTGGGATCCTTGGTGTCATTGTGTTGGCCTTTCTCGTTGTTCTCGTCTTGTGGATTCAGAGGCGAAGACAGCAACAGCGGCTTACAGGTCTGAGTCAAGCTATGGTCTTTCTAATGTCTCTATGGGATAAGAAGGTTCTTGGGATAAAATACATATTATCTGCAATAGACATACCTATTAAAAGCAAGTGTACACATATTAGACTCAAGCATCAAACAGCCAAAAGGATGGAACCTAGAAGAGGTTCGAGGAGTTTCTCCAAGAGAGAGAACAAGATTTCAGAGGAGAAAGGGGTTTTGGGTGGTTGATGATTCCTGTACTCTAGCTGTAAGTTTAATTAGGACATTATAGAATTGGTAATTTGGGATGAATATGCTTATATGGTTTAGGAGGAATCCTTTATTGCCCAAATACTTATTTGCTCTTACTATATACTTAGTACTCATTTTACTATTCTGTTAAGCAATGTACTAGGCTCTAAAGGTATAGACATCAATAGTCAAGTATTTGGGTAGTCATGGAATTTCAAGTCTAGCGGAAGAGATATATATACAAACAATAAGGCACCCTGTAGTATTGTACGTTCATGTGAATAAGGAACACAAGTGGCACAAAGTAAAGACAGTAATTAACTAGGGGAGGGGCAGGGGGAGAATTGGAGGCTTCTAGGAGGCTTTTGAGACATTTCAAAAATCAAGTTCAAAGAACCAGGTAAGGTGCATTATAGGAAAAAGAAAAATATGTACAAGCGTAGAGAAGCTTAATAGACGGCCACCTGCCATTTCGAGAGGAAGTAAAAGTTGAGTTCAAGGAGAGAAGCTATGATAAGACTGTAGAAGAATGGGGAACAAAGGATGAATCATGTACTTTTTGGTAAGAAGATGCCTAGTCCAAGAGTATTATGTAGTGGAGGAGGGTGAAATAGTCCAGTTGTTTTTTAGAAAGTTCTGTTTGATGACAGGATGTTTGAGGGGTTGTAGGAAGACCACATTATTGACAGGGGTAGCACTTTGAAATAGTTGACGCGAAAGATGAAAAGGACTTGATAGTGAGCATGGAGAAGGGAGGATGGTTAGGTTTCCTTGAGATTTTTTTTTTAAAGCGCCCACGAGTTAGAGAAGACTGCCACCTGCTTGGGGGAAGAAACTGGGGTGGTATATGACGACAGTAGAGGTGGTTTGGCCTCACCCTGCTGCATTTGAGTTTATAACATTATAAGGGAAAAGCTTGGCAGTAGAAGGGATGGAAACAAGACAAGGGCATGGATAAAGATTGAGTATATGTGCACTGCTGGGGAAAAGCCCCAGCAGGGAGGGCAAGTTTTATTACGATCCGTTGATCCCTAACGTAGGACCTCTTTTGTCAGTTTCCTTGAGAGGAGAGAATTCTGTCCACCAAGTTCAATACCGGGAGATGAATTCTTGCCTGAAAGGAGATGATCTGGACGTGCTGACTCCCTCAGGTCTGTGGGTTCTTTGAGGGTCTACAGCCCTGGGGTTCAGATCAGTAGCTACAATTGCAGCTGAGGCATTGTACTTTGCATAGCAGTGGAAAGAAATCTCAAATATGTCATAGGAAGCTTATGATGCATATAAGGAAGAAAGGCAGGAATGAACTCCAAGTGACTCTTAGAGAACATAAAAACTGCAATCACTTGGTCTGGCTTAGAGGTCTACGATTATTTCTGGTGGAGGTACAAAGAACCATGCAAGTAGAATATTGTGACTTGGACCTCATCTTACTGAAACAAATTAATCTAAAAGGTTTCACTTTTCACTTGTCTTTCACAATTCCTTCCATTCTTACTTCCTGCTCCTTTCCTTTCTCTAACTTGATATTTATGATATTTTCCCCCTAAAAATCTAAAAGCTTGAACTTCCTATATCTTTTTCTCATAGAAGCCATCACTATTTCCCATTACATCATATGGCTTTCTTTGTCCTCCAACTTCTGTTTAGCACCAATGGACTAATTATGCCTCTGGGCAGCCTAATTCTGCTGGGTTGGAAGAAATAGCCTTATACCCACTTACTCCACGAAGGCTCAACACTTTCTCCGTATTCCTCACCTTCTGAGAAAGGCCTGACCCACCTTACTTCTTCAATCCCAAGGATTTGGTATTTGCTGCAACTATGTCAGGAAAACATATTTAAGGCATAGAAAAGACTTCCGAAGCCCCATAAATCACACATTTGCCTTCCTAATTGTGGGCAATGCATTTAAATGTTCAAAGAGGTCTTAAGGCACTTGGAGGGAGGTCTGATTTATTTCCCAGTAATTATTTTCTTCCTTTCAGAAAATCCCAATGAGTCAGATGATTTTAGTGATGCTGAGCTAATTTCTGTGTCTAAATCTCTTTCTGTTTCTGGATGAAAAAGAAGACCATTCTGAGGTACACTGAAAAGGAAAATGGGAATTACAACTCAAGAAGGTGAGTGAGGAGAAATTATTCAATGTTGTTCAAAACAGGTACATGTTTTTGAAAATTGAGAACTCCTCTGGTATTATAAAAAAAGAAAGAATGTATATACACACGTTTCCATACATATGTATATGTATTTATGTATATGTGTATACCCATATTTGGAATATTTAACAGCTCTTTATAAATGTGACTCTTATCCAACTCTTTAGTTATATATTATTATTTTTAAAGATTTATTTACTTATTTGAGAGAGAGAGGGAAAGGGGAGAGGCAGAGGGAGAGGGAGAGAATCCCAAGCTGAGCAGGAATCCAGACTCGGGTCTCGATCCCAGAACCCTGAGATCATCACCTGAGCCAAAATCAAGAGTCAGATGCTCAACCAGCTGAGCCACCCAGGCATCCCAACTCTTAGTAATATATTCTAAGGGGTAGCATGGTACATCACAGAGCTAAGGAGAAACTGGGTACATTTATATGATTAAATCTTTTCAAGATATTGTAATGGTCATTTTGTGAAAGAGAAAAGGCTTATGTCAACACTTGTATAATGTGTGTTATGGTAAAGGTAGTACAAGCTGCCATAAGAACATAGAAAGTTTTCCCAAGAAATTGGGGGAGATTCTAAAGATGTGATATTCAAGGCAAATATCAAATGTTTGGAGGACAATTTTAGGGCAAGGACATAGCATGTACAAACTATGGAGGCATAGAAAAGAACCACATCTTTGGGGAACAGCAAGTTTTTCATTCAAAAATAAGTACTGAACTGGGGTGCCTGGCTGGCTCGGTCAGGAGAGCACGCATTTCTTGCTCTCAGGGCTGTAAGTTTGAGGCCCACATGGGGTGTAGAGATTTCTTAAAATAAAAACCTTAAAAAATATGTATTGATCATATTTATGGTGACAAGTGGTGTTCTGAGCACTGAAAACACATAAATAAAAGATACTACTGACAAAGACACGATCGTTTAATGTAAATCTCAAGAGAGAGGAAGTGGTAAGAATCTAAACTGAAAAGGTTGCATAGAGCTTCATCATGAATGGCCTTGTCTGCTATAGTTCACATTCAGATTTTATTTTACGGACTGTTAGGGAGGCAGTGGGCTTTGAAAGATTAAGCCGGGGCAAGACACAATCAGATTTGCATTATATAATTTGCTTTCATGCGGAAAGTATAACAGAAGAAAATAGTGAATAGAAAAGAAATTTGTTAAGTTACACATCAAAAAGAAAAGATGGTGAAATGAGGTAGTGGATATATTTTCCATTAAAAAAAAAACATTTTGAAGATTTATTTATTTATTTGACAGAGAGAGATATCACAAGTAGGCAGAGAGGCAGGCAGAGAGAGAGGGGGAAGCAGGCTCCCCGCTGAGCAGAGAGCCCGATGCGGGGCTCGATCCCAGGACCCTGAGATCATGACCTGAGCTGAAGGCAGAGGCTTTAACCCACTGAGCCACCCAGGCACCCCAAAAAAACCATTTTGGGAGGACTATATATTTAGAAATGAAATACACCAAAGTATGGGTTTTGTGTGTGTGTGTGTGTGTGTGTGTGTGTGTGTGTATAAGAAATACAGATTGAGACACAGGATTAAAGTTGGAAGTCTTAAAAGTACATAAATGTAAAGTGTTCAATCATACATATACACATACACGCATAGAAGGTAATAAATTGTATATAGCATAAAAGGGATAAATATACATATATATGCCTCTTAATATATATCTTAACAATTATTAAAGGGTAGCATCTGATGGATCATCACTGGGCAAAGCTATGAAAAGACAACTCACACAGAATGAATTTCAAGTGACAAATACACATTTATAAATGCTTAAATTCACCAGTATGTCCGAGCAATTCAAATTATAATTAACACTGAGATGTCACTTTATGTAAATCAGACTGCCAAAAATTTAAAACAGCACCAATAGTTATTGCCAGTGGGAATACAGAGAAAATCGTAATTTCAAACATTGCTATTGGAAATGGGAGGTGTGGTAGCCTTTGCAGAAAGCAATCTGGAAACGTCTAGGAAACATTTTTTTAAATGTTCCACAGATCCTTTCATGCAAAATTCTACCCCTGCGAATTTCTTCCATATAGATAAATCCACTAGTGTGTAAGAACTTATATATGATTCCTTTTTACATCATTGATAGCAGTGGCAAAAAACTGGAAACAGAATGAATATCAGTTAGCCGATGGCTAGAAAATTATGATATGGCCAACCAAAAAAGGAAAAATCGTCCACAAAAATGCAACATCATTCCATTTATGTGCTCCTGTTATCAAATATAATGAAATATTTACACCTAGAAGATGGTATGTGTGTATATGTATATGGAAACATTAAAAATCGAACTTTGTTAGATTAGGACTATAATAGACATGATTTATAATCTTGAACATATGACTATTATTCCAATGTAATGAATAAGGATGAAGCTACTTTTTCCTTGATGAGGAATCAGTGCTGAATCGCTGCTTCATGAGTACTCACATGAGGTACTTTTAAAAATGGCGTTTCGGGGTGCCATCTTAGTTCTATGAACTAGAAATGATTCTCATGCATGCTGAAATTTGCAAATCATTGCATTCAAGTTTTCCGTTCAGGGAAGTAGTAAGCTTTTTAATACATGTGAGTTTGTGTGTGTGTTTGGTGTGCACATGTGTGTGCATATGTAATATACCGCATTGTATTACATTATAGTATAATTCTATGCAAGTGTGCATAACGAGGAAAATAACAGTTTTTCTATTTATGGTTTCAGTTCAGCCTTGAAGATCCCATGATGAAGACCTGAACTGTGCCATGGGGCAAGAATCCACCAGGTTCATGGAGGATTGCAATACAGTCCTTTTCTCCTAGTGTCCCAAAGACTGCTGCTGAATTCATAAAAATTAAATTGGTGAATGTGACTGTTTATAAAAACTGTTGATAAGACTTTCAAGGGGATGAAATAAAAAGGAATATTCCTGATTCGAATTTGTCTTAACTTCCTGCTCTTGATTTTATAAACTTCTGAGTAGGCTTTCTGACTTTTTAAGGGTTTCATAAATATAACATGATGTCTTTCCATTTGCATATAATGTATATGTTTTCTACTTTGGTTTAAATAATAATTTTCTTCTTATTACCAAATCAAAGCAAATTTGGGTTTTTTTTCAGTTTTTTTTTAAAGGGAAAGTTAACGATTATTGAAAGGTAAATAATATATTGTTACCTCTACAAGGCATGAATCTCATTGGTTCTTAATTGCTTTTTGTTATTGTAATTCTTGTCACTGACAAAATATGCACAGCAACCCCTGGTAAAGGTACAGAGACTCAATGGCTCACTTCCTTGTTCCTGAGGACAGTGTGACTAAAACTGAAATGAATGTGTAAATTACATCTTTTCTACCTAAATGTAAGTTATCATAATGAAAATTCATATTTTATTAAAAGTCACATATCTGTATTATATATATACATATTTTTTTATTGTGTTATGTTAGTCACCATACAGTACGTCATTAGTTTTTGATGTAGGGTTCCATGATTCATGGTTTGTGTGTAACTCCCAGTGCTCCACGCAATATGTGCCCTCCTTAATACCCATCGCTGGGCTCACCCATCCTCCCACCCCTAGAAGATAACATTTTTTTTTTTAAAGATTTTATTTATTTATTTGAGAGAGAAGGAGCAGGGAGAGGAGCTGAGGGAGAGGGAGAAACAGACTCCCCATCTAGCGGGGAACCTGACATGGAGCTAATCCCAGGATCATGACCTGAGCTGAAGGTGGACACTTAACCGACTGAGCTACCCAGGTGCCCCAGGAGATAACATTTAAAGAAAGACTTATAACAATTCAACACTGGGCTTAGAGTCTGTTGTTAAATATCCCAGTGTTAGATGCAAATTGATTTTTAGCCTTTTCTCAATATTTTGGTACGGCCTACATTCTTTTCTGGCATTTAGGGCTTCAAAGCCACTATCTTGTAGAGCCATGAAATTTGGCTCACTTCCCATTTCTTTCTTTCCTCTTGTCAATTTTAGACATACCTTTGACATAAATTAATTAAATCATTTAATCATTTACTCTTTCATTCGACAATATTTACTAAGCACCTATGATTTGTCAGGCATTGTACATTAAATACCCAATTATAGGCCATGCCCTAGTCCCCCAATTACAAGTCAGGTTATATATTAATATAATATGTATCAAATTATAGGATACACTTGTAGGAACCCCACCTATATAATAATTAACATAAATATTTATGTACATGTTTTAAAATAATATATAATAATATATAATATGAATAAAATTTCTACCTATATTTAGATTTATTTTACCAAAATTATGTATAAGACATCAGTTGTTAAAATATTTTCTTATTAGTACACTAGTAGGAGGTAAAAGAAAATTGTGATGGTACTTTCAGAATTTTCACAGTTTTTTGAGAGAGTATTAATAGTAATGTTGCTCCCACTTCTGTTGCTCAACATGTCCCCTGGATGGCGAAATTCTACTCCATGTAGTAATAGTTAACATATGGTGCTTACTATGTGCCAGAGATTATTTTAAATGTTTTATATGAGTTAATAAGTAAATCCTCACAATAATTTGAAAGGGGTTGTAATAACCATTTTAGATTTGGGAAAATAACTTGCCTAAAAAGCATGCAACTAGTAACTGACAGAGCTGAAATTTGAGGCCAGATATTCTAGTTCTAGAGGCCATGCTCTTAACCATCATATGATATATACCAACTTTCTTTTTTTTTTATTTAATTTTATTTTTTCAGTGTTCCAAGATTCATTGTTCATGCACTGCACCCAGCGCTCCATGCAATACATGCCCTCCTCAATACCCACCACCAGACTCACCCAACCTCCCACTCTCCTCCCCTCCAAAACCTTCAGTTTGTTTCTCAGAGTCCACAGTCTCTCATGTTTCGTCTCCCCCTCCGATTTCCCCCAATTTCCGATTTCCTTCCTTTCCTTCTCCCGATGTCCTCCATGTTTTTCCTTATGCTCCACACATAAGTGAAACCATATGATAATTGACTTTCTCTGCTTGACTTATTTCACTCAGCATAACCTCTTCCAGTCCCGTCCATGTTGATACAAAAGTTGGGTATTCGTCCTTTCTGATGGAGGCATAATATTCCGTTGTATACATGAACCATGGAGAAAGAAGATATATACCCACTTTCAAAGTGAAATTCAGTTTCTATGGGGTGAACACATTTCCAACATTCATTGTCTTATAACCACTTAAGTGTAATTTGTGATACTGATACTGTTTGTAAAGAAACTGTTTGCTTTGATGAAACAGGGCAAGAAGAGATGGGCCACCTCAACAGAGAAGAGGACCAAATCTTTATTAGCAAATTGTCCTCTCAACTCTTGCCTGTCTCTGTGCTCTAAGTCTAGCTTTCTCAAGATGCTCAAATGCTCTCACTTTTCATGTCTATATTACATGGGCACTGAAATCACCTAGTTAAAAAATAATATTCTTTGAATTTTAGGAGCACCTGGGTGACTCAGTCATTAAGCATCTGCCTTCAGCTCAGGTCATGATCCCAGGGTCCTGGGATTATAGTACTGGAAGTCCTAGCCACAGCAATCAGAATAAAGAAATAAAGAAATGAAAGGCATCCAAATTGGTGAGGAAGAAATAAAACTTCACTATTTGCAGATGACATTATGCCATATCTAGAAAACTAAAGACTCTACCGAAAAAACTACTAGAACTGATAAATTCAGTAATGTCTCAGGATACAAAATCAATATACAGAAATCTGTTGCATTTTATACACTAACAATGAAGTAACAGAAAGAGAAAATAAGAAAATCCCATTTACAATTGCACCAAAAATAATAAAATACCTAGGAAAAAACTTAACCAAGGAAATGAAAGACCTGTACTCTGAAAACTATAAAACATTGATGAAAGAAACTGAAGATGACACAAAGAAATGGAAAGACATTCCATGTTAATTGACTGAAGAAAAAAAATTGTTAAAATGTCTATACTACCCAAAGCAATCTACACATTTACTGCAATCCCTATCAAAATACCACCAGCATTTTTTATAGAGCTAGAACAGATAGTCTTCAAATTTTTATGGAGCCACAAAAGACTCCAAATAACCAAAGCAATCTTTAAAAGAACATACTAGAGATATCACAATCCCAGATCTCAAGATATACTGCAAAGCTATTGTAATTCAAACAGTATGGTTCTGGCACAAAAACAGACCCGTAGGTCAATGGAACAGAATAGAGAGCCCAGAAATAAGCCCACAATTATATGGTCAATTAATGTCTGACAAAGGAGGCAAGAATGTGCAATGGGGAAAAGACAGTGTCTTCAACAAACAGTGTTGGGACAACTGGAAAGCTATGTGCAAAAGAATGAAACTGGACCACTTTCTTACACCACACACAAAAATAAATTCAAACTGGATTAAAGACCATTTAATGCGAGACCCGAAACCATAAAAATCCTGGAAGAGAAAACAGGCAGTAATTTCTCTTACATCAACCAAAACAACATTTTTCTAGATATGTCTCCTGAGGCAAGGGAAACAAAAGCAAAAACAAATTATTGAGTACCTCAAAATAAAAAACTTCTGCACATCAAAGGAAATAATCGAGAAAACTAAAAGACAACCTACTGAATGGAAGAATATATTTGAAAATGACATATCTGATAAGGATTAGTATCCAAAATATTTAAAGAACTTATGCAACTTGACGGATGCACAAAAATGGATAATCCAATTAAAAATGGGCAGAACACACAAACAGACATTTTTCCAAAGAAGACATTCAAATGACCAACAGACACCTGAACGGATGCTCAACTTCACTCATCATCCTGTTCTTTGTTCAGTCTTTGTTGTAGATTCTTCCCAAAATGTTCCCCAATTAAGTCTTCAGGTAATCATGCCTTGTGTAACCCCTTCCTCTTGTGGGTGGGCTGGACTTAATGACTTGCTCTAATGAATAAAATATGGCAAAAATGCTTAGATGTCATTTTGAAGATTAGGTTATAAATAACCATGATTCCATCTTTCTAGTATTCTCTTTCTCATTGCAAGAGTTCAGACTCTCTTTCTCTATGGAGAGGTCAATATGGCAAGGAACTAAATGCAGCCTCTGTCTAAGCAAGAAACAGTGTGCCTCAAATACAACAACCCATAACACACTGAATCCTGCTGACAACCTTATTCGTGACTGTGTTAGTCTGCTTGGGCTGCATAACAAAATAACATAGATTGGGTGCCTTTAACAAATAAAATTTATTTTCTCATATTTCAGGAGACTGAAGTCCATGATCAAGGTGTAGGCCAATTTGGTGTATAGTGAGAGCACGTCCTTCCTTGACCATTGTTACCTTCTCATCAAGTTCTGATTCAGCCTTTCCTTCGTGTGCATGCAGAAAAGAGCTTTCTGGTGTCTCCTCCTTTTCATATAGGGACACCAATCCTACTGGTTTGGGGCCCCGCCCTTATAACCTCATTTAACCTTATTATCTCCCTAAAGCCCCTCCAAATGCAGTCACACTGTGGGTTAGAGCTTCAACCTACAAATTTTGGGGGGATGCAATTCCATCCATAACAGTGACAGTGGAAGCAGATCTTTCCTCAGTCAAATCTTCAAGTGAAACCACAGCCCCATTTGACAACTGGATTACAGCCTTCTGAGAGACCTTAAAGCAGAATATCCAGCTAGTGCCAAAGGAGAAGGTTGTCACCTTCATTGTACCTGCTCCTTGTAAAGGTGAGAAAGAGACTCAAACCTTTAGATCGGGAACTGCTACCAAGCATCTTAGGGAGATAACTTTGGGAGACTGGAAATGGAGGAAACCCAAAACAGTAGCGGATTTGTTGTGAAGGCAAGTATCAGTACATATTTTTTGTCAGAGAATAGCAATAACCAGGTTTTCGTTGTTCTATGTTTTTAGTTCTCATTTCTGTAAGATCAAAGTTCACTCATTTACTCTGGAGTGTGTAAGCATGAAAATGTCAATGAAGGGAAAATGTTTCCAGTCACCCTGTATTTTGAAAATTTCAGGAAGTTGTGGCTGAGAAACAAGGTGCCAGACCAAGTTTCAGTACCCTCCCTTGTATCCTCCATTCTCTCAATCATATGACCTTGGACTGGATCATAAATTATATTTCTCCAATACTTGTTTCATTCCCAGCTTTTCTAGAAAAGGTTCTCCCTGTTTTTCTTCTATTTCTGGCTTGGGTATTTACCTCTGCTCTTCTGAGAAGAGAAAAAGAGACAATGTCAGAGGTATAGCTATCTCCTACCTAGCAAGCACTGAGATTTAGTTAGACTTCCTCTTTTCTTTTTCTTCTTCTTCTTTTTTTTAAGTAGGCTCCATGCCCAGCCTGGAGCCCAACGGAGGACTTGAATTCACAACCTTGAGGCCAAGACCTGAACTGAGATAAAGAGTCAGATGCTTGGGGTTGGGGGAGGGTGCTTGGTGGCTCCGTCAGTTAAGCATCTGCTTTCTGCTCAGGTCATGATCCCGGAATCCTGGCATCTAACTCTGCAATGGACTCCCCACTCAGTGGAGAGTCTGCTTCTCCCTCTGCCCCTTACCCTGCTCATGCTCTCTCTCTCTCTCTCTCTCTCTCTCTCAAATAAATAAATAAAATCTTTAAAGAAAGAGTCAGATGCTTAACTGACTAAACCACCCAGGCACCCCACTGTAGCATAATTTTATTTAACTTTTGTTATGTGATCTGCCATGTATCAAGGTTGACAAGGAAGGGACAAGGAGGGACAAAGCTTTTGAATTTAGCAATGGAAATTTATAAGGGCTAAGTTATTTAAAGTCTTTATTTTCTTATGTCTCATTTTAGTTTCTTTATGTTAGCTTTGTTTTTTTTAAAGATTTATTTATTTTATTTTTAGAGAGAGAGAGACAGCATGAGTGGGAGGGGCAGAGGGAGAAAGAGAGAGAATCTCAAGCAGACTCTGTGCTGAGCTTGGAGCCTAATGTGGGGCTCGATCCCAGGACTCTGAGATCATGACTTGAGCTGAAACCAAGAGTCATATGCTTAACCACCTGTACCACCCAGACACCCCTAGCTTCATTTTTCTTAATCAACCTACTCCATATAGAAGTATGGTATGAAAAATCTTAACAAGTACACTGATGGTCTTGCTGGCTTTTCCTTGGACCTGTCACTATAATCAGGGAGGCATGGGCTTATAAGAAGATGTGAGCTCTAACTATTAACATATTGAACATGAGGGAGAAAAATAAATTTTCCCCAAGAAGCAAGGTAGGATGTATAAGCCCATTAGAACATACAATAATCACTATGAACCAAGATGCTACTTCTGCTGGTTTCCACCAAATGTTTTAAATCATTTAAATCGATGTTTCCCAAACTCATTTGATGACTAAAATTTATTTTCTTTCCAGGATCAACATTAAAAATCTAATTTTCCAAGAACTGCATTTTAAACATGTTCATATATTATAGAATATTTTCAAATTTGCTTATCCATGCTCATGTTTTGTTTTGGTTTTTTTTTTTTGGTTTTTTGGGGTTTATGTAATTATTTATGTTTATTAACACATAATGTATTATTTGCCCCAGGGTTCCATGTTCATGTTGACATCAGCAAAACTTTCCTAGAAAATCCTGCTATGGGTGCCTGGGTGGCTCAGTTGGTTAAGCGTCTGCCTTCGGCTCAGGTCATGATCCCAGGGTCCTGGGATCGAGCCCCGCATTGGACTCTCTGCTCAGTGGGGATCCTGCTTCTCCCTGTCCTTCTGCACCCCCCCAATTGTGCTCACACACACACACACACACTCTCTCTCAAATACACAAAGTCTTAAAAAAAAGAAAGAAAGAAAGAAACTCCAGCTGTGAGTCTTGTAATTTCCATCTGAGCCTCTTACCATAGGCAGTTGCGGTATGTACGCTAAAGTAAACAAACCTGGGGACATAGTTTACCTTTTAAGTAAAATCCACATAAATCTCTTCACGTAAAATACGAATGTTTTTTGAAAGTTTGTGGTGGCAGTTTATAGTTCCCCTTACTCTGTGAGAGCTTCCAGACAGATTCTTCAACTTCCTTTGCTGTCCCATATCCTAACGTGACAAGGAAGTAACAAGGGAAACACAACCTCAGCTTTTATAATGACTTCTTCTTTCAAGTACCAGTAACTTAATTTTACAGTATTCTTATTTCCGATGAACAGATCTGTTTTTACATCATTAGTACACCTCTGAGGCATGTCTAAGAGGATCTGGGAATTATGCCTTTTTTAAAAAATATTTTTTTTTTAAATTTTTAAAGATTTTATGTATTTATTTAAGAGAGAATGGGGGGGGCAGGGGGTAAGGGGGCGGGAGAAGCATACTCTGCACTGAGCACAGAGCCTGACGTGGGGCTCGATCCCATGACCTTAAGGTCATGACCTGAGCCCAAATCAAGATTTGGAGGTGTAACCAACTAAGCCACCTAGGTGCCCCCAGGAATTATTACTTAAGACTCCAGAAGAGATAGTGTCATAATGACACGACCTCAAAACTCTTGGCATATTGGTAAGGGTTTGTTTTTATTTTGCTCTGCCATTTGGAAGAGAGTGGGTATGGTAAGAGTGTGTACATCAACAAACATACAAATATTATGCAGTAAGGACAAAAATAGAGAGGAAATGAGAAATATTGAAAATATTGGAAGTTTTGTGGTGCTTAATGCAGCAGCAATATTGGAGGCAGAATTTGAATCCAAGAAAAGAGAAAACGACTAATAAAGTCAAGAAAAATAAATGATAGAAGCCATGGATTAGAAGTTGCACAAGGATATGAAGTTGTAAAAATGAAAATAAGGTTTATTTAAAGATTTTATTTATTTATTTAAGAGAGAGAGAGAGAGAAAGTGAGAGAGAACATGAGAGAGGAGAAGCTCAGAGGGAGAAGCAGACTCCCCACAGAGCTGGGAGCCCGATGCGGGACTCGATCCCCGGTCTCCGGGATCATGACCTGAGCTGAAGGCAGTTGCTTAGCCAACTGAGCCACCCAGGTGCCCGAAAATAAGGTTTAAATGAGAAATGCATACTTATTGTTACCAAATGCTAAGTGCTATAGTAAATGCTTTACATCACTTCAATTTAATTCTCATAAGTAACCTGAGATGTAGGTATTATAATTCCCATTGTTAAATAGAAATCAAATGCTTATAAAGACTATCTAGTTTATATAAGGTCATATAGTAAATTCTAAAATGTAATTTAAACCCAGGACCAGCTAAGTCCAAACTCTTTTTTGTTTTTAAGATCTTATTTATTTATTTGACAGAGAGAGAGAGAGATCACAAGTAGGCAGAGAGGCAGGCAGAGGGAGAGAGGGAAGCAGGCTCCCTGCTGAGCAGAGAGCCCGATGCGGGGCTTGATCCCAGGACCCTGAGATCATGACCTGAGCTGAAGGCAGAGGCCTTAACCCACTGAGCCACCCAGGCGCCCCAAGTCCAAACTCTTGATCTTTCTGCTACAAATTTTAGTAAAGAAAAAAAAAGACATTCAAAACAGAGAGAGAGAGAGAAAGGGGGAGAGGGAGAGAAGGACAAAAGGAGGGAGAGAGGGAGGGAGGAAGGAAGGAAGGGAGGGGGGGAAGGAGAGAAAGGAGGGAAGGAAAGAAGGAAAAGAAAGAAAGGAAGGAGGGAAAGGAAGGAAGGAAGAATGGAAGAAAGGAACAGCAGCTATTAAATTAAAAAGAAATAGTGAGATGCAAGCAAAGTGGCTAGCTTTGATAAATAATTATGATGTCCATCAGCAGTTATCATTAACAGTGAACTACAGGGGCACCTGGGTGGCTCAGTGGGTTAAAGCCTCTGCCTTCGGCTCAGGTAGTGATCTCAGGGTCCTGGGATCGAGCCCCACATCGGGCTCTCTGCTCAGCGGGGAGCCTGCTTCCCCCTCTCTCTCTGCCTGCCTCTCTGCCTGCTTGTGATCTCTCTCTCTCTCTGTCAAATAAATAAATAAAATCTATAAAAAAACAAAAAAGCCACAGTGAACTACGAAGTTTGGGTTGCCTGTACAATCCAGGACGTGCCCCTGAGGTCACAATCTGAGTTGAAACCAAGAGTCAGACATCTGACTGACTGTGCCACCCAGACGCCCCCCAAATTAGATTTTTTAACTCATGAAATAAGATACTGATCTAATTTCATTTCTTTCAAGTACATAATCAATTTTCTTCACATAATTGTACAGAATCCTTTTCATGTTAATTTGAAATGCTACCTATATTATAGATTGTAGTTTCATATAGTGTGAGACTTTTAGAGGCAGTGCATTCTCTTCCAATTAGCCAGTTGTCTATCCCCACACCAATACTCCACTGTTTTGATTACTCTTGCTTTTTAATAAGTTTTCATATATACTAGACTAGGTACATCAAATTGATTCTTTTTTAGAAATGTCTTGCCAATGCTTACTCTTTCACTTTTCCACATAAATGTTGAAATCTGCTTGACAAATTCCTAAAATCACATGTTGGTATTTTCATGGATACTGAATTTATAGGCTAGTTGGGAAGAATTACAATTTTTACAATATGGATACTTTTTCGTCACTGAATATACCACATAGGGCCCATTCAAGTGTTTTTGTCTCTCAGTAATGTTGTGTAATTGTTTGGATTTGGATCTTTCTTACTTTTGTTAGATTAATTCTTAGGTATCAATAATTGTATTGCTATTATAAATGGTATCTATTTTGAGTTATATTCACTGACTGATACTAAAACAGAGAAATGCAATTGTTGTTGTTATTATTTTAGTATATTGAGTCTAGCCAATCACACACACAGCCTTTCTTATTATATTTAAAAATATATTGGACATATATTTGTAAGTAAAAAATTGTTACTGAAATAAAGATAATTCAGTTTCTTTCTCTCCAGTTTTTAAGCTTTTAATTTATTTTTCTTGGTTTATTTCGCTGGCCAGAATTTCCATTATAATGTTATATAGAAACAATGAAAACAGACATTTTTTTTCCTGTTTGTGATTTTTTTTTTAAAGATTTTATTTATTATTTGAGAGAGAGAGTACAAGCAGGGGGAGTAGCAGGCAGAGGGAGAAGGAGAAGCAGGCAGAGAGAAAGGGAGAAGAAGGATCCCTGCTGGGGGAGCCTGGGTGGCTCAGTGGGTTAAAGCCTCTGCCTTCGGCTCAGGTCATGATCTCAGGTTCCTGGGATCGAGCACCGCATCGGGCTCTCTGCTCACCAGGGAGCCTGCTTCCCCCTCTCTCTCCGCCTGCCTCTCTGCCTACTTGTGATCCCTCTCTCTGTCAAATAAATAAATAAAATCTTTGGGGAAAAAAACAGAAAGAATTCTTGAGACATCTTTGGTGCAAAAAAAGTGGTGTTTTTTTTTAAAGATTTTATTTATTTATTTGACAGAGAGAGAAAGCACAAGCAAGCAGAGTGGCAGGCAGAGGCAGAGGGAGAAACAGGCTCCCCGCCAAGCAAGGAGCCCGATGTGGGACTCGATCCCAGGACCCTGGGATCATGACCTGAGCCGAAGGCAGCCGCTTAACCAACTGAGCCACCCAGGTGTCCCAAAAAAAGTGGTTTTATTAAAGCATGAGGACAGGACCCATGGGCAGAAAGAGCTGCACTGGGGTTGTGAGGAATGACTAATTATATAAGATTTTCTATTGTATAGAGAGGAGGGTGATGATGTTAAGGCTTCAGGAAATTGAGTCTCTAGGTTTCTGGAGATTGCTTTGTTCTTGTAAATCATTAAGACAGTTGCAAACTGATGGAGACTCCTGTCCTGCAGGACTGTGATCTCTATCAGTTAACTATTTGTTCTTGCCTTTCCTTTGTTCTAGAGCAGCCAGGAGTGCCTGAGGAAGGTCACATATATCCCACCTTGTGGGGTGGGGGTGGTTGTGGAATGTTTGTTTGTGCTTTGCCCTCAGTTTGCCTTCTCCTTCCTCATCACTTAATATCACTGAACTGTACATTTAAAAATGGTAAAGATGTTGAAAGGAAGGAAGGAAGGAAGGAAGGAAGGAAGGAAGGAAGGAAGGAAAGAAAGAAAGAAAGAAAGAAAGAAAGAAAGAAAGAAAGAAAGAAAGAAGAAAGAAAGAAAGAAAGAAAGAAAGAAAGAAAGAAAGAAAGAAAGAAA
>CM052897.1:86300564-86322781 GCA_028534135.1 Potos flavus
GGAAGGATTTTCAAATTTTCAAATGTTTATTTGTTTGCTTGTTTGTTTTTCTTCCTAGACTTCTAACCCATCTTTCTGGCTAGATGAACAGGAAGGAGAATCAGGGAGCATGGGAGAATCCTTTGGTTTTTTAATTTTTTGCTCTCTTGGCTCTGCCTCTAGGCCAGCTTCGAAGGCACATCTACTACAGTGTTGTTAATTTCTAGTATTTCTTTTTAACTTTTTCTTAGAATCCCATCTCTGCTTACACTATCCACATGCTCTTGCAGGTTGTCCACTTTTTCCATTTGAGCCATTAACATATTAATCATAACTATTTTATTTTTTTAAAGATGTATGTTATATGCAAACAATGAATCATGGAACACTACATCAAAAACTAACGAAGTACTGTGTGGTGACTAACGCAACACAATAAAAAAATAATAATAGGAAAAAAATATATTTATTTATTTATTTATTTATTTTTAGAGAGAGAGAGAGCGAGCGTGAGTGGGGGGCGGGGGAGGGGCAGAGGGAGAGAATCCTTAAGCAGACTCCCCATTGATTGAAGTCAAGAGTTGGATGCTTGGGGTGCCTGGGTGGCTCAGTGGGTTGAAGCCTCTGCCTTTGGCTCAGGTCACGATCTCAGGGTGCTGGGATCGAGCCCCGCATCAGGCTCTCTGCTCAGGGGGTAGCCTGCTTCCTTCTCTCTCTGCCTGCCTCTCTACCTACTTGTGATCTCTCTCTGTCAAGTAAATAAATAAAATCTTTAAAAAAAATAATGTCTCAGAGGTGCAGTTCTTTGTGTTGTAATCCACTGTCACAGTCCGGCAGCCCAAGGTCCCGGTGGTAATGTGGGGGGGAGGGAGGGGAAGCCTTCTGCAGGCCTCTGATCTGGTCTCAACTGCCAAGTGATCCTGTGCCCCGGGGCTGTGACCTTCAGGTGTGCCGGTGGTATTCTTCCTCCCTTAGGTGATACAGGAAGGCCAGAAGGGGCTGAAGTTGAATATTCCCCTGCCCACAGGTCTTTTGGCCCTAGTAAAATTCCAATCCATTACGTTCTGATTAAATAAGTTTCCTTTAAGGGCAGATCTTGTTTAAAAAATATATTTTTTAAATTAAAAAAACCAAAACAAAGCAAAACCTGAATGTTCCAGGTATGTTTCCAAATGGTTACTTTTCTTTTTCTTTTTTTTTTTCCTGCTGGAATCGCAAGGGGATTTTTCTCTCTTCTTCACTGTGAGAAGCTGGTACAGCTCCTAAAGGTGAATCCCCTGAGTTCGTCCACGCTGAGCCCCCAGCCATTTGCCAAGAGCAGTAGGCCTGGTTCCCACAGAGCTTTCTCCTGGGGGTGGGGGAGTGGGGGTACAGGGGGAGTGGGGGGTGGCTTCTGTTTCAGGGAGTTGTACTCTGTCTCTACCTGCCAGTCTCTAATGTGGGGGGGGGGTTAAATTTGCCCTGTGATCTCAATGCTCTGGCAAATCCAGGAAATGGTGGGGGTTTTCAATTTGTTCAGCTTTTTTCTTGTCTCATGGCTAGGAATGATGAACTCCAAGCTCCTTACATAGCGGATGGGAAAGCGGAAGTTCAGGCAGACCCCCTTAATAGATCCAGTCATAGTCAACCTTATTAATGTTCAGTTACCTAAATTTCTCCATCCATGGACAATTCTCCATCGCTCTTGATTCTGCTCTGAATGGGACTGTGATGTTTATATACGTGTAGATTACAGTCCTAGGCCTTCAAGACATTGGGAACAAATCTGATCATCTAATTTTAACTGCACTGTTATTGATGATACTGGCTTACTGGTTTACCCTTTTAAATTTGATAATTCAATGTTTTCCCTCCAAACAGTATCTGAGCATGCTCTTTAGTTATGTGATAAGCATTCCTTGCTCTATCGTATTTTCCCAGCTGCTCAAAGACTGCACCTCGCAGCTCCTCCCTCTGTAGGGAGGTATTTTCCTACTAGGTAATATGGATGATTTTTGCCTTTCTTTTAGATGGCACTCGCACCCAGGATCGTGAAGATGCCGGCCACAGAGCTCGGCTTGCTGGAAGTTCCCCCTCCCTTGGAAGCTGCCAGATGACATCAGGCTCCCAAAGCCCACTACGTAATTTGAGAAGCATTACTCAGTCACTGAAACTCAACACAGATCTCCTACTGTCACGGAATTCAGCTTACTTTTTTCTCCTATCTTTACGTTATCATGTATATTATGGGACTGACTTCCTCAGTCTGTTAAACATTCAGTTTCCTTCTGGAAAAGAGTATGGATGATGAGGAAGTTGTTCTTTTTTTTTTTTTTTTTTAAAGATTTTATTTCTTTATTTGACAGAGAGAGACACAGCGAGAGAGGGAACACAAGCAGGGGGAGTGAGAGAGGGAGAAGCAGGCTTCCCGCCGAGCAGGGAGCCCGATGCGGCAGACGCTTAATGACTGAGCCACCCAGGCACCCCGAGGAAGTTGTTCTTATAGAAAGCTTACAGAATTTATCAGGACTGAGCATTGGCTGAAGTTGTGGAGAGTGTATCACTAAGGTAGAGGATAATGAGATCTCAGCTTTGAACACTGCTCATCGATAACTTCCATTCCTAGGATTTCTTATTTTTATGACACAGAGTAGGGTAGTCACACTTCATTCTCTTAAGTATGACCCAGATTCAGTGCACTGAAATTACCCTTTATTTTTTTAATCTCCAGTGCCTCACACACGATACATGCTCAATATCTGTTGAACGTAGGTGGCTTTTCTAGTAGGAAAACGGCGTAATAAACAAGCTCTAAAGATTTAGAAAAACGAGCACTCATGATATGATGATGTCATGTATTATATTTATACACATATATATTGAAAGATGAATATATTCAAAGGGCAATTCTAAAACACCTACCAGTACTGAGACAAGAAAAAAGTCTAAGTCAACCTGGAGTTCTGGCATGAAAAGAGCAGTGTTTTCTCTCAAGTTCCAAGATCATCACTCATCAGAATTTAGCTTGCTGATGATTTTTGTTTAAGTGTCAAGGAATCAGAAAGTTTAACAAGATCTGATCGCTCATGGCCTGTACCCAGGGTAGAGTGGGTGGTCCAGGCGTGACAGAGAAAGGAATTGAACTTGTGGGAGGCGCACACTAGCAAGCACAATGCCTTATAAGTAGCATTGAGAAAACTTTCTAAGTCCCAGCATGGGTAAACTAGCAATACTGAAAATATCATTCCTATGTCATCCAGAGTCAATTCTGAATATTTCCATGGGAGTAAATAAATACCTGGGTGCAGACATATGTCATACCTCCTGATTTTTATTATAGAATATTCAGGCATCATCAGCATAAAATTATTCCAAATTTGACCCAAGCATTCAAGTGAATGAACTTGAGTTTCTCTTTTTTTTCCCTGTTGAAAATATATTAAATTACCAAAATAGAGAAAAATGTTAGAGAAAATCAGAGGCAAGGGGCACCTGGGTGGCTCAGTCGGTTGGGCATCTGACTCTTAGTTTTGGCTCAGGTCGTGATCCCCGGGTCTTGGGGCTGAGCCGTGCATCAAGCTCCACACTGAGCATGGAGTCTGGTCCGTTTTCTCTCTCTCTCTCCTTCTGCCCCTCCCCCCACTCCTTCTAAAATAAATATATAAATCTTTAAAAAAGGAAGAAAAATTAGCAGGGAAGTACATGAAAACCATTTAGATGGTAACTAGCCCAGATATGATGTAGTAGTCGCCATTGTAAGTAATACCGAGACTTAATAGTATTTATGTTTGTGGCCTCCTTCCTACTCATATGCCATTCCTTAGTTATTGATGATGATATTAATTTCTTTATCTGGAAAAGGTCAGTGAACAGCTTAAACTAAAATGTATTCTTTAAATGTGTGCCTTATGTTTCCATCTATATGATGTGAAGAACAAAGGGTTAAGTCTAGATTATTCTAAACCAATTTTAATAACCAGTAATTTGAATTAGCACAATTATTCTTTGCAAATAGATACTACAAATGTAACTTTTAACATACTTAAAATTAAGTTTCTATGTTAGAAAACATTTTCCCTCAATTTTATTTAGTTCAGCATTGTGTTACTTAGTCTATCAAAGTACTAAGGCTGCCGTTACAATATACCACAGACCCAGTGGTTTAAACATCAGGAATGCATTTTCTCACCATTTTGTAGGCTAAAATTGTAGTAAGTTACAATCTCAAAAGTAAAATCATTTTGGAAAAAGCAATAGGCTTCATGGAACTCTTACAGGGTTGTAATAGAGAAAGGGAAGACTAAGTTATGATAAGGGAAATTTTTATTTTTTATTTTTTTAACTTTATTTTTAGGAATCTATATATGTCCAATGTGGGGTTTGAACTCACAATCCTGAACTCTCGAGCTGGAGATCAAGAGTCCCTTGCTCTTTTGACTGAGAGAGCCAGGTGCCCTGATAAGGGAAATTTTAAATCTTTAAGCCCCCAAACAGCTTTTGTTCATTTAGGGTCTCTGCTCTCAAGAGGCTGGGGATATTATAAATCAGGACCCTTTGGTCCATGAATCTGATCAGAAAGAATAATTAACCCAGTTCTAAGAGAAGCTTGTTTAGAAAGCTTCTTATCAAGAGAGAACAAGATCCTAGTCCCTTAGACTTGATGTAAATCCCAGAACCTAGCCATGCAATATGTTTGCAGTACATATTATGCAGAAATGTAATAGAAAGTTTAAATATTAAAATTTAACCTTGACCTATTAAGATATGTTTAATTAATATTTTGTTCTTCACTAAAATGTTTCCTATATAAAATTGCTGAGATACCCCTATTTCCATTTATGGAAACTTTAGTTCTTTTATTAGAAAATGAATACAAGTTTCATAAAAATATGGAAAATATTAAAAGGACAATAATAAATACTAATAATCCTACTGTTCTGAGATAATTACTGTTAATGTTTTAGAATTTTTTTTTTTTAAGATTTTATTTGTTTGACAGAGAAAGCGATCACAAGCAGGCAGAGAGGCAGGTGGAGAGAGAGGGGGAAGCAGGCTTCCTGCTGAGCAGAGAGCCCGATGTGTGGCTCGATCCCAGAACCCTGGGATCATGACCTGAGCTGAAAGCAGAAGCTTTAACCCACTGAGCCACCCAGGTGCCCCAATGTTTTAGAATGTTTTGTCAGTCTTTTGTTTATCTGTGTCTGGAATATAAGTGAATGCATATTGTTCATCTATGTAAGATAAAGATTCTTCACTCTCACTACATAATTTTTCTTTGAACGTCCATTATTTCTAGTACAAATCATATTGTGTTCTTGTACATGATAAGTCATATTTCTCTTGCTGTTTTTGAGATTATTCTCTTTGTTTTTTAGCAGTTTGATTGTGATATATCAAGATGAGGAGTTTTTTATGCATTCCCCTCTTTCTCTTTAACAGGATCATTAGTGCACACTCTACTCCATCCCCTTCTTAAAAGTAATATGATTTGTAGTACATGCATCAGCTATATTTCTCAGCATTTCTTACAAATAGGTGATTATGTGACTGAGTCTCACCAGTGGAATATGGACCACTCCCACGCATTGTCCACGCTCTTTCCCTTTTCCACAGAGTGAAGACAGATGACTGGCCATCCAATGAGTGGAGGAGTCACAGGATGGGTAGAAGTCCCATTATCAGCAGCACCAAATAAGTCTGCTATGTGAGTAAAAAACAAACTAATTTTGTTTTTAAGCCTTTACATTTCTTGATTCTCTTTGATTCAATGGTTTTGAGGTAAACTATTAAGTGAAAAAGGGGTATCTGAGAAAGAAGAAAGGTACAGGACATTGGTAGGGGAAGACCATTCAGGGAAAGGAATAGTGAACGCTGGTATGAATTGAAGGAAAAAAAAAAAAAAAAGAAATTGAGTAAAGGATTCCAGTGCCCAGATAATAGTAAAAAATATCTGTATCTGTATCTATAGGTATTTATAGATATCAATTAGATGATATAGATACAGACATAAGCACTGGTGCTTAAGTTACATGTTAGGTACATTGAGTCTGATTGCGGTGGTCCTTGTCTATTATGTTAAGAACTGTGGTGTTTTAAACACTGAGTCATCGATTCTTGGGATACACTAAACACCATGAACAAAAGAATGTAAAGTTATAGTAAAGGCCACGCAACTCTAACAAAGAGGCCCAAAAATATGGTGATTAATGAACAAAGAAGTTTATTCTCTCTAAGGGAAATGTACAGAAGCAAGAGTTGGCCTCTACTCTACAAGTTACCCCCAAGAATCCTGGCTAGAAAAGTTATTCTCCTGACTCTAAACAAGGCTTCTAAGGTGACCCCAGTTGGTTCCATTTCCAACTCAAGAACAGAAAAAACATTTTCCTTTTAGCCAATGACACGCATTTAGCATGGATCATTTGTTAGCATTCTATTGATTAACATTTAGTCACATAGCTACTCCTTGCTGCAGAGGAAGTTAAGAAACATAGCCGCTTGCTGAAAAGCCATGTGCCCAGGAAGAAGAAAAGCACAGATTTTGGGAGTGAGCCAAGAGTCTTTGTCTTACATGCTTCTTAAAATGCACTTCTTCAAAATTACAGAGATTACACCAGGAAATCTTTATTCTTTCTCAGTTTGGAAGTTGATCCAATGAATGCCACAGTATGAAAGCACTAATATAGTTGATGAAGAGCCTACAGAGACCTTTATACAAAGAAAGGACATGTTGAAACATGACTTTTAGGCTACATATGATGGAATGTGGAACATAGCATGAAAAGGGGACAGATTAGTTCCATAATCTGAACTATGGGGCAGTTATATTTGCACAGGCAAACGATATAATGCCTTAGGATGGTGACAGAGATGTCGCCTGGGGTCAGGAGAGGTGGACAGAGAGGAAGAGCAAAGAAATAGCAGGACTTGGTAAACAGATATATGGTAGGTGAGGATGAAGGAGAATTGTGTGCTTATGTGGGAGAGAGATAAAATTAGTCTAACTTGGTAGTAGGAGAGTATCATTTGTGGGGTCAAAGAGCTTAGGAAAGAATAAGAAAAGCTGCAGCAATTCCTTCCCCGCACATCTATTCATGAAACCATATTCCATTGTAGGACAGGGGAGGAGAAGGGCACTTGTGCAAGAAAGTCATGTAATCTCATGCCTTTGGTATTAGAAAATCTTTGTGGAACCTAAGGTCACAGAGATTTTTCTCCTCTGTTTTCTTTGAAAGGTTTTCTAGTTTTTAGGTCTTTAGTTTATGTTTCTGATCCATTTTGAGTTAATTTTTGTATTATATAAGGTAAGGATTGAAATTCATCTTACTTCATTAATTGGAAGCTGGAATCAACCAATGCTTTTGCAAAGCAAAACCAAAAACAAAGCAAGAGGCCTGAGTTGGGGAGCACCTGGGTGGCTCAGTGGGTTAAAGCCTCTGCCTTAGGCTCAGGTCATGATCTCAGGGTCCTGGGATCGAGCTCCGCATCGGGCTCTCTGCTCAGGAGGGAGCCTGCTTCCCCCTCTCTCTCTGCCTGCCTCTCTGCCTACTTGTGATCTGTCAAATAAATAAATAAAATCTTAAAAAAAAAAAAAAATGAGCATCTTTTCACCTGTGAGAATGAAACCACATGCTGCATTGAGAAAACATATAACACAGATCACTCACATAGGACAACAGATATATGCTTGGGATTTTGATTTATTAAAAGAAATGAGATAAAAGAGGATAGATGTTCAGTAAGGAATTCCTTGTAACATAGCACTTTTCTGAGAGTATCTAAGTGTTTATTATCAATTTCATTTCAGAACAAACAGATAATGAGGGTCTGAGAAGTTCTCTCCTGTCTGAGACATGACGTCACAGAGGATTCCTTACAAGTTCAGCCACGGTCAAACTGATGTTACGGGGCAGACTTCCTGGGTTCCGTCTCCTACCACTTTCACAGTGAGTGAGTGATCTCGTCTCATCCCAGCTTCCTCCCCTCTCAGAGCTTCTCTCCCAGGAGGCTGAAGAGGAAGGCCTGAAACAGAAGGAACACTCCTTGGCTAAGGCTTAAGGCAGCAAAATGACAAAACCCTATTTAGGCAGACACAATTTCAAGAGGCTCAGACTGCAGATATTTCAGGACATCAACAAATATTTCACAGCATTTTTATCAGGATGGAATTATGTGGCTCATGGGCCATAGGATGGTAAATAATTCCCATAAGAGATTATAGCCAGATGACAGCTATAGAAATATCTTGCCATCTACATAATCAGAACAAACATGAGAGTGAAGATGCAAACATTTCAGTTTGCAAAGTATGAATAAATTCACAAGGAATGGAAGGTAGGAAAACACAGCTCCAGATCCCTCATTCCTGTCCCGATTTACCAAAATTTCCATGTGGATAACCCCAACCTTGTTTATCCCCAGATAGGAGTGATTACTTGACCTTCATGAGTAAAAGTCACCAAAAACCATGCAACTCTCATTTTTTCCATACGGCTAGGAGGAAGGGCATTTTCTAATCTGTAACTGGAAAGATCGGAGCTTATATTTTCTGTGGTTCCTCCTAGCTCTAATTTTCTATGTGTGAATAGAAAATTTGTGATAATGTTCTCCTAAAATCTGATGTCTAACTATTGAAACTACATATCAGGAAAGTCTTAATCAAAATTACAAGGGTCAAACATATCACAAATGCGTCAATATTTTAAAATCTAAAGTGGTTACCCACACTTCAGCATACCTAGAGTTAGCACAAAAAAATCATGACAGTCCAAGGAACTAGCATTTGAATTCAGGAATGTGTGCATTGGTGAGCAAGAATGTGGGCAGGCGAGAGGGATAACCATTGAATCTAAGCTTTGCCCAGCCTCTGTGAGAATAAAGGGGAATGACAGTAACACTTTGCAAAGGGCAAAGCTGACATTTAAGAGAGATAGGAGCCCACTCGGATTCTGAACCCCCAGATGGGTTCGTTGTACTAACTTAAACTTTCCATGACCACTTACAAAGAGTTCCTTGATGATAAAGCTTTGTCTCTTCATCCTGGCATGAGGGCGATAACCCTTCTCCCATTGCAGCAACAGGGAAAGTTCTAGACAAAGCCACTCATTTGATTCTTTTGAAATTATCACTTGGGATATTATCGTTCTACTTGCTCTACAGGCAAACAAGGGTCTCAAGGACAGTAGCAGAGTGATGAAGTGGAACACAAATTGGGAAAGTGGAGACATTTATACACATGACTGAGGGCTACAGTGACTTCATGTGAAATTTGGGGCAATTCGCTTAACTTTTCCAACTACAATAATATATTGTATATTCTCATTTATATAATGGCAATGTTGGGATAGATATTGTGGTTGTTTACGATTAAAACCACCATATACTTCGGTTTTGTTGGGGATGCGACAAATACAAATCCATGGCCTACCACTCTTCCCTTGAGTTGATAAAAAGTTCTCAAATCTAATCATTTATCCAGCCAAAAATTTATCTCCCACCTGTTTGACTTACCTCAAAGCAATACAATAGCCTTTTACATACCAGATATTTCACTTCTGTGTGAGGAAAACTTGGTCAGAGCATCAGTAGAACATGAAACATTCATATGGAGGGTAGGATATGGTGGATGCAGAGAGCCCCAGAATCTGGTGTGTTCTCTCCCTGTGATGCCATGAAGAGTCATAGAACAGCACAAAGGAGGGAAGAACTGACCTCACCTAGAGAGGCAGGCCACCTCACATGCACAATCTATGGGAACCATGGGCAACAGAAAATCAGAATGATTTCCAGTTTTTCTCTAAAGGTCTCATCTCCACAGATGCCAGGATCTTCTATCTTTACTCCTATTTCAAAAATCAAATTTATAACTACTGCCTGGTTATAAATCTTTCATTTCCTTTCACTGGCTAGCACATAATATGGAAATTTCATCACTGAGTCAATTAAAAGGGACCTTTAATAACAAGAGAAACATCACAGAAATAAACAAAAAGGCGAAATATTTCCACTCACAAGAATTAATGACAGCTCAGAACGAAAATTCAGTTTGGTAAATGTTCTCACCAGAAAGAAGTCTCTGAGGACTTAGTCTTACTGAGAGGAAGGGGAGGTCATTTGCAGAACATGAGGGGACTGTCTCACTGAGACCAGATTTGTACATGTCTAAACTGCTAGCATGTGAGCTTTGGAACCCTCCAGAGCTGCCAGGTTTTTGTGCAGAAAAACTTAGAGGTTTAAGGCAAAGAGTACTCACCTGGCCTCCCTAGACTGTCCATCTTTATAATGTTGTCCTCTTTATTCTTATACACGGCATCACGCAGGGACAACCTGAATCTGAACAAGACTGAGAAAAAGTTCCCTGGATCAGAGACAGATATCTGGAAACTCTAGCATAGACCCCCAGATTCTATAGGGTTTTTCCTATTCTTAAACCTGGGCATGAACCTCAGCTCAGTCAGAGCCCCAGATATTTCCTCAGGCTCCACAGGCGTACCGGGAACGGGCTTCCTAGCCCGGTCCTGACCCCTGTCTGCCAGGTATTTCCATCATACACGAAAGTACAATTTCTAAGAACTCTTAGCCCAAGGTCACTGAAAGGCTTTAAAGCCCAGAGATGAGGAATTGTTTTCCCAGAACATGTAGTAAGGAACGTATTTTCAAGTACCTCACATTTTAATGGATTCGCCCCTCCTTTTCTAGGCCCCACATTAAGACTTACATTTCCTTATGGGCTCATCAACCTCACTGAAGAAGGGGAAAAATGAGAAAAAGACAATAGAAAGAATGGTCATGGTAAAGAGGATGTATAGCCAGAAGGCCACATTTGGGTGTAAGCTGGTGCCTGATTCAAACCCACACATGAAGATGCAAATAAGGATGAAGGATTCTCTGTCCCAGCCCTGTCACGGCCTGAGTGACACGGTGATGAAGTCACAGTTTCAGAAACAATGGGAGTCATGAATGTCTCCGTGGGGATTGGCCAAACCTTTCAAAAACCAAACACTGAGGAAAACCAGATAGCTTCACTCTGCCAAAGCCTCAGTGGCCCCTCAAACACTAATCTCTTCAAACACAGTGAGGAGGAGGGAGGACTCATACACAAATACTCAGAACGTGTGTGCTCCTGCATTGGAATCATGTCTGTGTACTGAGGGAGCAGCCTGTTTTCCTCAGACCCTTCAGCTTTAGGACCAGCTTTATCTAGAGAAAAAGACATCTAAGTTGGAGGGGGAAGAAAGACCAACTGTTCCTGAACAGAAAATCCATATCTTTCCCTAGAAGCTCCAGAATTCCCTTGTCTCGGTGTACTTATTCCTGTCAGGAATGTGTGTCCATCGACTGTAGGTTATCTCCCCAGTCACAGACATCAGGGGAGGGAACTGTTTATTTTCTGAGGTAATTATAATGTTGTCTTCCGAACTAAACAGAATATTAGGCAGAGGCGTTCCTCTGAATATCACCAGCACATGTTCCCTTGCTCCTTGGCAGCAGCTCTGGAAACGCTGGGGAGAGAGTCAAGGGATCGGGCCATAGCATTAGCTGCTACACGAACACAGCCTTGCTCACAAATGGAATTTTCTCTGAAGCATTACCGCCTAAGTTTTAACTTATTACACAGAAACAGTGCCCAGTGCTGGCTTGGACAAGAAATATGGGGCCTTAATTACTGCCCTCTGGAGGCTTCTCACCCAGCCAAGGAAATAAAACCCCAGGCTGAAAAGGCAAGGGTCACTATAGGTTGAGAAAATTGGGGGATCCCTCATAGAACAGTAGAGAAGAAAAATACCTATTAAATAAACGGAACTAACAGGACATGATCTCCTGAGAGTTGGAGTGGCTTCCTGGTTACAGGGGATGGAAACAGAAATAAGACGCCTGTGTGCCTTCATTGGCTTAATTTGGAGAACCCTCTCAGAAACTGAAGATTTCGTAACCTAGATTTTTAAAAGATGTATTGAGATAAAAATCCATGTTTAGAAGCTGAAATAAAAAACAATTACCGATAGTGCTTTACTTATTATAACTGATAATCAGTAAAAAAAAAAAACAAAAAAAAACTATTATCTACTGTGTTTTGTTTTATTTTAAATGCTTTCGACAAAAAGGCCACCACTGCTGAAGCACAGGTGTTTGAGGCCTAACAATACTCAGTGACTCCAGCACCCCTTTCTCCTCCAAAAAGGCCTTTCATCCTGCTGCAGAAGTCTTCAATATTTTTATTTTTTTTCATATAAAGTCTGTTTGTGTCCCCGCCTATGGACAAATTTTGGGGGGAAAAATCACCATTTTATAATCATGAGTGAGATATTTAAAAAACAAATATTTGCCTTTCTATTTAAAAACAATGTTTGATGGGGCGCCTGGGTGGCTCAGTGGGTTAAAGCCTCTGCCTTCAACTCAGGTCATGATCTCAGGGTCCTGGGATCGAGCCCCACATCGGGCTCTCTGCTCAGCGGGGAGCCTGCTTCCCCCTCTCTCTCTGCCTGCCTCTCTGCCTCTTATGATCTCTCTCTCTGTCAAATAAATAAACAAAATCTTTAAAAAAAATAAATAAAATAAAAATAAAATAAAATAAAATAAAAACAATGTTTGAGGGGTGCCTGAGTGGCTCTGTCAGTTGAGTGTCCGACTCGATTTTGGCTCAGGTAGTGATCTCAGGGTTGTGAGATTGAGTTTAGCGGGGAGAGCCAGCTTAAGATTCTCTCCCTTTCCCTCTGCCCCTCCCCACCTCTCTCCCTCTCTAAAAATAAATAAATAAATAAATAAATAAATAAATATAATGTTTGAAACTATAACTCCAACATAATGATCTAAGATACTAAAGGAGAAAAATGTGGGATTGTTGACATTTAAATGTATATGAAGATTATATAGAAAGACAATAAGAGTTCAATGGATCCTCTTTTTAATTTGATATTTAGGATTATTTTTTCAATGGAGTGGTAACTGAGGAAGGAACAACTTTCTGGAAGTGTGATTCCAGCCCATCTTTAGCAGAAGAGATTACTCCTTTCGGCTTTGGAAACTAACCATGATAAACTCTTTGTTTATGCAAATACAAGGGAAGTAACCACTTTTGTTCAGGGAGAAAACTCTTAGGCTAGCTTAAATCTCAATTTAAGTCCCAGAGGTTGAGTGACAATATAAATCTGTTAATAAATACATCAGGCCTATCACCGCTCGGGAAGCATTTTGCACTTGATCTTAGCCAAAAGGCCGAGAAGCGATCGGGAAGCATTTTGGAAGAGGAATAGTTTTCCTGGGAAGGATATTAAGACTAGAACTTTGGTGCAGCACTCATGAAGATATATAGGTTTAAATAACCAAGACTTGGGGGAAATAAATGGAAAGCTATTGTGATTGTGGTGTGCTTCTAGAAAGGTGAGAGAGACAATGGTTTCCCTCCTTGGAATTAATATCAAAAGGGTGGGATGTCATCTTGGGCAATTGTTAAGCCCTCCTGACCCAGCAGCCTGAAGAATCCCCGTGCAGAATAGAAAAAGAACAGAAAGGGTACTGTCATCTAAGCACTGAGTTTTCTGCTGAAGATAAGCAGAGAGCTTCTCTTTGCCCTGGAGAGGCAACCCAGCTGCATGACCGCCTACCAATTCCTCCCCATTCCCGCCCTCTTGTTCGCTCTCCCTGAACAGCTGGGGCTGGAAGACTGAGAACTACATTTCCCACAAGACTGGACAGGTGGAATTTGGGCTAGGTTCCACCAGGCTAGCTTCTCCTATTTACAGGAGATTTCGTTTTGTAGGGGCCTTTCACTTGCCCTGAAAGTTGCTAGCCTTGGTTTTTGCAGCAGGGTGACCTTTAGCAGTGGTTTTCTGGGGTTTTTGAAACTTCATGTTGAAGATTTTGTAAGCACGCGATTTCCTGTAGTAAACCACTTCCTGCTTTAAATACCTAGAGGGCTTTCTGTTTGATGTCTAATTTTAGAGCCCTGGGTCTCCTTAAACTCATTTAATCCTGGGAAGGATTACATTTTGGGGAACAGAGTGATAGGACCTTGGAGTTGTATTCTCTCATTCCAAAGTAGTGAAACATGAAGAAGGAAACATCTGCAAGAAATTTGTTGAGCAGATGGACAGAAAAAAAGAGAAAGTGAAAGAAATTACACTCAGTAGGAAACAATCAGAAATTTAGGAAATCAGAAATAGGAAAGACATGCATAAGCCCAGAAATGAAGGCAAGAAAAATTATTTTAAATGTTTTTAAACAGTCAGGATATTAAATAAAATTTAATCAATAATAATTTTATCAATAAAAATTAATAAATAATATATGAAAGGAGAATAAAATGGAAAATGGGAAAAAAGAATGTGCCCCCAGAAACTGCAGAAGCATTTGTGAAGAAAAAAAGAACATACCAAGAGACTCCCCCTCTGAAGAAACAGATGCAGACCCAAAAAACAAATAGCTTCTTAATAGATACCCATACAGTTTTATCAACATCAAGGTGAATTGGTATTTAACAGTTCTTTATCAAAAGTTATTGTAAGTATTAGACAATGAAGGGACTTTTCCAGACAATTTTAACTTCCTATTCAGTGTAGAAATCCCTCACATTCTGACAGTGCCAGACTTTTCTTTAGCATTTCTACTGACAGGAATTCCTTTCAACTCAAAACAACCTATCCCGCGTCTCCAACTTGGATATCACTCCCCTCCTTTTCCCTCCCCTTTCTTCTCTCTTCCTTCTCCCTACTCCTCCCTCTTTCTCTCTCCCTTCTTCTACCTCCCCCTACCCCCTCCTTTTCCTTCTCTCTCTCTCTCCACAGTCCCTTTTACACCTCTCCAACAAGAGGGTTCCACATGGATGCTTCAATGACCCATTATGACAAGATGATTAAAAGAGGAGAACAGAGAGGAAGAGCAGATAAGTAGGTAAGAATGAGGGAATTAGATGGAGGAAGTTAGATGAAAATAGTTTCACTTGATAATAAAGCATTTGGGGTGGCCATGAAGCTTTGGGTAGAAAGAGAAAATCTACACCAATTCCTTCCCTATGCATCCGTCTTCATGAATCTATATTCTACTGTAAGATATGAAAGGAGCATGGCACTTCTAGAAGAAAACAATCTGTACAGAACATGTTAAGAGTGTTCAGAGGAATTAGCCATGGGATCATCTTGGGTAGAGAGAAGAAGGATTCAGCCATGGTCCTGGATTAAATGTTGCTTAGTCTAATAGAGACCATGAGCTTTTCTTCCCTTGAAAGAATGACTCTACATGTTGCTTTAGAAGAATAAGATAGCATAAGTCATTCACCTAGAATTTCACCTGGAAGTGGTAAATTCGTTTGGGATTTGGACTGACTATACGCAACTGAGTATTAGAAGCTCAACAAAGTTCGATAGAAGTTCAACAAAAAATTCCTGGTAAGGTAGAACTTTTCTGAGAGTCTCAAAATATTTATTATCTTTTTTTTTTTTTTTTTCAGTATAAACATACATACTGAGGGTCTAAGAAGCCCTCTCATGTCTGGGATATGATGTCACAGGTGATTCCTTAGAGGCTCAGCCACTCTCAAACTGATGGTCCAGGGGTACAGATCTCAACCTCAGAACCCCTGGGCTCTCTTGCTACCCTCACAAGTAGTGAGGGATCTCTTCCCATCCCATCTTCCTTCCTTCCCAGAACTTCTCTCCTTGGTGACTCCAGAGGACAGCCTGGAACAAGAGGAAAATTGTTTGATTATACCTGTGACCCAGCAGACTGTCGCTCCCATTTTGGACAGCAGAACAATGAAAGAGATGCAGATTATAAAATTGTCTGTACATCATTAAATACTCAGAAAACTCCTGGTAGGACAGGACTATATATGCGATTCTTGACCTATTGGGAAATACTTGTCACAAGAGATTACTGTTTCTTAAGTATATAAGAAATGTTTTAAGCTCGAAAGATTTGTTCCTCAGTGACCAACATTTTCTTGTGCTTTGGCCTGATTTTCAAAATATCTGTGCAGAAATCCCACCTAATAATAAAGCTATATAATATTACCATTATATAATAGTTATATCATTATATAATAATTGTTATAATAATTATATAATGGAATATGTTACATGAGCTATGAAAGTCAATCCTCACCAAATAACCCACAACTTTCACCTTACATAGCAGAGAAAAAATAAACGTTTAACATGTAACATTCGTACTGAGGGAGTGATATGGTGGACACAAAGACCTCAACGATGTCTAAGTTGAAGGACCAAAAAACCAAGAATCTGATGTGTTATCTCTCTGTAATTTCACAAGGGAGTCACAGAATAGCACAAAGAAGGGAAGAGCTAACCTTGCCTGGAGAAGAAAGTACACAGTTTGCAGGGATTATGGTCACCTGGTGGTCAGAATGTTCCCCAGAACAATGGGCTTTCAGTCTCCTCAGACTGTTCGAAGATTCTATCCCTACAAAGACCTTCTGCACTTATCCCTATCACAAAAGCAACTTTATAACAAGTGCCCAGAGAAGAGTCACCTAATTTTTTCATGGGCATGAAAAAAATGGTAGCTTTGTCACTGAATCACTTGAGAGAGAACCCTGGTAAGAGGAGAAACATCGTAAGTATAGATGAGAAAAGAGAAACTTTTCCACCTACAGGAGACCTTAGAAGATTATGAAGTTAATGAGACCTTAGATTATGAAGTTAATGCCACTTGAAAAATGTTCTCCCTGGAGAGAAGACAGAATTCTTAAGCTGAACAGAGTGTGAGGGGGGCTGCCTCACTGAGACCAGGTTTGAATGTGGAGTTCTCAGCCATCTAATACATGGACGTGGAAGTTACTAGAACCGCCCAGGTTATGGACATAAGAAGCCCAGAGGTGAAAGGCAAAGAATACTCACCTGGCCTTCCCAGATGATCCATCTTTATCTCATTTTCTTTATTCTTACGCACAGCATTATGCAGAGAATACCTGCATCTAAGCAGGACTAAGACAAAGCATGGTGAGTCAGAAAGCATCATCTGAAAATTCCTTCACATATCCCCAGATTCTCCAGGGTTCCCTAGATACTTATACCTGGGCCTTATGTCAACTCAGGCAGGGTCCTAGATACCTCCCCATGCTCCACAGACGTACCACAAATGGGCTGCCTAGTCCAGTCCTGGCCTATGTCCCTTGCGTACTTCTGTCATATATAAGATTATTGTTTCTAAAATCTTTAGCCCTGGGTCAATAGGACCTTGAAGTTCAGAGAAGAGCAGACATTGTTTCCATGTTCCCCACTTTATAATGTATACCTTCTCCTCCCTCCGTATACACACTCTCTCATACATCTCTTTCCCCTGTGCTCTAAGGCCCCCCATGATACTTACATTTCTTTATATGTTGGTCTATCTCAAGTAAAAAGGGAGAGAACATGACAAAGAGAAAAAATACAAAAAGCATAGCAAACAGGGCATAGAGCCAAGGAACACCATTTGGGAATAAACTGGCCCCTGGTTCAACCTCCGCCATTGAGATCTGAGAGTGTCCACAGAATTCCCTGCCCCAGCTCTCTCACCTCCCAGGTGATCGGGGCGATGAAGTCACAGCTTAGGGCACAATAGGGAGTGTTGAGGATCTGGATGGGGATTGGCCAAGCTTCATTCTATACATACTGTATAGAAACAAGGACTCTCGGGGAGTTTCACTTCAACTGCAGCTCTCTTGAACCCAAACTACTAGACTATCCAGCCAGACCAATAGGAAGGTAGATTGCTGCACAGATACTCAGAATGTGTGGTTCAGTACACGGGAACCATATCACAAAATGAAGGAACTGCTTCCCTAGACTTCACAGCCCTAGAGTTAGTCTTTGTCAGCAGAACGATGTCTAAGTCGAAAGACCACATTTTCCTGAGGAGGGATTTCAGATCCTTCCCTAGAAGCTCTGAAATACCCTGTCTTTGTGTGGTTGATCATGATAGGACTGTGTGCCACATGGATCGTGGGAACCCCTCTCCAGTTGTGTCAATGGGGAGGGAAGAGCTTATCTTCAAAGATGGAGGTTACGTTCTTCTAAATTAAACAGTATCAGGCAGCAGGGTTTCTCTGAATATCACTGTTCTTTCAATATCTGCTAATTCCTAAGCTACCTCACAAACCCATTGAACATGTTTCAAAGAACTTAGATCAATCAATTCTCCCCCATTCAAAAGAGCACCTAAAAGCGGAAGTTGTCTCATGCTTCAAGCCACTCTCCCCAGAGATTCCCAGCCCTCTGCCCAGGCAAGACCCCATCCCGGCACCTCTCCCCCTGCACACAAGGATCTCAGATCCTGGTCTGAAGTCCACCTTCTCTAACGTGACCAGTGCACACCCACTGACAAGAGGCTGGTGTGTCTCCACAGTCTTTGCCAGCTCCCAAGACTTGTTACGGACCGTCTCCAGGAGCCTTCATGCCTAATCTCTATCCGCCATCAGTATGTGCTTCCTCTCAAGGTCCGCAAACTCCCTCTTGCTCACCCAGAACGACAAAGAGAAGTCATTGACACAATGACACTACCTAAGAAACAGTGGCCGGTGCTGGCTCGGACTGCCCTCTGGGGAGCTTCTCACCCAGCTGAGGAAATAAAACCTCAGGCCCAAAAGGCAAGGGTCATTATGGGCTGGGAAAATTGGGAGATTCTTTATAGCACACGAGAGAAGAAAAATAGCTATTTAACAAAGGGAACTAACAGGAGATGATCTCCTGAGAGTCCACATGACTTTCTGGTTCAAGAAACATAAGCAGGGAATGAAAAATGCCTGTGGGTCTTTATTGACTTTGTTTCCGGTTGAGTCTCAGAAACTAAAATTCTTCAACCCAACTTTTTTAAAACTTATCAGGTAAAAGTGAATGTCTAGAAACTGAAACCAAAAAAAGTGTTGGTACTATTTTACTGTTAACCACACTAATAGCTACACGATTACGTTATTTTGTTTGTGTTGATGCTCTCACACAGAAAGCCTCACGAGCCTTTGGATAGCTTTTCTCGTCAGAGACGTTTCAGTGTTTAGTAAGGACAGGCTTTGCTGGCTATCGGTCAAGGGGCTAGGCGAATTTAATAAGGGCTTCCATGTGCTTTATAACATTCTAGAGACCAATGGAAGGAATGAAGACACAACAAAGTGATCACACCAGCGGGATAACAAAATGTTCCCACCTTGCCCTGAGGAGAGGGAGGTTGGCAGCTTTAGAAACATCACCTGGTTTCTACAAACTATGTGTGTTGGCTGCGGAAGGCAGCACTGCCAGGTATGAGGGGATGGACTGGGGAGGGATAGGCCGGATCAGGACCCCACCCACTCCCCTCTTTCAGTGGTGTTGGTCCCATTCCAAGCATAGTGCATTTTAACATTTATCCACTTGCAGCAGGATAATGGGATCCCAGCAGACCGAGTCGTCCCCTTCACCCAGGGGTACGAAACAACTCACCCACCCTGGTGGGACATCCCAAGTGCAAATTCCAGTAGACAGGTCCTTTTCCAGGTGTGTTGGAGCATGGTGTTCCCAGCAGCATAGCGCATCGATCCTCAGTGAGGCAGGGCAGCTGCTGTCTCTCGTGAATTCCATACCTTCACAATATTAGGTGTCCCAGCCGGGTCCCTGGTCTGGCATATGGGACAATTAGCCCTGCAGGCTGGTCATTTAAATGCACTAGAGCCTGGGACAGTACTTTAGTCCACCCAGTCAATGTGGTTCTACCTGTTAACAATTTGCTGCCTTAATATGCCCCTTTTCCTTTCTAGCGACTCTGCTGCTTATGGGTTATAGGGAATAAAAACCTCCATTCAATACCTGGCCGTTGAAATGGGACCCCCAATCTCTAGCTCTTCGATGAGGGTATCCATGTATGGTACTCAGTTTTTCTAACCCCCTGACGATGGCTGCTTGGTGTGCATGGCAGCAGGGAAAGTTCGGGTTAGATCAGACACAGCGTCCGCACAAACCAAAGCATGTTTAGAACCCTCGTTCAGTGAGAGGAGGCCAATGTAATCAATTTACCAGTCTTTCACCAGCTGGAAACTCTTCTCCTTTTGTAAAATTTTTATTGGGAAACATATTGGGTGTGATTTCAATCATCTTAAATTTACCAACACTGATTTGTGATGTGTGATCTACTCTGGAAAGTGTTCCATGTACTGTTGAGAAGAACGCCTCTGCGCTACCATCGGATGGAATGTTCCACGTATATTTTTAGGCCCATTTTGTCTAAAGTACCGTTCAAATTCATTGTTTCTGTATTGATTTTTTGTCTGGATAATCTATCCACTGTTCAAATCCCTACTATGATTGTATTGTGGTCCCTTCAGATCTGTATGTGATTAAATATTTAGGGGCTCTGATGTCGGGTGCATATATATTTCTAATTGTTATAACCTCTGGATGAATTGACCCCTTATCATTTATGATGACCTTCTCTGTCTCTTATTATAGTTTTTGCTAATAGTCTATTTTGTCTGATATAAGCGTAGCTACCCTGCTTTCTTTTGGTTTCCATGTGCATGGAATACCTTTTTCCATCCCTTCACTTTCAGCCTACATATATATATATCCTCAAAACTGAAGGCAGTATACAGTTGGGCCTTGTTTTTTAATCCATCCAGCCACTCTGCTTGGCTGAGTCTCCTATTGAAACTTTCTATTGAACTCTTCAGTGTAGTCATTGTGTTCTGTAACTTTACAATTTCTGTTTGCTTTTAATGGTTTCCATTTTTTTCTTGGACTTTTGTTCATGCACTGTTTTTCTTTTCTTATGCACTATTTCTTAAGAAAATACTTGTTTATCTGTGCTTTCTTGCGGTTCCTGAATTTCTTTAAGAAGCTTTCTCTGAATTCTTTTAACTGGCTGGAATTTAAATAAAAACTGGGAAAAAATTTAAATACATAAATAAATTAATTAATTATCTGAATTCTTCGTAAGACAGTTTATAGATCTCCATATCTTCAGTTTCGGTCATTTGAGCTTTATTTATACCCTATAAAGCAGCAGTTCCTCTTGTGAGAATTCCTAAAAAAAAGTTTTCATCAACTTTGGGTAATGCTTGTTGATATGAATATCTTTATATAAGTGTTTTGGTAGGTAGAGGAACTCCTGTTACTGCTTTCCCATTATCTCTCATATCAGCTCTATTTATAATAGTCAAACACTAAAAATAATTCAATGTCCAAAACACAGTAGAACAAATCAATTGTGATATAGTCTTGCATTAGAATATTAGATAGCAATTTTTTTTAAGTAGGCTCCACACCCAGCGTGGAGCCCAACATGGGGCTTGAACTCACGACCCTGAGTTCAAGACCTGAGCTAAGATCAAGAGTCAGATGCTTAACCAACTAAGCCACCCATGCTTCCCTAGAATGTTAAATAACAATTTCAGAGAAATACTGCTCCATGTAACACCATATCTGAATGTCACAAGTACATTATTTTGTAAAAGAAGGGAAGCAAAAAAGAATTCTGACTATTCAAACAGGTCAAAAACAGGTAAAACTGATCTAGAATGGTAAGAGGTCAATATAGTAATAGGCAGGGGAGGGAGGCATGAAAGAGCCTTTCGTGGCACAGAAAATATTCTTTATCTGGCATACATATATGGGTATATAGGCATGTAACAATTCTTGAGTTGTATACTTGACATTTGTGGTATTTATATAAATTTATCACTCTATAAAAAAGTAAAAATTAGTAAATTAACTCCTAAAAAAAAAGTAAAATTAACTAGTAAAATACACTAGGCTTTTTAAATAGCTGGGGCTTTTTCCCCTCTATTTTCTGCTGCTTCTAATTTTTGGTATAAAATAGAAATTATTACTTAAGAGCTTGATCAAACTTACCAGTAAAATTATCCAGGCCTTTATTGTTAAGTTCAATTTCCTCGTTTCTTCTTATGTTAATAGCAGCTTTATTTGTATATTTCATAAAATTGTGGCTTCTATAGCAGATTTCTTTCTCACTTAGGAATGATACTTTTGCTCCACATACAATCTCAAATTCAATTTTCTTGCTTCTTTTAAGATACAGCTTTGTCTGGGGGCACCTGGCTGGCTCAGTCTGCGAGTATGTGGCTCTTGATCTCCGGGTTGTGAGTTTGAGCCTCACATGGGGTGTAGAGATTACTTAAATAAACTGATGGGGAAAAACTGTACTTTAAGCTGGCTGACCAAACTGGCAAGGGAACTCCAGTCCTTGTCTCAGAGCCCTTCCGGTTCTTCTCTCCTACCCTGTTCCTCTGGCGCACCAGAATGCCAAGTATGCGCGAGGAGGAGGATATAAATTACCCTCCC
>CM052897.1:86323281-86384097 GCA_028534135.1 Potos flavus
TAACAAATTCCATGCTGATTGACCAGGCACACCCTTCTCTTCTCCTTGTTTAATCTATAAGACTCGTGATCAACGATGACTCACATTCCTTCTTGTTTACCTACAAACAATGTATAATCTTTATTGATTATCATCTCGTATCCAATAAATATGGGATTAAGGATTTGGTCGGGGCGGCAGTCTTCTCAACTGCCGACCCTTGCTCCCAATCTCTCTTGCAGCTGACTTGTTTGTGCCTCATTCTTCTCCCGTGCGCCATCAGGAAGCGGCAGACGAGCAGAGAGCCCAATGCGGGGCTCGATCCCAGGACCCTGACTGAGATCATGACCTGAGCTGAAGGCAGAGGCTTTAACCCACTGAGCCACCCAGGCGCCCCGTCAATCTGATTATTATTCCTTGGCAAATAATGTGCTCTTTCTTCTGGAAATTATACTTTGGTATTTTTTAAAATTTCTCTACAGTTTATCTGGGTGTGAATGTTTTTCCTTATCTTACTTCAGTGGCAATCTATAAGTGCTTCCAAAATGAGACCTTACATATTCTTTTTATTCTGTGAAATTTCTATCTATTGATAGAGTTCTTCAGCTCTTTCCTCCCCTCTAGTTTTATGCTTCTTACTTCTAGGACCCCTGTTAAGTATATGCTGGGGCTTTTCTTCTATCCCCTATATCCTTTAGTATTTTATATTTTCTACATCCTTATTCATTTCTCATGCCTTCTTGGAAATTTACTGAAATTGATATTTCAACTCAATAATTTGTTCTTCATCTATATTTACTCTCCTATTTATTTCTTTAGTGTTTTCTTTAACTTCTTAGCTTAGTAGCACTTCTGTACCTGCCTAATAGTAGTCATGGGCACAGTGAGTAGCTTAGATCACTGCCACACATTTCTGTGTCTATGAAATTAAAACAAGTGATAAAATGAATTGTGGGAAATGCCTTCTGTCTACACTCTCATCCCCTCCCCTGGCAGCCCCCCTCTAGGGTTGCAGGCATTGACCACCCTCTGCCCAGTCCGCTGTTCTCAGGTCACCAGGTTAATCTAGGTTTCAGTCTGCTCAGGGAATGGTCTCATTCTAATGTGGTTAATTCTCTGGATGCTTATTTCCCTTTTATCTATTGTTTCTCCCTAGTTGATTTTGGCAATTGGCAGCCCCTGTTTGTTTTATCATTTGGGCAGTAGTAGGATCCATGGTATATAAAACAAATTGTCCCATCGAAGAAGAAATATTTTGAGAAGATAATACAAATATTTGTCATTTTTGAGCCAAACTGCACAAAATATTGTTAATGAATAAATCAAGTTAGGGGTGCCTGGGTGGCTGAGTCGCTTAAGCGTCTGACTGGATTTCTGCTCAGGTCGTGATCTCACCGTTGTGAGATTGAGTCCTGTGGCAGGCTCCACACTGGGCGTGGAGCCTGCTTAAGATTTTCTCACCCCAACCCCCCGCTGCCCCTCCCCCACCGCCACTCACACACATTCTCTGTCTCTTAAAAAAGAAAAAGAAATGAAGTCAAATATGGCAATTATTTACATCTTTCACCAGGCTATCTTCCTTCCTCACCACCCCCCTTAACACTAAATTTCAGCAAATGCTGGTTGCATAGCTTTTGATGATAATGTTGTGGAGGAGGAAGCAGCAGCAAAATGCCCTCAGTTGGTGAAATGGGGCAGAGAGTGTGGGAATTCATAGTGCCTGACTAGAGAAGATTTAATAAACACTTGCCTCCCTGGATGAGACTAGTCGAAAAGCAAAGAAGGAGGGTCCAGGAAACTGGGCCCCTTTAACATTTCTGGGCTGAAAACAGCCGGATCCTCACTGAGGCTCAATGTACTCATCCAGGGAGTAAATGCTTGACTTAGAGAGACATTATCTGTAAAGGTCACACACTCCACGCACTCCCCGTCTGCACACCCATCACGGGCACGGCTTGTTCTACTCACACCGGACTCCCTATACCACTGTCCTGATTATTACGGCTTCACATTCCTTCTTGTTCTTATTCCCTTGTTGTATCAAAACATTCACAACAGGGGCGCCTGGGTGGCTCAGTGGGTTAAAGCCTCTGCCTTTGGCTCAGGTCATGATCTCAGGGTCCTGGGATCGAGCCCCGCATCGGGCTCTCTGCTCAGCGGTGAGCCTGCTTCCCCCTCTCTCTCTCTGCCTGCCTCTGTCTACTTGTGATCTCTCTCTCTCCCTGTCAAATAAATAAATAAAATATTTAAAAAATAAAAAAGAACAGTCACAATAAAGTAGAGGCAGAGTGTGGCTCAGGACCCTTTGCCACTAGGACGTCTGGTCCCCAGGTCCTCTCCCACTTAGGTGTCTGGAGTAATCTTTTCATTCGCCACCTCAGGGTTTGCTGGCCAAACCTGACAAGAGAGAAGAGGCATAGAGAAAGGAAGAAAACAGAGATGGAAAATTCAACAAAAGGACACTTTGAGGAAGTAGTAGCTGGAAGGATGATAGCCCAAACACATTCGAGAACCATTAGAAATACTAGCGACAGTATGCAGAGCTAGTGATTCAAATCACTTCCTTTCTTATTTCCCAAAGGCCTAGAGAACTTGGGCATGTTCTATGTAGAAGGTCTATCTGTCCCCGGCGGATGTGTGAGCTCTAATGATTTTCTCAGGAACCTCAGAAGATGAGCAAGTCTGACCCTACTCTGTGTATCACATGTGATCCTATTGACTTTAACACAGCAGGTCAGAAATAAAGGATTTCATTCTTTCCCCCTTTGATGGATGGGCACGCATTCAGATGGAATTTGGGGATGAAAGTCGGCACTTTTTCCTTATAAGGGTTTATCATTTGACTTTCCAGTACTCCTAGCTTGACTCTAAGGGGTTACTTCACTTCTTTGAAAGAAGTAATTCCGAGATAGTGGTGTAAAGAGTATACTACCTACAACAGCTATTTTCCAAGATGTCATGCATCTGTTCTCACATCCCCAAGCTATCCAAAAAGATCAGAAATTACATATTTCTTGGTGAATATTGGGAATGCCAGAAGCTGGATTAGGGTCAGGTTTTGTGATGGTTGATTAGGCGTTGGGCCAGTCCAATTCCCTCAGCATGTTACAGCCATGGTGAATGTGGCTGGTCTTCTCAATTCATATCCTAGAAGATATCCCACCTGTGGGGTAACTTGAACCAATTTACATTTTCAAAGATCACTGTACTTGAGGACACAAAAAATAACATCTATTTTAATCAAACATGTGTTTGCTACACCCAGTAACTCAACCATGAAAAGGCATACTGTGTTTGGAAGCAAGTTGAAGTTTAAGTATCTTCACAGTCAAGGTCACAAAATTAACATAAAAATATTCAGCTTCCGAGTGACTTTTGTACTTTACTATTCCAATTATGCCTCTGAGAAGTTTTTAGATTTATTTATTTTTACTAAGAAATTTCTGAAACACCCACATGAAATCAAATTCCAGGGTCCATGGGGGAGGGGCTGAAATTGTGTAAGAAAAGATGATGTAATCAGGACAGAACATTTCTGGAATAGTCACATGTTTTTACTGTGATGTCATCTTGAGGAAAGATATCTCAGATCTGGAGCTGGATTCAGCATCTTGCTTAGTCTGATCCTAGACCAGTCACCTAGGATTTCACTCAGGAGAAAATGTATTTGGATTAAAGCAGCTAGGGTATGAATTCTATAAAAGCAGTTTGTGTTAAAGTCTCTAGATATTCACAAAGATTTCTTGTAACACAGAATTGGTCTGAAAGGACAATTTATGTGGAAATGGAACACAAGTTGGCACTATCCTATCGAGATAGAGACAGTGATATTTTCTGGACCTCTAGTCTGAACCAAAATGTAACAGGAGTTTCAATACAGACATATTTGTTCTTCAAATGACATCCCAGTGGCTCTAAACTCAGCATTTTCACATTGAAGCTCATCTTCACTCAGGAGTTTCTCCTTCCCCAGACAGTCATCCCATGAAGGTTGTGCAAACCAATCTGCAAGAGCACATTTAGGGCCTGGTTATAATTATTTTAACGTGGAGACGAAACAGAGCCCCCTAGAGGGCACTGGAATCATGGGCAAGAAGAAAACAGCATCTCTGGGGACCCAGATTGAGACAATTTCTGCACAATATAAAACACTTCAGGGAAATCATCAGATACAGACAGTTGATTTCAGATCATTGTCTAGGAAATATCTGTAATAACGACTAAAGAACTCTGTGAAGAGTCAGTCAGTATACATTCAGTCAATATTAATCGCAGAGACACGAAACTGAAGAAAGGAATGGTAAGTATCCTACATTTCCTGATTAGATTGGGTTGAATCACAGGAATTTGGTGACAGCGAGGTACAATTCTAATACCACCTACCCCCTGAGGTCACTTAGGCACCAGATCCTGATTTCCCAAATGTCCATAAGGAAAATCCCAAACTTTTCTGAAAGTCCTCAGATGAGTATCGCTGTTTCAGCTTCTACTGTTTTTCTCCTCCCAAGGAACCCCACCACCTTCACATAGGCTGTGGTCGAAGATGATCCCATTGGGACTACCAACTCTGAAACTGAGATGGATCCAGCTTCATGGACATGTAACTCCATGCTCAGGAAAGCCCTATGCTTGGCCTATTCTCACCATCTTCAAAGTCTTAATAATTTTTGAACAAGGAATCCCACATTTTCATTTCCCATTGGGCCCTGAAAATTATGAAACCAGTCCTGGCATGAGTCTTGAGGAAATATGGAGTAATTCCTGCCCTTCACTCAAAACCTGTCCCCATGAAAACACTTAACTAATCAGAGTAATCTTAATATATTAGTAGCCATAGACTACCAAAAGAGAGTCTAACATCAATGTTTCAACATTTTAACGACAACTTCACTTTGTCACATTTTGAATTACCCCCAAAAATCTTTTGGTAATCTATGTGATTCTTGTGATTGGGAAAATAGGTTCACAGCATCAGAAATTACATGCGTGGCTGTAACTGCAGGAAAGTCTCTTTCGCAGAATCCTATCTATTCCCATCCTCCCTAAAGCTACCAATTACTTGAAAAACTAATTCTGGTTCTAAATAAGAAATATGCTTTTAGTTGTCTATAAGGGACTACTTTTTACTTGTCTGTGAGGGACTATTCTTTGGGTTATGTAATTTGTGGGGCCAGGTGCAAAACAAAATACAGATCCTCTTGTTCAAACACTATCAAGAAATTCAAGATGGCAGCAGGAGGGCAACAAACCCAAGCGTGAGGTCCTTCTTAGTACGGGGAGCTGGGCAATTACACAGATCACATATGCCCGTGAGGTGACCCCTCGCAGGTCCATCTCATCCATTCCACATAAATAAGTCTCAGGAAGAATTTCAGGCACAGAAAACCCTTCATTTTTGTAATTGTATTCTAGACCATCTGTCTCTTGTCCTCTAATAGCAGGCTAGGGCTTCTGGTGGAGCATATAGGTGGAGTGGACCTACCCCCAGGAATCAGGAAAGGGTCCTTCTGGATCTAAGAGTGACTTATGCATGACTTTGAGAAAGCCACATCTTATTACTTTCAGTTACTTTATTTATGTAGCAGTATTTGACTATACAATTATTGGTATGATCCTTTCAAGTACCAATATTCCAGAATCTATAATTAAAAGCATTCTGGATAATTAATGGATACATCAGTTTAAAAATTTGGCAGCATTATTCACATAAAACACCCAAATGTTCACCAAATTCCAATATATTTCATTGTCTCCCACCCTGAAGTATTACAATGTTTTGTTGAACCAGATATCTTGGTTTGGGAAATACAGTCACATTACCAATACATGAACATGTGCCTGAAACTATTACAGCAGCTATGTACACATAGCTCTCTAAGATCATGAGGCAGTTACTGAGGTATTGCGGAAAAAGCAGTTTAAACCAGCTGAAGAAAGTCATTCAATTCTTCAGAGAATGGTCCCCAGGAAACCAGACTTCCCCTCTCAGGGGACTGAGGTTGCAATCTCCCAAAGCTCTACTCCCCCTTCAGTGTCTCTTCCAAACAGACCTTCCTACCCTCACCCCAATCCCAAGACCAGATTGGCCTGCCTTGCCTGCAGTATGTCCCAGACTAACTTTGTCTTCATACTTTTTGGCACACGGTGGCAGCTTGGCCACAGGATTATCTGCCAGGTAAGAAACTTCCCAAGAATAGACATGGAAAGATAAATTTGCACCTTTGAAAACTAAATATGGGTTCAGAACCAAACCTCAGGCTTGAAATAATTTCTTTCCAGAGAGAGGACTTAGTGTTCACTGGGGATCAGAGAGATCTGCTAATAGCCTTCCAGCATGGAGAAAGGTATGGTTCTGAGGAGGGAGGCAGGAATGCCATGTATAGATGCTACACCCAAAGATCCTGTGAATCACCCCAGATGGTGGTTTATAACATGCTAGAGAGGGCAGGGACATCCGCCTGAATCCAGTTGTTTCTCCTTAGTTTCATGGTCATCGATATCCTCTTGTAAATATTATCTATGTGATAATATTTACAAGCAGGCAAGAGTGATACAAAGGTTTGAGTCAGAAACTCAGACCCTAAAACACCTTCATATAGAACCATCTTTGGAGTCTCTGAGTCTGCTCTCAACTCATCAGAGCCCCTTCCCTTTTCATGCTTTATGGGCATGTCCTAGTCCAGTCGTAACTTGTGTCCCTATCCCTGGTGCTGAACTCACTGCTGTCATATATGATACCGTATTTCTTTGGCCCTCCTAGTCCAAGGTCATTGAAGCTTAGAGTCCAGAGCAGTACAAATAGCATTTTCCAGAAAAATCTACCAAGGACAAGAGGCAGCTTCAGTATCCCACATCACAATGGGTGCCTTCTTGTTCACTGCCCACAAACTCTTCTCATCCTCATCTCCTTTTTAAAGCTTACCTTGGCACTTCATTTTCTTTCTGCATTGATGAACCACCAGGAAAATGAGAAAAAGGAAAATGCAGGGTCCAAAGATGAAACTGAGGATACCTGTCACAAAGAAGATTCCGGGGCCAGGATTTGAGCCTAAATTGGACTCTGAAAAAAACATATCCTCGGGATGGGAAAGGACATGGGGAAATCCTGTCCCTACTGTCGCCTGTTGGGTTTTCAGGAGGGTGAAGTCATAGCTGAGGCATAATGGGAGATTGTGAGAGCCTGGCAGGTACTGGCCCAGCCTTTGCCCTTCAGGAGGCTCAACCCCATCCAATACTCCCCTGTGAAGTTACATGGAAGAATGCTAAGAAATATCAGGAAACTTCACACATTACCACAGATTCATAGGTTCAGAAGCACTATATCCAACCCCCTTTCCAGAGACAGAGCTCACCCACATCAGAGCAAGGAGAGAGAAAGCTCAGAGCACTCTTGCTTAGGATGAAAATATTCCCAAAGCAAATAAGACCCACATGCATGGCAAGTAGTTTGTCTTCTCAAATTTTCTGTCATAAGTCAACCCAAGGAAGGGAAAATTTTCCCAAAAAGAGACCTTGATCCTTTTCTGAAGGGCCAAATTTCTTCAGGGCACATCTAATCTTGTCAAAAATGTGCGCACCAAAGAGAATCTTAGAATAGCTCTGTCACATGGGGCAAAAAGAAGGGAACACTGTACCTACATGAATGAGGCAGATTTCCCCTCCTGTCTGGACAGTAATGAAAGAGCTTAAGGTTGTCCAATTATCACCAGGACGACCACCCTCACTCCTTTACCCTATTCCTGGGATGTCCTAGGATTCCCCTCTTCCAAAAGTATCTAGAGAAATCCATCAATTTAGGCACAGAGCCGCACCTGGTATAACAGACTGAGGGTTTTGGAGGGCAGGGGGGGTGGGGGGTTGGGAGAGCCTGGTGGTGGGTATTGAGGAGGGCACGTATTGCATGGAGCACTGGGTGTGGTACATGAACAATGAATCTTGGAACACTGAAAAAATAAAATAAAATTAATTGAAGAAAAAGTTTTAATGGTTATAGTGCTATTTAAATAATGTATTTCATCTTTGTTGAGATTTTATATTTTGTGGTTTTCAAGGAATTGATTCATGTCTTCCAGGTCGTGGAATTTATGAGCATAAATTGGTTGTTACATTCCCTTGTTTTCCTTTTACTAGGTGTAGGATCTGTAATGATGGATTTCATTTTATTCCTCATGTTGCTAATTGGTGTCTTCTCTCTTCATTATGCCTAATGAATATAGATGCAAAATTCTCAAAAAATACTGGCAAACCAAATTCAGCCGCACATTAAAAGGATCACTCACCATGAACAAGTGGGATTTACCCCTGGGATGCAAGGATGGTCAACACCCTCAAATCAGTCAATATGAAACATCACATTAATAGAATGAAAGAATAGAATCATGATCATCTCAATAAACACAGAAAAAGCATTTGACAAAATTTAACGCCTATTCATAATAAAAATTTTTAACAAATCAGGCATAGAAAGAACATACATAATACAAACCATATATGACAAGCCCACAGCTAACATCATACTCAATGGTGAGTCTCTAAGATCAGGAACAAGACCTTGGTGCCCACTCTCAACACTCTTATTCAACATAATATTGGAAGTCCTAGCTAGAGTAATCCAAGCAAGAAAAGGAAAGATATCCAAATCTGAAAGGAAAAAATAAAATTATCTCTTTTTGCAGATGATATGATTTTTATATAGAAAATCCTAGACTCGATTGAAAAATGGTTACATGAGTTCAGTAAATTTGTAATATCCAAAATTAACATGCAAAAACTCATAGTCCCTATACACTAACAGTAAATTTCTTAAAAATAAAGAAAGAAATGGATTCTATTTGTTTTCTATTTCTATTCTATTCTATTTTTCTATTCTCTACTCTGAAAACTATAGGACATTGATAAAAGAAGAAAACACATGGATTGGAAGAATTAATGTTGTTAAAATATTCATACTACTCAAAGCCATCTTTCAAATAAACACAATCCTTATCAGAATCCCAATGGCATTTTCACAGAAATAGAAAAAACAATCCTAAGATTCATGTGAAACCACAAAAGACCCCAACAGACAAAGCAGTTATGAGAAATAACAAAGCGCATCACAGTTCCTGATTTCAAACTATATTACAACGCTATAGTAATTTAAACAGTATGGTACTATTGTAAAAATAGACACAAGGGGCACCTGGGTGATTCAGTAGGTTAAGCATCTGCCTTTAGCTCAGGTCATGATCCCAGGGTCCTGGGATCCAGTCCCACATCAGGTTCCCTGCTCAGCACGGAGTCTGCTTTTCCTTCTCCCTCTGCCCCTCCTCCTCTCTTGTGCACTCTCTCTCTCTCTCTCTCTCTGGCTCGAGTTCTCTCTCTCTCAAATAAAGAAAATTTTTTATAAAAATAGGCACACAGACCAATGGAACAGAGTATAGAGTATAGAGCCCTGAAACAAATATTTGACAAGAGATCTAAGAACACTCAATGGGGAAAGGATTGTCTCTTCCACAATGGTGCTAGGAATACTGGATACACGGAGAAAAGTGAATTTGGACCTCTGTCTTACATCGATCAAAAATAAACTCAAAATAAATTAAAAACTTAGACACAAGGCTGATAGAGTGAAACTCCTAGGGGAAAAAATGGGAAAGAAGTTCCTTGACATTGGTCTTAGCAATGAATGATTTTTTTAAAATATGACATCAGAATCACAAGCAACAAAAGCAAAAATCAATGAGTGAAACTACATGGTAAGAGGGCATTATGCTAAGTGAGATAAGTCAGAGAAAGACAAATACTATGATATCACTTTATGTGGAGTTAAAAAAAGCAAATTCCTACAAGCAGAGAATACAGTGGTGCCTACCAGAGGCTGTGAGTTGGGGGAATTGGGAAGATGTAGTTTAAGGGTAGATATGGAAACCTTTCTGCCTATAAAGAAAGTTCTCCCAATAAGAACTATAACTATACTCCTAGATAACCTTGCATTTGCAATATAAACCCGATTTTTACTTTCTTTTTCTTCCCTACAAACCTATAGTTCAGATGTTTTTCTGCTTTACTGTGATCTTTCCCCAGCATTGGATTCTTGCCAGAACTTTCTCTTCCTGCCTGTGAGGTTTTCCCTTCTTACCTCTTGGACTGATCATCCTCCAACCTCATTGTGCATCAGAGAAAAGTGATGCCAAATGCAGGTGCTCTTAGATGGACTGATGTTAGCCTAGAAGGCAGAAGAGGGGTCTAGCCTTAGAGACTTCAGGATGTGCCTCCTTTGGTCAATTTTCCCCTGCCCTAGTGAGCTATACAAGCTTATTTTGTGACATCCTAATGGATCTGCTATTTAGGAAAAAACCCTGTGCTTATTAATGTCCTTTGGCAAATTTTCTCCCTTGCGGTTTCCTGAGATCCTATATGAAATCTTGTCTCCATTGAGCCCCTGACTCTGGAGAATGCAAGGTATCAGGGCTTAAGCTCCTGAAATGAGAACCATCTAGTCACATGGCTGGAGAGCAAGCTCTTCCAGGTGCGGGCCTTGGTCCCTGGCTGTTTTAGCAATACTCCTCATCTCTCTGTCCCTTCCCCCAACCACATTTCCTCCTGTTTCAAACCCCTCTAGCCATGAGCCTCTGTCTCTCTTGAATGGGAAATTCTATGCCTCCAACAGGAACAAGAGGTTCTGCTCCTCATTTCCTTGTTATATTTCTTGGAACTTCCAGGTCCTCGAGTTTGGGCCATATGCTTATGATAGTGGTCCTTTTTTAGGCTTTGCAGGCTCTTAAGGGTAGAAGTAGAATCAAAATGAAATATGAAATTGATGCTCTGATTACAGGTTGTCCTCTCCAGCTCTGAGAACAATGAATAAATTTCTCATTAGGCTAAGAAGAAATCACATTTCATCAATCAGGTGTATTTTTTTTTCAGAGAGAACTTCTTTGGAATCATGTTTTTAAAGGGTATGTTCATATATTAAAGCATTCTGTTCACATGAGTTTTCCCCATCTACTTGTGGAACCTCAACCTCAACAAAGAGTATCGACTATTTCCCAAGCCCTGCCACACATTACAGAGTCCCTATAGTACAAGTCAGGATTTGCCATCTCCCTTTAGATTCTTTCTGAACATATATCTCTGCTTTAACAGAGGGCACATCTCAGTCTCTACACACACGTGTGCACGCATACACATACACACGCACACTCATAATTGGATCATAAAATTCCTGTATGCCATTTTATATACACTTTCAAAATTAACAATATATTTTAAAATCCTTTCTGTTCTATTAGAACATCTTCTATGTTATTTGTATGGTTGCCAGTATTCCCCTGTATTATTGAATCATAACTTATTTCTCTAATTCCATTTGTTGTATATTTATGTTTTCAATTACAATGCTATGAAAATATTTTTTTGAATATTTTACATTGGTTCTACATTGGTTCTACACTGGTTCTCCATTGACCTAATAGAGAAGTCATTACTATTTTCCCAACATAACCATTCTGAAGGCCTCTGATATATATTGCCTAATAGAGTATCAGAATAGTTCAATCATGTCAAACCCCTCCATCCTCTATAAAACCCTATAGTTCCTGATTTATCTATCTATATTCCTTCTGGATCTCCTCTGCCTGGGTCTCTTCTTTGTTCCACTTGGATACAGGTCTGTGGGTCAATGCCAATTTGTCCTTTATCAACTTGCAGTAAAGAAAGATATTAGTTGATATAATTCACTTAGAAAGCTTTATAATTGGACAGACGGGAAATGGCAATGTCCTGAAGAAATAAGAAGTGATGGAGAAGAAAGACGGAATTTAAAAGGAGATGATAACTAACTAAATATGAGAGAAGAGTGAGAAGGAAACTGTATGGGCTTGAGTAATGGAAAAAGTAACCTAGGGAATAAGAGATGAAATAGGAAGAGATAGTGATGGAGAATTGGATTTAAAAAAAATTTTTTTTTTGAGAGAGTGAGCAAGCACATGAGCATGGGGAAGGGGGTGGATAGAGGGAGAGGAGAGAGAGAATCCTAAGCAGATTTCACACTCAGCTCATCACTGAGCCCAAGACAGAGCTGGATCTCATAACGTGGGATCATGACCCGAGCCGAAACCAAGAGTCAGATGCTTAACTAACTGAGCCATCCAGGTGCCCCAAATTGGATTTTTAATTGATCCATGAAAATTTGGGCAGGATAAGGAAAGCTGTATCTACTCTCTCCCCTAGCCAACCTCCTATCCTCAACTTTGAAATTCCTACCCATGTCTGGTGCCTAGGAATTGTTTAAAAACACGTGATACCACATCTCAAGGAAGAGCATACATGAATGTTCAGGACTGGTTTTTTTTTCCATGAGTTTATCTTGGTAAGAATGAGGGTATGAGTATGGACCAAGTTTAGAGTCCCTTGTCTAAGAAAGAGAGACTGGAACATTCGTGAATCCATGCAAAGTAAGGCCTTGAGTAGCCTATAGGGGAGGTAAGAAAACAGGTCAATATAATCACCTCGTATTTCTTTGGAGGGAAAATGTGAATTGAGATAAAACTTGCTAAGTAATCAACAAAGCAAAAAGTACTTTATTCAGAATATTTAATTTTAAGTAACTTCATATAATACAATTATAAGTCAGCACTACTCTACTGAAATACAGGCAATTAGAATATCTGAGGCCTTATCTCATTTTTTTCCCCAAATACTTTTATTTTATTTTTTCAGTGTTACAAGATTTATTGTTCATGTACCACACCCAGTGCTCCATGCAATACATGCCCTCCTCAATACCCACCACCAGGTTCGCCCAACCCCCCACCCCCACCCCTCCAAAACCCTGAGTCTGTTGCTCAGAGTTCACAGTCTCTCATGGTTCATCACCCCTCCAATTTCCTCCAATTCACCCACCTTATCTCATTTTTAATGCAACATCATGAGAAAACCATAGTGGATGTTTGAGGGGCATTTAGTTCAACGTCATCATACCCAGGGTCCCCTTCTTCCCCCTGGAGCAGCCAGGGACTAGCTTCTTCTTTCCCAGGACCAGCTACCCATCTAGAGAACTGTAGAGAAGAGCCTGAAATAGTAAAAAGAAGTTTGATTAGAATTGGGACAAAGGGACAGGACAGTGCTCCATGGTGGAAGCAAGTTAAGTAAGTCGTGATGACGAAGCATCAAGTAATGTTCAAGAAGGCTCAATTTACTATAGTTACAGTAAAGATATATCAAGATTATCCTATCGGGGTCCAGGCCATGTGGGTCTCCCAGAAACACTGTTATCACAGGAGATCTGTGGCCAACACAGGTGCTCTATGAAGACATATTTCTCAGCAAAGAAGTGGCTCAAGAATGGTAAGAATCATAAGAAGGGACATGCAAATTTCTCCTTTCACAATTGACAGGTCTGAATTCAGAAAGAGAAGGGCACAGGAGACCTGGAGAAATCTCAGGTCCTCACTGACAATCCCACTCTGCTCTTGATGGCCTTGACTTGTGTTCCCACATGCCCCCCAAAACAATCACAGCATCCTTCCATAGTTGCCACCTCCCAGGGTCACACTGGCCCTCAGATGGAGAAATAGTCTTCTCTGGAGAATGAGTGTCTTCATTTGACCACTGAAATGTCTGGAACAGATTGACCCTTAACTGCCCACAAATCGAGACTCTATAATCCATCACCATGGTTTTAAATTTCAAGGCTACCATATATGATAGACTTTGTATGTATTAGTGCTGACATATGATTGCAGTGCATCTCAAATTATCAAATGCTTTACAAATTCCAATACTGCAATATTTCTTAAATCTCTAAATGCCTTTCACATATGGGACAGCACAAAAGTGTTATCAGAACAATTGTTCTATTTTTGGACTTGGTAAACTAACCTATGTCTTAATGCAAGCACCTCGAAGATGAAATTATGGAGACGCAGATACCAAGAATATAGTGATCCTTCCCCGCCCCCTGCCCAAGGAATGTGACAGCACGAAAGAAAGGAAGATGGTCAAAGGATATGAGATCATCTGAATTTTGAATCTATAGGAAGGATCAGCAATGAGGATCTCAAATTGACCCTTTCAAGGGCAGAGATAAAAGAATACAAGAGATCAACTAACTCACCTGTCTGAGAGGCCCTCATCCCATTCTCCTCCTCTGGGGGCACTTCCTCGTTCATCCAGGAGGGAGGAGGAGCCTCAGGCACTGGGACCTCTTCAGCATTATCATAATCCTCACTAGGGGCATCAGTCTTCTGAGCTGGGGGTTTAGATGGAACCACAGTAAATGGGTTGGCAGGTAATATCTAAAATCCCTTCTGCCGCAGAGATTCCAATGGCTGCTAACCAGAGGCGCTATTCACTCTGTGTTTTAAAAGGTCTTTTCCAAGGTCATGTATTTCACTTTGATGTGTCCATAAACCAGAAAAACAATCCAAACCTCTCAATATTTCCTGACTAAAACTACATATTTCAGAGAAACCCTTATACCAGTGTGCCTTACTAAAATATTTGGTCAGTTACACTTTCCAGATGCTATTTTTCAAAACAATGTGTATTTGTTGCAATGGAATGAGGGTAGTTCTGGACACAGACAGCCCAGCCTCACGATGAGGCACATCAGAGCAAGCAGAGAAGAAGGAGAGAAGAGATCCCACTAATCCCGGCCAAAGGAAGACTACTCCTCTTGAATCTCATCTCTGTGAAGGGAAGTCCCCTGCCCCCAATCCCCAGCCGAGGCAGTTCACCCCTACTACCTGGAGCAGGTTGAAAGTCATTATTGTCCTCACCGTCCCCAGTGTAATATGGCAGTTTAGTCACGGAGTCATCTGACAGGGCCCCTAATGTGGAGAAAAACACAAAACAAGAAAACATTGTGAAGCAAACAGAACACACCCTCTCACACCTGTGGGACCTGTGGTAAGGCTGAGAAAAAATGCTGGAGAACGTGTGGCGCCTGTGGTATAAAGAGAAGGCTCAGAGCTCACAGGGGCTCAGCAGAAACCCATCCGTTGTGAGCATGAGGTGGGTATGGGGTCTGCAGAGAAGCCTTGGCTCACGGACTTGGCGGGGGGGGGGGGGGGGAGTGCTGACGACTAGAGGGCCCAGGAGGGCAAGGAAGGGATACACACCAGTGCTGCCCAGCAGATCTTCCTTCGTGGTCACAAGATGGTCAATCTCCTCGTACACAGCCTCGTGGAGAACATCTTCGAAGCTGGGTAAGGCTGAGCAAACCACCAGCAAGTGAGAGGTGGCTCCCTGAGTTCATCCCTGAACCAACGAGGGAATCATTCTCCCCAGGGTTCAGCACTGAAGAAGCCTCAGGGCTGCCGGGACTCCGGCAGAGTCTCCTCATACCCCATGTAGCGTGTCCGCACCTCTCTCCCTTGTCTCACCCTGAATCCACAGCTCGGCCCCTATTCTTTCCTGTCTCACAGAGAAGTGTTCAATCCTAAGAGTCTCTATAGATTCAGCCCTTAGAGTTTCGTGTGGGGCAGATGGAGGTTTTCAAACACAGTTTCCCCCCCTCACACGTGGCCCTGTCTCCGGCCTCCACACGCTTTCCATGTTACCCTGTACCCCTGAAGCCCACCTCTGCGCTTTGCTCTCCATCTGCACATCTGAGTCACCAGGATGACGAGCACCAGGAAGAGAAGGGCCCCCAGGATGAAACAGAGCATCTCGGACAGGGAGAGGATGCCACGGACCAGATTTGGGCCTGGTCTGATCCCTAAGGAGAATAAAGCCAATAGGATTTGGAGAAGGGCGAGGGCCCAGGGAAACTCCTTGAGCATTTCCAGAGCACCTTGGACAAGTCCCAGCCTCACACGTAACAGGATTGATTGGGACCCTGGTGGACACTCCCCCAGGCTTTGTCCTGAGATAAATTGAACTCCACTCCAGCAAGGTCCAATGGAGTGCTGGGCCAACAGAGTGCTGAACTCAGGGGGCCACCAAGTCACACAACCGCAGCCCCCCTTTTTTTAAAGAATTTATTTATTTATTTGACAGAGAGAGATCACAAGTAGGCAGAGAGGCAGGCAGAGAGAGAGGGGGAAGCAGGCTCCCCGCCGAGCAGAGAGCCCGATGCGGGGCTCGATCCCAGGACCCTGAGATCATGACCTGAGCCAAAGGCAGAGGCTTAACCCACTGAGCCACCCAGGCACCTGCAGCCCCCTTTCTTCAGGCTTCTCCAGACCAGGGCATCAAGCACCTTCTGGGATAAGCATCTTGCTGCAGGGGAGTGACACTCATGGGCAAACAGGAAAACCCTCGGTTCTATAACACAGGAACCAGCCTCCCTTGGCCCCAGGGCAGTGGAAATTTGAAGGGAGTGAAGGGAAGTTCCCCAAGGAAAATGCCCTAAGACCTCCCCACCAATGGATGGATCTTTCCTTTTCTGAGTTGGCTAATTCTGTCAGATTCCATAGAACAGGTCCCAAAAATCTGAATATTCTCCCCTGCCTCCAGATCGTGGCACTGTACCTCCTGTAGGAGACTGCAAGACTGTTCTTTCACCTAGAGAGAAAAACAGGAGTTTGCAGTACAGGAATTGGTCAGAGTGCAGGGCAGCCCATTTTCTCCACCTGAGCCCTGAAATCACCCCTCAATTACCACAACATCAATGTTGAGACCTCCCCGCTCCTAGATCCAGGGTGGACAGCATCTAGATGCTTTCTGAACGCGAACTTCCCATTTTACCCCAGCCCACCGCATTGGCCCACCCTCGCTCCAGCTCAACCAGAGCCACTCACCGGAGCACCGCACTCCAGCGTCCTCCTCGTGCTTGCAGTCGTTCTGGCCCCAGGGATCCGCCGCACAATCCCACAGGGAGGACTCCCGGCCGGTGCATTTCACCTCATCCAGCCAGATGCTCCCATTTCCCGGCCCAAACGCCGCCTCCTGCAGGGCCTCGAGGGCAGAGCCACAGCCCAGCTGCTGACACACCACTTCAGCCTCTGCCAGGCTCCAGGAGTCATCACACACCGTGCCCCAGGAGCCCTCGTGCCAAACCTCCACTCGCCCTGAGCACGCCAGGTCTCCTCCCATCAGTCGGAGCTTCTCTCTGTCTGAAAAGGCAGCAGTACCTTCTGTTACTGGCCCTGGTGGGAAGGAAGGAGCCCTTGGGAGCCAACAGGGGAGAGGGGAGGGGCCGATGTACCTGTGCAGGGGGCAGCGGTAGGACAGCTCCTGGGTCTCGCTCCTGCAGAAGCAGACAAGGGGGCAGTGCTAGATCAGGCACAGCTGGGGGTGGTCTTGCCCCACACAAGATTATCTAAAGTGCCGGGCTCAGGGGCGCCCGGGTGGCTCAGTGGGTTAAAGCCTCTGCCTTCAGCTCAGGTCAGGATCTCAGGGTCCTGGGATCGAGCCCCACATCGGGCTCTCTGCTCAGCAGGGAGCCTGCTTCCTCCTCTCTCTCTGCCTGCCTCTCTGCCTACTTGTGATCCCTCTCTCTCTGCCAAATAAATAAATAAAATCTTTAGAAAATAAAAATAAAAAATAAATAAAAAAATAAAGTGCTTGGCTCAGCCCAAACGAAAAGTGAACACAACAGGCTTTGTAATTAGTCTAATGGGCTGAATTACTGAGACATTCACTAAAAATCATAGCCATTATCACCAACTGAAATTATTTTATCTGTTTACTTGTTTATCACTTTTCACATTCCACAATAAATAAAACACAGACATATGTGCGTGCGCGCACACACACACACACACACACACACACAAGCTCCATGAGAGGAAACACCTTGCATGTCTTATTCATCTGTGTTTCTGCTAGTAGGACAGTACCTGGTATATTGTATGCATTCGTTCAACAAGTACGTATTGAGAACGTTTTATAAATACTATGTATAGGCACTTGATAAATATTTATTGAATGAATGAGTGAATAAAATCCAGTAAAATATAATTCCTTTAATTCTTGCAAGTAAGTAAGATAATAAAGGAAATACAAATTGATAGTAATGGTTTGTGATAATAATAGTGGATATTTTTTTAAAGTCCAGAATCACAGAAGTAATTTGCATTCAATTTGCCATTTATATTTTTAAAGGGAAATTATATAACAGATTATAAACTTTTCTTATCTATTTTTCAGTATGACATGTGCACAAGCAAAGATTACTACATTAAGAGGATACTTTTTGTAAAGAACTGGAATAAGGACGATTCAGAGAAAAATGGCTAGGTAGACAAATGGCTAAGGAGTAAGAAATGTTTGCATGATACTCAAATATACTGACAAAAACCACATGGAGAGAGGACACAGAAAACAAACATGGGATCAAAAAAAAAACACATAAAAAATGGAAACCAAAGGAAAAACAGAAATTCGAAACAATGCAAAAAAACAGAAGTATACATGGGACTTTTCATAAAATACCAGAATCGGCATATCCTTTCCCTATGATCCTATCCAACTTCCTACCCTATGAACATCTCAGAAAATGATGGCAGGACCTCTTTTGGATGGTTGCTCACTTTCAGCATTGGAATCTTCACTATCACTCCACTCATCGTGTTTGGTAGTAGAAAAGTATCATCAGTATAAGGTCATATAGTTTAATATCCCTTTGGCTTTCTATAGAAACAAGAAAAGGAGGTAAGGAAAGAGAAACAAGGAAGGGAGCGAGCTCTGCCTTTGAAATATCCATCACCACGCTCTCCCTTGGCTGTGGATTTCAGGCAACTCCCAGCCTATCACCCAAGATATACCTGAGCTGGCAGGGAAGGGGGAGGGGGAACCAAGGAACTGGAAAAGAATGTTAAGGGAAAGGAAAACACTATGAAAATGCAAAAAAAGTAAGGAAGGGAGGGAAGGAGGAAGGGAGGAAGGGAGGAAGAGGAAGAGGCCATCCCATCATGACTCCAGTGTTCTTTTGCCTGACAGTATTGTTCATTCCCTGAGGGACCATCACAAGGTGAGATACCTTTATGCTACTTGCACTTAGAATGGACCCACATCTGCCTCCTTGGAAGCCCCATCCATCAGCCGGTGTCCTGCCCCCTGTATCAGCTAGTGCATGGTGATTCTTCTCCTTCCGTGGTAAAGTCCTCCAAAGGTCAACAATCAAGTTACATCTCTTCCGGCATTTCTGCTTATTAGCCTAGTTACAGCCTTCCTATGACATGGTTTCCAGTTGTTTTCACACTGGAGACACATAACCCCAGACAACGAAATGTGCCAGGGTCACTTCTAAAAGTGGATCACCCTATTACACGACAACAAATCAATCCACTTGGTAATTAAAATAAATTTATTTCCCACATCGAATACTACACTTCAGCACCTTACTTCTCACTCTTTGCCCTTCACAGTTCTCAAAAGTGTTGTATACATTTTTAACCATCACCTTATTGATACTTTTATTTCTGGTTTCTACCCCGCCTCAAAAATGTTCTCATTAAACAGTCAATAACACACAATGCCCTAAATCTGTTGGGTATTTTTCAGCTCGAATGTTCTTGAAGCCTCAGTAGAATTTAACATATATAACCATCCTCCTTTCCCTGAAACTATTTTTTTTAACCCGAGTTCCAAACACAGTATTGTTTGGGTCCTTATTTCTCTGTCTGCTCTGCATCAGACTCCATGTCTGTTCATAGCATGTACTAGCTTTAAAAAGCTAGTGTTTCCTGAAAAAATTAAATTAAATTAATTAATTTTTTAAAAGTTAGTGTTCCGTGGAGTCTGTTTAAGGAGCATTTATATTCCCAGTGATCTCAACCACTCTTTTTTTTTTTTTAATATTTTATTTATTTATTTGACACAGAGAGAGAGATCACAAGTAGGCAGAGAGGCAGGTGGAGAGAGAGGGGGAAGCAGGCTCCCCGCTGAGCAGAGAGCCCGATGCGGGGCTCGACCCCAGGACCCCGAGATCATGACCCGAGCCGAAGGCAGAGGCCTAACCCACTGAGCCACCCAGGTGCCCCCGATCTCAACCACTCTTATCTAACAATCAGTGAGATGGAATGACTGTCAAGAGAAAAAAAAAAAATGAGAAGGAATGAGAAGTGAACCTGCTGAACATTGCTGAAAATTCATGAATACTGGAGAGAGGAGAGTCTGCTACATTTCATTACCTTACCACTCAGAGGAATGGTGGACCCTAACACTTAACTGGATTAGTATAGAATAGTAGAAGAGGGAAAACTGTGAGGACCCTAAGTGGTTACTGACCGCACTTTCAGAAACTTGGCTGTGGACGAGAGAGAAGAGAGATAGACAGTAGCAAGGAAGTCAAGGAAAACCGTTCAGGTCTTTTTCAAGATGTGAGTCACACGAACCCATATATACATCGACGAGTATAAACCAGGACACGGGGGGAGTCGATGGCACTAGAAGAGGGACTAGAAGTGAAGACTTTGATAAGTGCAGTTAGGATCCACAGCCTGGGCAGAAGAGCTGGCCTAATCCGAGGACTGAGGCCACTGATCCAGGAGGCCAAGCGAGTGCAGAGACCACAAGTAAGTGGATCTGGTGAAAGGGAGATGAGGAGTTCGCAGCTGACTGTTCTAATTTCTCAGTGAGGTAAGAGGCAAGATCATGATTTGAGAATAGACGGATCAGGTGTTGATGATGTGAGGAGAGCAGAAAATAAAACACAATTTTAAAGGTAGGACAAGCACACATATTGAAGAAGTACAGTAGCCCTCAGAAGCACTATGGAACCCCCAGTAGAGATTGTGTCCATGAACTTGAAAGTAGACTAGCAACTTGACCATGTGGTTCTTTTCCCAACTTTGCCTTAGTCCAGTGCAGACCAGGGGTGCTCAGGGAGTTGACTGAAACAGGTCTGGAGTTTGTCAGGTGAGGTTGACAAAGAGGAGGCAAGGGAGTTGGATAAATTAAAGGAGGGTGATTATAAGGTTGGGTCAAATTATCTACTCGGGCTAAGAAAAAAAGTGTGCAGATAGAAGGAGAGTAGAAAAGTAAGAAGAACTGATAGGGGGAAAGTTTGGGCATCTCCGTGGGCATGAGAAATTATTTGAAACGGGGCATTCTGGGTTAGGAGCCATGAGGATAGGAAACATTGGTCAGAGAATGGAATAAAGCAAGCAAGATTTCAAGCGGTACTGTTACTGGTGCTCGGTGGTGTATGCATAGGCAGAGATAGGAGGAAGTCAATGAACTGAGAGGCCAGGTTGCTGTCTCAGTTGTTTTTAAGGATATTGAAGGAAGTACCAATGGTTCCAGGAGTAAGACAGAGATGAGGAACCTGGTGAGCCTGGTGCCGCAGTCTTCAGTGGACAAGGGGAAGTGGCCAGAAGGTTAGGATGATGACAGCAACAAGCAGAAGTACTAGGCGGTATTTATTGCCTCATGGCGTGAATTTCAAGTAGCTGGATGTTAAGAAGAGACACAGAAGAGGAATCACTGAAAATGGCAACTGAGAGCAAAAGTATACCTATTCCAAGTCTCAGCCAGAGAAAAGTGTGTCAAGAGGGGGAAAAAAGAGCCTCCAGGTGACAGGGAAATCAGTGCTTTCAGGGAAGAAATCAGATTTGATCAGAATATGAAAGTGAAGGGAACTTGGAGGACATAAGAGGGTTTGAACATGATGGGCTCCAAATTCCAGCAGGCTCTGCAGAACATTTTGGGAGAGTGAGATGAGGGGGACAGATTGGTAGTTAATGAAAGGCTCAGAGGATACAGGATCAGCCCCGAAAACTGAGATCCCGAGGGCCTCTTAGAAGACAGACATTCAAGCAGAAAGTCATGGGGTCATGAGGCTGCTGACTTCTCAGCAGTTCTCCATGATGAGGCAGCCAAGAAGAGAAACAAATTCCTCTTTAACAGAAATGTCTTCCTGGGCTCTGCCTCAGAGCGCCCCTCTCCCTCACCCTTTTCTGCTCTGGCCATGATGGGATTTTCTCAGTGCCTCAAAGACGCCATGTTTCCTCCCACCTCAGCATGTACACTGACCCACGTGATCTCTCCACTTTCTTCCTCTGAGAAACTCTTACCCTTCAGCTTTCCATCTAAGTATGATTTCCTCTTTTACCCCAATTCCACACTTCCACAGCACTTTGTAACTCTGCATGAAATTTCTGCCTAACGAGAGTGTTCAACACTGGACTGTAAGTTCCGTGATGGTGGAGACTACATGTTCTTCTCTTTTCCAGCCTCCCGCCTGCAGCATAAACTTGTGTGTACAAGGCATTCAGTTACTATCTACCAAAAGGCTGACTGGAATGCCAGTCTGATTGGTGTGGATGCATTCCAGAATAAAACACCATTAGCTTAAGAGACAAAACAATCAGGGTTGATCCCTTACTTGGCCCCTTATTTACTTTAACGTGTTGGGATATCACTTAACTATTCCTAATCAATTAGCAATTGCTTAGAAAGTTTACAGGGTATTGCTTATGTTCAATGCAATCTTTCTGCTATTTTTCATATAAACTGCTATTGACACTGGTTCCCTTATTTTTCCTGTGAAACGAGATTGGAACGTGTAAGTTAAACAATCATCCAAACTTCATGTTGTACTCTTACCTTAAACTCACCCTTCGATTCGAAGATACAAATCTCACTAACAACATCCTACACGACTGGGACAGACACATAGAAACAGTAAGTTACCTGCACAGGAGATATAAGCTTCCTCTTTCGAAGAGCATGAGTTGCGGCTCCAGGGGTTAGAAGGACATTGCCAGAGAGAGGAATCGGTTTTCCGACACTGGATTTCATCCACCCACCGAAGTCTAGAACCTTCCCTGGGAACTATGGAAGAGCTGAGGGTCCCACTGTCTCCACAGCCAAGATGTCTACAGATGATAGACAAGGTGATGTCTGCCATGGGGCTGTGGCAGACACTGCCCCAGGTCCCGTTGTAGAAGACTTCCAGCCACCCAGCACATTCCTGGTCCTCGCTCACCATCCTGAGCTTCAGGAAGTCTAAATTGAAAGGGGAGAGAGGGGGAAAGAGTCCATAGTAAGCATTCCATTCAGCGCCCTTGATTTTTTCTCCATGCCAGAGACTGTGAACACTCATCCCTGACTCTGCTGAGGAAGCGCCCACCAGGTGGCAAGACTGAAACTGGTCTCCCTTTTACCTGATTTTGTGTGTTTGTGTCTGGGCTTCTGTTTCCCCCACAGTGATGGAGTAGAATATGAACAGAGACGAATACCCACCTGGGCACTCTACGCAGAGGGAAAGCTGATTCCTGCTTCCTGACGAAACTTCTGACAGACTATGTGAAAGGGAGTGTGGAAAAGTGGGGTGGTAGACAGAATAATGGCCCCCCAAAGGTGTTGTGTAAATATGTTACTCTACATGGCAGAGGAGCCTTTTCAGACGTGATTAAGATAAGGATCTTAGGATGGTGAGATTAACCTGGAGTAGTGTGGGTTCACCAGGTAAGCCCAAATCCAATCACCTCCTTAGACCTACTATCCTTAAAAATGGAAAATCTTTCCCAACTTCAGTCAGAGGGAAACGTGACTGAGGAAGAATGGTCAGAGGGAGGCAACGTTTTCAGCCTGAAGAGAAAGAAAGGGAGCTACGTCCCAGCCAGGGAATGCACATGGCCTTAGGAAACTAGAGAAGACAGGGAAAAGGAATCTCCCCCAGAGCCTCCAGAAAGAAGGCAGCCCTGCTGACACCTTGATTTTAGCCCAGTGAGACCCTTGCTGGGCTTCTAACACACAAAACTATACGTTGTTGTTTCTACCATAATGAATGTGGTAATGCATTTTGACAGCAATAGCATCTCAAGACTTTACCACCTAAGAGAGCTGAAGATTGAGCCCTGCTTTCGAATGGAAACTGTAGGAAATGGCTCTGTCAGGAGCTCTTGCTGAGGAGGAAGGACCTGAACCTCAGATACCGCAGGAGGAAAAGCAAGCACCTAATCTTCATATCTAGAAAGACAGGAGTGTGGAAGGAAGTCTTCTTCTCCTCTGGCCCTTTCAGCAACACCCCTAGGGGTCAGACTGCCATCCTCCAGAGCCCACACCTCCTCTCCCAGCCTGTGGACAGCGCGCGGGCAGACCTGAGCAGATGACCCCTGCATCCTCCTTGTGTCTGCAGTCATGCTGTCCCCAGCCCCGGGAAGGGCACTTCCAAATGTGGGACTCCTTTCCTGTGCACTCCAGGTCGTCCAGCCAGATGGGGTCTGATCCCTCCCCGAAGTGAGCAGAGACCGAGGCATTGAGGGCTTCTCCGCAGCCCAGCTGTCTGCACACCACATGGGCATCACTCAGGTCCCAGCTGTCATCACAGATGGTGCCCCAGGAGCCCTGGTGAAGGACCTCCACTCTGCCGGCGCAGGGACCGCCTCCGTCCACCAGGCGGAGCTGTCTGCGATCTGAGGAGAGAATCAGGCCACTGGAGCATTTCGCAGGAAAGGAGAAGGGCTTTCTGGTCCCCTGCGACCCCTCACCTGAGCAGGTGGCAGCACTCTCCTGTGAGGCTGCAGAGCCTGCGGGTTCAGACACAGAGTCGTTGCACTGGGGCAGCACCTGGGTCTGGTTTCCTGCAGAAACAGCGTGGTCAGAGGGTTAGGAGGGTTGAGGAACAGGAAACTGAATTAAACTCAAGAGTAAACTAGTGCTGGGGTCTGAGATGAAAGCTGTAACATAACAGCAAGGTTACCAGAATTGTAGATTTCACCTCTTTATGGAAAGTTGTGCTTCTGACAATGCCAAATTTGTTTCAAGCCAAGTGCTGGATTAAGAATGAATTTTTAAACGTGGGGATATATCAGTACTGCCTGAAAGTGGTGAAGAGCTACCAAGGCAGTGAGAATTTTTGGAGCCAAGCTCTAAGAGAAAAGCAAAGGGCAGAGGTGAGCCCCTTGAAGACTTTGTCAATTCGAAGATTATAGCTAAGAGGCTGAAAAATTCAGCAGAGGTTTTGCCAGCCTCCTAGGGCTCAGAGGGTACAAAGTGTAATTCAGGGTCAGCCAAGGAGGGGGCACCCTGATAACCAGAGCCTTTGTACCATAGAAGGAAAAGCGAACTGAAAGTAATATCTTCAGAGGGACAGAGACCCAGTGTCTAATTGCTTCAATTCCCTTAAATAAGGTGATCTGTCCATGTACAGGTGCTGGGAGGAAGCAAAATAAAATCCTTTCTGAAAGATTTCTGTAATTTTTCATCTACCATGTCTGTCAATCAAAAATACCCAGGCATAGGGGTGCCTGGCTGGCTCAGTCTGTAGAGCATGCAACTCTTGATCTCAGGGTTGTGAATTCGATCCCCCTGGGTGGGGCAGGGGGAGGGAGGTAGAGATTAGATTTAAAATCAAAAAATTAAAATCTAAAAAAAAAAAAAATACTCAGGCATAAGGAGAAGAGATTTGACAGACATCCAGGAGGATAAAAGACACACTGGAAAGAAATTTACAGGGCCTCAAGTTATTGGAGTAACCTGACAAGGAGTTTAAATTCCCATGATTGAAATGTTCGGGGAATTAAATAAGATAGAATTTTGAAAGAGAAATATTAACAAAAAATCAAATAAAATATCTAGAGCTGAAAAATTCAATATTTGAAATAAGAACTCAAAGGGTGAATATAATAGCCCATCAGATCAGCATAAGATAGATATAGTAAAATGGAAAATCAGAAGGAAATACACAAAATGAAGCCCAGAAAGACCAAAAAGTGGAAAATATAAACGAGAACATAAAGACATGCTGAAAGGTCCAACATTCATATTTACTAAGTCCTAGATACATAACAAAATGGACAGAACTAAAAGTAGAAATTTAAAAATCCACAATCACCTATTTCATATACCTTGGTGGTTTTTAAACATACCCCAAAATCTTCGATACTGCATCCCTGGAGAGGTGGGCATCTATGTTTCCTTCCCTTGAACTTTGGCTGGCCTTCACAAGTTGCTTGTAAGCGATGGAATACAGTGAAAGTAATACTACTTGACTTTCAAAACTAGGTCAGAAAAGTCAGGCAGGCTCCCCTGGACTCACTTAGGACGTTTGCTTCCGGGGAATTGTACCCCGAGGAGACTATGGTGCTGGAGAGACTAATCATATGCAGGTGTTTGGGTAACACCCCCGCTGAACATTCCAGCTGCCAGACACGTCAGTGAATCATCCTGGATTCCTAACTCGGTGAGTGTACAGATGACTTTAGCCTCAGCTGATATCTGAATACAACCTCATGAGAGGTTAACGCGGCTGTGTTAATTAACTAGAATGGGGGGAATCTTGTCACAAAGTATATGTGTATCCAATTGTACACTTGGAATATCTTGCAATTTTGTCAGTTATACCTCAATCAAGCTGAAATTTTAAAAAAAATTTTGCTAAGAAAATGATTTTTTTAAAAGATTTTATTTATTTATTTGACAGAGAGAGAGATCACAAGTAGGCAGAGAGGCAGGCAGAGAGAGAGGAGGAAGCAGGCTCCCTGCTGAGCAGAGAGCCCGATGCGGGGCTTGATCCCAGGACCCTGAGATCATGACCTGAGCCAAAGGCAGAGGCTTTAACCACTGAGCCACCCAGGTGCCCCGAAAATGATTCATTTTGATGGAGATCAGAGTTAATCTACAGATGAACTTTGAGGTAACTGACTGACAATATTTAGTATTTTCAATTTATTTATATGGTGTATCTGTTCATTGTTAAACATCTTTAATCTCTCTTGGAGATCTTTTATGTTTTTTAACTAGATTTTCTCCCTGGTGTTTTATGTTTTTTATCTTATCATGACTAGTACATCTTTTTATTTTATCTTCTTTTTATTGATACTATTTATTAATATTAATTTAAAAATTTTTTGGTATATATTTTGTACATGATTTTGTATCCAGCAATGTTATGATTAGACTGTAACTTCTAATAATCTGACTACAGATTCTTTTGGGTTTTCTGCATTTGTGCATTTTTTTGCAATCATATTGTAAATTTTATTTCTTCCTTTTTAGTTCTTATACTTTTAAATATTTTTGCTCCCCCCCCAGTAAATTTTTGGATAAAAATAGTAACAGATATTAATATCATCACCCTCATCCCAGGGAAAAATATTTCAAAATTTCGCCATTAGTGCAATATTTGCTCTGGATTTTTGTTATATAGCCTTTAACAGACAAAGTTGCTTCTATTTTCAATATGCTAAGAGATGTTATCATGTATAGTTCTTGAATCTTTCCAAATGCCTTTCCAAATCTGATGAAAAGATTATGTGATTCTTTTTTTGTTTAGTTTTGTTAAGTGGAACATCTTATACTAACTGCATTTCTGCGACAAACTCTATTTGGTTGTGGTGTATTAATTTTTTTACATCTCCGGATTTAATTTGCTAACATTTACTTCATGAATTCTGAATCCATAGAGAAAAAGTGGTCTGTCATTCACCTTTCTTCTAACATCCCAGTCAGATTTTTATATTTACGGGTCCTTTCTGATATTTACATGATTCTTGCAACTTTTCTATAAGTTTGTGTTTGTTTAAAAATAAAAAGTTTAATACAAAGGAAAAAAAGAATTAACACCCAGTCTTCCAAAAAATTTAAAAAGAGAGAGAGAATAATTCCTACCTCACTTATAAGACTTGGGAAAATGTGTCTGTAAGAGGTGGTAAGCTCAGGGGTCTCTTATGTCACCATCTTGGACAAGATCATCAAGCTCTTTTTGGTGAAAAATAACAAGCTAATTCTAAAACTTATATGGAATAAGCCAAGAATGATCAACACTGACCAACAATGATCTTGAGAAGAAAAACAATGAAGTTAGAGGTATACCTTTATCACATATCAAGACATACTACAAAGTTATAATAATTACTGAACTGGGGCATTAGTGTCAGAATAGACAATGATACAATAGAAGAGATTAGAGTTCAGAAGACGACTCAGACATACTGTAGACTCATTATGACAAAGGTGGCACTGCAGTGGGGTAAAGTGTCTTTTTAAGGAAGGATTCTGAGTCTATTGGATATTCATATGAAAATATGAAATTTGGGGTGCCTAGGTGGCTCAGTGGGTAAAAGCCTCTGCCTTTGGCTCGGGTCATGATCTCAGGGTCCTGGGATGGAGCCCCGCATGGGGCTCTCTGCTCAGCGGGGAGTCTGCTTCCCCCTCTCTCTCTGCCTGCCTCTCTGCCTACTTGTGATCTCTCTCTGTCAAATAAACAAATAAAATCTTTTAAAAATTTTTTAAAAATGAAATTTGATGCCTATCACATACGAAAATCAATTCCAGGACTATATAATAATACATGAAATAAAGATAACTAAACCATAGAGGAATATCTTCAGGATCTTAGGGTAGGCAAAGTTCAAAGGACATAAGAAGCAGTATGTGAAAAAAAAAGTTGATAAACTGAACCTTGTCAAAATGAAGAACTTGGCTTATCAACGAACACCATTAAGAGAGTAAAAATGAAAGGGCAAGAGTTAAACACCCAAAATAAATACATATGAATTTGTACCACAAGTCACTGTCACGGTTATCTGTAACATCACTATTTGTAATAATTGAGAACCGGAAATCAATCAGAACTCCACCGTCAGTTGATGGAGCAATGCCTGGTCACGTGGTCATTCGGCGGGATACGTCACAGTAATAAAAATGAGTGAAGCACAGCTCTAAACAACTATATGCATGGATTGCACACACAGTATGGAATCAAAGAAGTTAGATGCAAAATGAAACATACTATATGATTTTATATAAAGCTCAAAATAGAAAAAAACTATTCTAGAGCATAGAAGTGAGGAGACTAGTTTTCTTCAGACAGAAGAGTGGGCATAGTGACCGGTAGGGTATGGATGTGGCTTCTGGGGCGCAGCTAATGATCTCTTTGTCGATCGGGGTTGGGGTTACACAGTATTTGTATTATTACGAGTCATTAAACTACATACTTACTACTTACATACTTTCTCCGCAAATAATACTCAGATATATTTAGATAATAGTGTTAATTTTAAAAGATATCCCTCTTCACATTCCTTGCCTTGAACTGAAAGGCAAATGAACAATGAAAAGAACCATATTTTATCATGGATTATCTCATTTTTAAAATAATTTTCCCACACTCTCTGCTCTTAGGGACATTTCACTCAAGGACATTCTGAGGGAAGTTAGCCCTTCCCTCTCTCTTACCTGAGCAGATCACTGAGGCTGTGTTTCCTTGGGTACAACCAGGAATGCCCAGGGCAGTCACAGGGCAATTCCACAAAAAAGACTCAGCCCCTGAGCAGTGAAATCGAGCTTCCCAAATCTCACCACCTCCTTCCACAGAGTACGCTCCTTCTGGAGTAGAGATGGCAACTCCACAGCCAAGCTGTTGACAAACAACATTGGCATTGGCCATATTCCAGTGTGAGGCACAGAGCGTTTGCCACTGTCCAGAAATATGCATCTCCACTTGTCCCTCACACTGAGAGATGCCATTTTTCATGAGCCGGACTTCTGTGTACACTAGGAGGAGAAGACAAGATTTCAGCCAAATCTCATTGGCTGGGGTCATTCCTACCCCAGCAGAGTATGTGGCGAGGTTGGAGTCCCACTCTGCATCTCACCTGAACAGAAAACTTGAACAGCCCCGCGGTGGCAAGCACCTCCTGGACAGGACTTTTTGTGGCAAAACCAGAGCTCAGGTTCGTGCCCCTTACACTGGAATTCTTTAGGCCAGACTCTCTCTGACTCTCTCAAGGACACATCCCCCAGGAAAGACACAGCTTTGCCGCACCCCAGCTCTGCACAGATGACCTGGGCAGTGAGTAACGTAAAGCTTCCATCAGACAGTGGAACGAAGTCTTTTCCAGAATGCACTTCTACCCGCCCTAAGCAGGGTCCATCCCCTCCGGCCAGACGCACAAATCCTAAAAGAAAAAAGAAAACCAAACCAAGTAAGTGTTCATGATTCTGGCTTGGCAATTAGAAGTGGCATGTCATGGACAATGGTATATGACCATTACATGTCATAGAGAAAAGTTTTTCTTTTCCCAGCCATTGGGAAGGAGGAGAGGACTTAACAATTGGTATCAGAATGGGACCTCCCTGAGTCAGTTTCTGAAGACAGATTCTTTGGAGTAGCTGAATACTAGGAAAATATATTTTGGGGTTGGTTAGGGAAGCGAATTCCTCATCTGAGCCCAAGGAAACTGCATAATATGTAGGCATTCAAACTTGATTACAGAGATAGAAAGAACAGAACCGACCCAGAGGGACATGGGCTAGGAGAGGGTAGAGATCTATCAGCCAGGCCAGGTTATAAAGTCATCTTGAGACTTGTGGGGCTCAAATTCTGGTCAGCTTTCTTTCCCAGGAGCCAACCCTCAAATGACTGAGGATAGGGAAAACCATGAGATCTGAATCCATGAATGCATGACAGCCTATAGACAGACTGATGGCTCGATATTAGAAATATAGACATTATAACTAATCCATAGCCGTGATTCCAAATCTTATCGATCTGATAATTTTTTATGCCAAAATATTCCATGAACTTCTTAGGTGATCTAAGTGGGAAAGAACATGAGTCTGGATGTTAAGAAAGCTCAGAGAGTCAGGAGAGGAAGGGCGTGGTTCGAGCCATCTCTCTTGAAACCCCAGGATATAAGAGTAGCCACCTTCTAATCCGCGAACACAAGATAACTTTCCATTTACTTGTATATCCTTTCATTTTCTTCATAAATTTTTTAATTTTTAAAAGCGTAAGCATTAAAGGGTGCCTGGGTGGCTCAGTCATTAAGCATTAGCTTTCTGCTCAGGTCATGATCCCAGGATCCTGTGATCAAGTCCCGCATTGGGCTCCCTGCTCGGCGGGAAGCCTGCTTTTCTTTCTCCCACTTCCCCTACTTGTGTTCCCTCTCTCATTGTCTCTCTCTCTCTCAAATAAATAAAATCTTTAAAAACATAAAAAATAAATAAAAGGGTAAGCATTAAAAATATGCAAAGATTAGATGATTGAATTAGCTGACAAAGTCTTTAAACCATTTATATAAATGTACTTAATGAAACATAAAGCAGCTTTTTAAAAACTAGGAAAAAACAAATGGAACTACTAAAACTAAAAAATACAATATCTGGAATGAAAAATTATCTAGATTAACTTAAAAGATTAGACACTGTAGAATAAAAGAATTATGAAATTAAACACAGAACAGTAGAAGCTTTCTCTTTGTAGCCCAGAGAGAGAAAAGATAGAAAAATCACCTGAAAATGTATTTCAAAACCGAATGAAAATAAAAACGTTTTCAGATAAATAAAAAATTATAGAATTTGAGGCCACCAGAACCGCATTACACAAAAATGTTAAAGTTCAAGCTAAAGGAAAATAGTAACAGATGAAAAAGTCGATCTACCCAAAGCTATAAAGACGACTCTAAATGATAAATCTGTGGGTAAATATAAAAAAACTTTGCCTCATTTTTTTTTTTAAGATTTTATTTATTTCTTTGACAGAGAGAGAGAGATCACAAGTAGGCAGAGAGGCAGGCAGAGAGAGAGGGAGAAGCAGACTCCCCACTGAGCAGAGAGCCCAACGTGGGGTTCGATCCCAGGACCTCGAGATCATGACCTGAGCCGAAGGCAGAGGCTTTAACCCACTGAGCCACCCAGGCGCCCCTCATTTTTAAAATAATAGAATATTTAAGGCAAATATAAAAGCAATGTGTTATAAGATTTATAATATATAAGTAAAACATACAACAACAATAGCACAAATGACAAGAGGGAATAGAAGTATGCTGTGTAAGGTCTGACATTATATATTGTGATATAATATCATTTGAAGGTAAAATGTGATTACAGAGTAATAATTTCAACATTATGGTAAACTCTAAGCAAAGCAATATATCTAATAAACCAATAGAGTAAATAAAATAGAATACTAGAAATACTCAAAGATTAAAATCAGAATAAAGAATACATAAGACAACTGCAAGTCAGTAGACTTAAACCCAAGCATATCAACAATTACATTAAATTGAAATAATTTAAATACTCCAAATAAAAACAAGATAATCATACTGAATAGAAATAAGACACCACTTCAATTATATCTCAATAAAACTAGGGAAAAAGAGTAAGACACACCATATGTTGTCCACAAAAACATATATACATTAACTATAAACACAGAAACAGGGGTGCCTGGGTGGCTCAGTCAGTTGAGCATCTGACTCTTGATTTCAGCTCAAGTCATGATCTCAGGGTTGTGAGATCAAGCCCCATATCCAGCTCCATGCTGAGCGTGGAGCCTGCTTGAGATTCTCTCTCCCTCTCCCTCTGTCCGTCCCCCTCCCTCTCTCTCTCTAAAATAAAATTTAAATTTAAAAAAAACACAGAAACATATTAAACGTGTCAGAAAAGATAAACCATGTAAGCACTAATTATCTATATTAATAGATATCTATATTAATATCAGCTGTTGTTATCTATATTAATATCAGACAAACTAAGACTATAGGACAAGGAATATAGTCAAAAATAAAGAAGAAACATTTCGTGATGATAAAATACAAAAGAAATCATGTAATATCAAAATTAGCGGGATACCGCTAGAGCAGTGCTTAGAAGAAAATCTAGAGCCTTGACATTTCCTTGATGCATACATTAGAATACAAAAGAAAAATTAAATATAAATGATCTAAGATTCCAACTCAAGAATCTACAAAAATAACAGCAAATCATAACCAAAACAGAAGAATGTAAACTAAGAAACAAATCAACGAGGTAGAAAACAAATACAATAAAGAAAACCAACAGAGTACATTGGTGATTCTTCTCAAAAGAATAATAAAACTGCTAATCTTCTAGTAGATCTGATTAAGAAAAAATGAGAAAATACAGAAACTAACAATATCCGGGATGAAAAAGGGGTTATCATTATGGATCCTATCAGTATGTGAAAGATAATAAGATACGAACAAATTTTGTCCTAATTGGAAAATTTTATTTATAATAGGATGAGTACTTGGGGCGCCTGGGTGGCTCAGTGGGTTAAAGCCTCTGCCTTCGGCTCAGGTCATGATCTCAGGGTCCTGGGATCGAGCCCCGCATCGGGCTCTCTGCTCAGCGGGGAGCCTGCTTCCCCTCTCTCTCTGCCTGCCTCTCTGCCTACTTGTGATCTCTTTGTCTCTGTCAAATAAATAAACAAAATCTTTAAAAAAAAAAGGATGAGTACTTGAAAACTAATTACTTGAAAAACACCATTTATCGAAAACTAATACAAAAATAAGTGGAAAATCTACGTATTCCTCTATTTGTTAAAGAAATAGAACTCATATTATATTGGGGCATCTGGGTGGCTCACTTGGTTAAACATCTTCAGCTCAGGGCTCGGGTCATGGTCCAGGGGTCCTGGAATCAAGCACCTGTTGGCTTCCCTGCTGAGCAGGGAGCTTGCTTCTCCTTCTCCCTCTGCCCTTTCCCCCTGGCTCCTGCTTGCTCTCTCTCTCTCATTCTCTCTCAAATAAATAAATAAAATCTTAAAAAAAAAATAGAACTCATATTATGAAAACTTCCCACAAAGAAAATTGCAAGCTTCACATACCCGCGGAGCTCAAAAACAACTCCTGCATTAACATAGAGGAAGAGAGGGAAAGAAGAAATGAAAACAAGAAGTCTACAACAGTAGCTGTAGTGAATACGTGAATTTTAAGATGGATCTTCAGTCTCCAACCTCCCCTCTTGAAGTTAATTGCATCTTCATCCCCTTGCCATTTTGTACCTCAGTGCTGTAGCCCTTCTCAATTTGTGAAGCCCCTCCCCAATCCTTTTCCCAGAATCCTCTAAAATCCCCCCTTTATTTCAAACAAGCTCCTCTATACTCTTCCCAGATCATTCTTTCTACCTCTGGATTTCTGCTAAACACAATACTTCTAACAATCTGCTAGAGGCTGAAATTTCTCTTTCATACCCCTTTCCTAAAATTGAGAGAAAGGAATTCCAAGAATTCAACTTAAATTTTTGCAAAAGGTGTGGTTTCCCATTCCTATCAATGCTACATCACCACCACTTTGACTTCCCTTTACATCATTAAAACATGTTCTGGAAAATATAGAAACAGACTGGAGAGTAGAAACTGATGACAAAGAGATCAGTCAAAGAAAACTGAAACAGTTCATTAAAATATGAGAATTTAAGTTAAAGCAACGGTAATGGTAATTAGGGAGTAAAAAACAAAACCAAAGTTTAGATGCCATATCACTCTCAAACTCTTTTTATCTTTACATGTACCTTAACTGGAATTACTATCAAAAGCATCAATTTTCTTAAGATAGTAATAGAAGTTTGAACAACACACACTCCATTTTTACTCAGATATTGATTTATCAAAATAAGGCAGGTCCCCTGTAGTGTTTCCATAAATTTATCTACAGTTGATACCCATGATTAGGACATCGCGACAATAAGGAACGTTACCTGAAATGTCAGAAAACAAGTTTTCTTTAAAAAAATCCTAACTGAAGATAGTAAACTCAAATGCCCCTTGAAAGTAATTATTTTTTAAATAATAATAAAAAGGATGGGAGGAAACTTTTGAGATGATAGATAGCTCTATGGCACAGATCATGCCGTTTTCACAGATGTATACTTACCTCCAAACTCATCAAGTTGTAGACATTAAATACATACAGTGTTTTGCATGTCAATCACACCTCAATAGAGTAGCTCTCAAAAAAGAAAATAATTGTGTTTAATCTACCTGAATTAGTATCATCAAAGATCCACTGAAGCGACAATTTGAAAAAAATCACTTTTCCAGTGATCTTCCTCATGCAGATCATAGAAATGCTGACTGGCTATAGGATCATGCTGTCAGGTTGCTATAGACATAGTCCAATATTCTCAAGTCTCCACCTGTCCCCCCACCACTCCATCAGATGGACCCAACTACCCAATTACCCACCTTAGGGAATGCACTGTGATGTCCGATAATATCTTCCTCAAGTCAAGCTGTTCTGATGACATTAGTGACGGACCTTTTCATCAATCATTGTGATAACTACTGAAAACATCTCTGGCAAATACCGACACCACCCATTCACACTCTGGTTTCATCGCTGTCTTTACTGCCTCCACTTTGGCACATACCAAATACACTTAGACAGTATTGAGCACCTCTTAGGTGCCACCTCGGGTTCTCCGGGCAGCACTGCCCTTAGCATTTCCTTTGCTCCAGCTACTGTCCTGTAAATTTTTAAATTTCACATTTTCTGGAGCGCCTGGGTGGCTCAGTCAGTTAAGCGTCTACCTTCGACTCAGGTCATGATCCCGGGGTCTTGGAAACAAGCCCCCATGGGGCTCCCTGCTCAGCGAGGAGCCTGCTTCTCCCTCTCCTCTGCCCCTCCCCTCTGCTCATGCTCCCTCTCTCTGATAAGTAAAATCTTTTTAAAATAAATAAATAAATAAATAAATAAATAAATAAATAAATTTAAATTTTTCTCATATTTTCCTGCTGCTTCAATGTCTTCACGAACAGGCTTGTGAGCACACTGCCCAGGTGAGCAGGTGTACCAATGAGATAAGGCTGACATCTGCCACCAATCCCCCTTCTTTCCCTCCCCTGACTATGACCTAGTAACATTCAAATGTATCAGTGAAATCCCCTTACGCCTTTTGCTTGTGTACTCCGCCTTGACCCCCAATATGGTCATTTACCCAATAGGTCTTGACTCTCTTTCTTGGCTTTCTAACTGCTTGGTTGAGCCTGCTCCCTTGGCTCTTCTCTCATGTGGTCCCCTTGCCACATTAAGTGACTCCATCTCTCTAGGGCTCGTAAATATAATCAACTTTGTTTCCCTGCACCTCTCCCATGTGCCCTCTTGTGGCTGCACCTGATTGAACATCTCGTGAAAGAAAAGAAAACAGCTACCATGATGAAACTTATTTCCTACAGGAACAACCCAGCCGTTGTCCCTGTGTGAAACACTTGACCCCACCTTCCTACTTCTATGACACACCACAGAGATCTGAAAGAGCCGGTGATCCATAGGTCTGAAGCCTTCACTGTCCCGAGCCAAGCAAGTCTTTATGCTTCCTTGAGCACCTAATACTCTAGGAGTCACTGTGTGACTGGGGTCTTCCCTCGAGTGTGTGATCCTGTTAGTTATTCTGGGAATGAAACCAGGGCTATTTCTACTGGATATGTCCTCGACAGATCAGACAGGCCTTACCTGAGCAGACTACTCCAGCGTCCCAACTATGGGAGAAGTTCAGTGCACTGTAGTCTTCAGTATAATAAAGACTACAGGCATTGAGAGTTGATTCTGTCCCTTTACAAGAAACATATGCAAGACAAATAGGCCCATCCCCTGATCCAAAAGGAGCCTCTCTGCGAGCTTCAATAGCATGTCCACATTCCAGCTGTCTGCACACCACATCTGCAGTATGTACGTTGTAACCGTTCACCGTGCCCCATTCTCCTTGGTATTTCACTTCCACTCTCCCCTCACAGTGGTGGCTCCCATTCACCAGCCTCAGCTCCGTAACTGTAAGAGAGACAGAGACACAGAACACAGGACACAGGAGAGATCTTAGGATTTTAGTGGCATGTTGGTAAGTATTTAAAAATGAGGTCTCTGGGGGAGGAAAAAAATCTCTCATGTATAGCATTTGTTGATTTCTGTGGTATAAATATTCCCACTGTGGTCAATTTTAAGCTACCGCTGTGGCATCACTGACCACGGAGCTGGGAAGAAAACCACACAGTTACTTCTCACAAGCAGGTGAGACTCTGCTCTATGCATACCATGGAGGACAGGCCTTCAGATGTCTCTAGATGGTGTCTTTCCAGTAGGCATGCATGAGGCTAGTAGGGGCACACACTCCCCCATCTCAGTTACGGTTCATGGCCCATGAAGTCAGTGGAGAAATATTCATGCTTCAAATTACTTCTATAAAGAATTTTCATAAATAAAATGGCCAGTACATTGTCCAGAATAGACAAATACACAAAGAAACAGAGGTCCATTAACACTAACCAAGAAAAACTACAGAAACAGATAGTCACTTCTGATATTACATATATTAGATGTTAGCTATATAAAAACCACATATACTATATTCAAAGAAACAAAAATACACTCTTAAGGATTCTTCAAGGAACCAAAAAAATGCATAAAAGAACGTTTATAGCAGCTATGTCCAAAGAGCCAAACTATGGAAAGAACCCAGATGTCCATCAACAGATGAATGGATAAAGAAGATGTGGTATATATATGCAATGGAATACTATGCAGCCATCAAAAGAAACGAAATCTTGCCATTTGCAATGACATGGATGAAACTAGAGAATATTATGCTGAGCGAAGTAAGTCAATCAAAGGAAGACAATTATCATATGATCTCTCTGATACAAGGAATTTGAGAGGCAGGGTAGGGGGTTGTGGGGGGTAGGGAAGGAAAAAATGGGATCGGGAGGGAGACAAACCATAAGAGACTCAATCTCACGAAACAAACTGAAGGTTGCTGAGGGGGGGGCGGGTAGGGATAGGGTGGCTGGGTTACGGACACTGGGGAGGGTATGTGCTATAGTGAGTGCTGTAAAATGTGTAAGCCTGATGATTCATAGACCTGTACCCCTGGGGCAAATAATACATTATATGTTAATAAGAAAAATGCATAGAAAAAACTGTAAAACCCAAAACAACTTCTAAGAAACTTCTATGAAAAATATATTTGTTGGAATTAAAATTTTTTCATCAGATTAAATTCAGGTAAAGAGAATTATTGAAGTGAACAGTAAGTTAGAAGAAATTATTGAGAATGCTGCACAGAGAAACAAAAGAATAAATAATACGGAAAAGAGGATTAGAGACATAAAGTTGAGCAAGAAGGTTTACAGTTAAGTTAAATTGAAATAGAGGAAGGAAGAGAGGGAGACAGAGAGAGACACATACACAGAGAAAGAGAATTGAGCAGAAGCAATATTTGAAAAATATTGGTTAAGAATTTTCCAGAACTCATGAGAGACACTAATCCTTAAAGTGATAAAGCCCAACAAAACTCAAGAAAGTCATATAAAAAGAAATTTATATGTAGACACATCATGAGTGGTGGATATGACTAGTGTTCAGCAATATTTCAAGTTCCCTCCGGGCACCTAGAAATATCAATACTTCCTTGCTTGTTTGAAGTTAAGTATGAATTTGTGATGTGCTTTATCGAATGAAGTATGAGAACAAATGATGTGTGGCACTTCCAGAAAGAAATATATAAAAGCCACTCTATGCATCTAACCACAGTAAATCCTACAGCCTCATGTTAAAGTAGTGGCATAAGAGAGGGAGCCATCCAACAATTTGTCAAGTTGAATACTCATAAGCAGAGGCCCTGCCTAACTGAAGAGAATGTGTAGTGTAAGAATAAATAAATGTTTTTTATTTAATCTTCTGAAATTTGGGTTATTTGTTACTACAATATAACCTAATTATTCTTGTTAAAATGATGAAAACAGCAGAAAACTGGCAAAGAAAAAATTTTTTAAAACAGAATAGTCAAAAAAAAAAGAATAGTCTATGTTTTTGTTGTACTTTTCTGGATGTCTGAAATTTTTAGTAATAAAAATGATTTAAACTTTAAAAAAGAAAATATATTTTCCTCTGTAACTTTTTCTAAAAATGTTTTATTTTAATTCTGTACATTCCTTTTTAAAAATACATCTTCTTTATTACTAAAAATAAGTGTCGTGATAAGCACTGGGTGTTATACACAACTAATGAATCTTTGGACACTACATCAAAAACTAATGATGTACTATATGTTGGCTAATGAACATAATAAAAAATTAATTTAAAAAAAGACAGAATTTTAAAAAAGACAACAAAGGTGCATATTACCTCCAATTGAGCAACATCTATACTAACATTTGAGTCCCCAAAACAATAAGAAATGCCAGTACAGAGTAGAGAAGTCTTAGATGATCCAAAAGAGAAACAAATTGCCAATCTAAATTTCTGTACTCAAGAACACTCTATTTAAGTGACATCACCAAAACGTCAAAGTAGGAGACACCAGACTCCATCCCACACACACACAAAATAATAAATAATTGGATAGCTTTCCATGAACAAAGGCACTCTGGGAAAGCTTGGGAATCCACTTGAGAAATTTTAGCAACATGAAGACTGTGCGTTTTGCCAGCATCATCCCATCCCTCAAGCCAGTATTGCTCAGTACAAAGAAGGAACTTCCTAGCTAGAAAAAATTCCCTTCCAGTCCTACCTCTGCCTACCCTAGTCTCCAGCCATAAGCCCTAGAGTCACTGCTGAGGGCCCCAACAGCCTTTGCAGCCACTACAGGCCCCCTACAGTGCTTGTCAAGGTCCCTACAGTTGTCAAAGCTGTGGACCTCATCAATCTGAGCTGAAGAAACATCATGCTCCCCAGATCCAGTGCTGCCACACACCCCTGCACTCAGCACCCTGCCTCACTAGACTCAGGTCATAGAATGCTATGGTGTGCCCTTACTCACAGGTGAAGATCTTCCACTACCAAAGTCAGTCTATAAAATCTGGAAGAGGTTACTGCTTCTACAAATGCACAGACACTTATGCAGAGCTACAGGAATCAAGAAGAATCAAGGCGAAATGATTCCACCAAAGGAATATAGTAAACCTCCACTACATGGTCCCAAAGAAATGGAGACAGAAATTCCCCAACAAAAGATTCAAAATAAATGTTCTAAAGATGCTCAGAGAACTACAAGAAAACATATATAAACAACATAGTAATATTAGGAAAACAATACACAAACAAAATAAGAATATCAGGGAAGAAATAGAAAACATAAAAAAGAACAAAATGGAAATTTTGGAGCTGAAGAATACAATGACTGAAATGAAGAATTCAATAAAGACCTTCAATAGCAGTCTTAACAAAACAGAAGAAAGAATCAGTGAGTTAAAAGACAAATCAATTGAAATTATCCAATCAGATGAGCGAAAGAAAAAGAGTAAAAAAGAATGAAGAAAGCCTATCGGATTTATAGGACACCATCGAAAGAATTACCAGGCCACAGAAGAAGGGAGAGAGAATGGGGTAGAAAGCTTATTTAAAGAAATAATGCCTAAGAAGTTCCTAAAGTGGGGAAGAGATTTAGACATCCGAGTTCATAAAGCTAATAGGTCATTGCAAAATTTCAATCCAAAATCATCTCATCCGAGCCAAACTATAATAAAACTGCCTAAAATCAAACATAAGGAGAGAATTTTTAAAGCATCAAGAGAAATAAAATTTCAATACAAGGAAATCCACATAAGACAATCAGTAGATTTCTTAGCAGAGATCTTACAAGCCAGGAGAGAATAATATGATGTATTCAAAGTGCTAAAAATAAAAAATAAAAAAACTTCTGATCAAGAATGCTTTACCCAGGGGCACCTGGGTGGCTCAGTGGGTTAAATCCTTTGCCTTCGGCTCAGGTCATGATCTCAGGGTCCTGGGATCGAGCCCCTGCCCCGCATCGAGCTCTCTGCTTAGCAGGGAGCCTGTTTCCCCCTCTCTCTCTGCCTGCCTCTCTGCCTACTTGTGATCTCTCTCTCTGTTAAATAAATAAATAAAATCTTTAAAAAAAAAAAAAAAAAAAGAATGCTTTACCCAGCACGTTGTCCTTCAGAAATGATGGAAAGATAAAGACTTTTGTTAACAAATAGAAGCTAAGAAAATTCATCACCACTAGACTTTGTATTACAAAAAACACTGAAATGAATTCTTCAAGCTGAAATGAAGAAACTGTGATTAGTAACATGAGAATATATGAAAATATATAACACACTGGTAAAGTATATAGTCAGATTCAGAATACTCAAACACTATAAATGGTGATGTATTAACTACTTAACTCCAGCATAAAGGTTAAAGGATACAAGTATAAAAAAATAACTATAGCTAAGGAATGCCTGGGTGGCTCAGTCAGTTAAGTGTCTGACTCCTGATTTGGGTTCAGGTCATGATCTCAGGGTTGTGAGGTCAAGCCCAAAAATCAGGCTCTGTCCTGGGTATGGAGCCTGCTTAAGACTCTCTCTCCCTCTCTCTCATCCCCTTCCCCACTCATGATTGCTCTCTCTCTCTCTCTCTCTCTCTCTAAAACAAAAAACTTTAGCTAAAACAATTTGTTAATGGATATACAACATAAAATGATGTAAGTTGTAACATCAAAAACATAAGAGAGGAAGTATAAAAGGGTAGAGTTTCTATGTGAGATAAAAGTTAAATTATTACCAGTGTAAAGTAGACTGTTTTATATTAAGGTGTTTTATGTAAGCTCATGGTAACCACAGAGAGAAAACCTATAGTGGATTCACAAAAGATAAAGATAAGAGTCAAATCATACCACTATGAAAAATCATCAATTTACAAAGGAAGGCAGCAAGAGGAAGAAAGGAATAAGAGAGCTATACAACAGCCAGAAAACAATAAGATGACATTAGTTAAGTCCTACAGATTAACAATTTCTCTAAATGTAAATGGACGGCACTCTCCAATCAAAAGACAGAGTAGCTGAAAGGATAAAAACAAACAGACCAGATATATGCTGCCTACAAGATACTCACCTCGGCTTTAAGTACACACACAGAATGAAAGTGAAAGGACTAAAAAAGATAGTCCATGGATGGAAACCAAAAGAAAGTAGGGATAGCTATACTTGTAAAAGACAAAACAGACTTCAGTCAAAAGCTGTAAAAGAGACAAATAAGGCCATTTTATAATGATAAAGTGGTCAATTCGTCCAGAGGATATAACAATTGTAAATATATGCTTCCAACACTGGAGCACTAAATATATTAAGCAAACACTAACAGATCCAGAGGGAGAACTAGACAACAATAAAATAATAAGTAGGGTTCTTCAATATACCATTCCAACAGTGGGTGGACCATCCATGCAGAAAGCCAATGAGGAAACATTGGACTTGAACTATACTTTAAACCAAATGAGCATAAGAGACATAAACAGAAAATTCCATCCAACAGAAGCAGAACATATTCTTACCAAGCACACATGGAACATTCTCCATAATAAATCACACGATAGGCAACAAAACGGCTCAACAAATTTAAGAAGACTAAAACCATAACAATTATCTCTTCCAATCACAATAGTCTGTAACTAAAAATCAATAAAAGGAAGAAAGCTGGAAATTTTGCAATAATGCGGACATTAAACAACACACTTAAACAACCAGGGAGTCAAAGAAAAACTCAAAAGGGAATTCAAAAAAATATCTTGAAACAAATAAAAATGGAAAGACAACATATTAAAACCTATGGAATACTAAAACAGTTCTAAGAGAGAAGTTTATAGCAATAAATGCTTACATTACAAAAAAATAAAGATCTGAAATTGAAAACCTAACCCTATACCTTAAATAACTAAGCCAAACCAAGCCAAAGTTAGCATCAGAAGGAAGGAAATAACAAAGATCAGAGCAGAAATAAATGAAACACAGACCAGATAAACAATAGAAAAGATTAACAAAAGTAAAAGCTAGTATTTTGAAAAGATAAACAAAATTGACAAAACTTTTAAAGAAAAATTAACATTAATCCTTCTTAAACTCTTTCATAAAACTGAAGAGGAAAGAGTGGCTCAGTCAGTTGAGCATCTGACTCTTAGTTTCAGATCAGGTCATGATCTCACTTTGAAGGATTAAGCCCTGAATCAGGCTCCATGCTCAATGTGGAATCTGCTTCAGATTCTTTCCCCTTCTCCCTTTCCCTCTGACCTTCTCCACTATCTCTCTCTCTAATAAATAAATAAAATCTTTTTTGAAAATTGAAGGGAAAGAACACTCCCAAAATCATTTTACATTATCAACATAAACATGACACCGAAGCTACATAAGCACGCTACAAAAAAAGAAATGTACAGGCCAATGTCCCCAGTGAACATAGATATAAAAATTTGCAACAAAATATTAACAAACTGAATTGAACAGTACATTAAAAAGATCATATACTTGGGGTGCCTGGGTGGCTCAGTTGGTTGAGCAACTGCCTTCGGCTCAGGTCATGATCCTAGAGTCCCAGGATCGAGTCCCACATCGGGCTCCTGCCTCATCAGGGAGTCTGGTTCTCCCTCTGACCCTACCCCACTCATGCTCTCTCTCTCTCTCTCTCTCTTTCATTCTCTCTCTTTCCTAAATAAATAAATAAAATCTTAAAAAAAAAAAGATCATGTACCATGATGAAGTGGGATTTATCACTGAGATGCAAGAATGGTTCAACACATCAAATCAACAAATATAATACATCACATATATAGGATGAAAAAAATCACATGATAATCTCAATAAATTAGAAAAGGTGACAAAATTCAACATGCTTAAATGAGCAAATCTCTCCAAAAATTGGGTATAGAAGAAACATACCTCAGCATAATATAAGCCATATATAAGAAGCCCACTTAATATCATACTCAATGGTGAAAGTTTGAAAGTTTTTCCTCTAAGATCAGAAACAAGTAAGGATGTCCATTCTCACCGCTTTTATTCCACATAGAACAGTAAGTCCCAACCAGAGCAATCAGGCAAGAAAAAGCAATAAAAGACAATAAAAGATTTGATCCAAAGCACAAAGGAAGAAGAAATATTGTCTCCATTTGCAGATGGCTTTACATATAGAAAATCCTAAAGATTGTACCAAAAAGCATATCTAATCAATGAGTTCAGTAAAGTTGCCAGATATAAAATCAACATACAGAAATCAGCTGCATGTCTATACACAAACAATGAAATATCTGAAAAAGAAATTTTAAAAACCCACCTCGTTTACAATAGCATCAGAAGAATAAAATTCTTAGGAATAAACTTAACCAAGGAGGGAAAGTTCTGGACATTGAAAACTATAAGACTTAGATTTTAAAAAATTGAAGAAGACACAAATAAATGGAAAGATATAACTTGTTCATGTTTGGAAGAATTAATATTGTTAACATATCCATGCTACCCACAGTCATCTATAGATTCAATGAAATTTCTATCAATTCCAATCATATTTTTCACAGAAAGAGAAAAAAATCTTAAAATTTGTATGGAACCACAAAAGACACTAAGCAGCCAAAGCAATCTTGAGAAAAATAAACAGAGCTGAAGGTATCACTTTCAAACTATACTACAAAGCTATACTATGATACTAGCATGAAAATAGCCACATGGACCTTGGAAAAGGATCAAGAACCTAGAAAAAAATAATGCAATATGGTCAACTAATATTTGAGAAGAAAGTCAAGAGTACTCAAAAGGGAAAGGACAGTCTTTTCAATAAACAGTGTTAGGAAAACTGGATGTTTACATGCATAGAATGAAATGGGACCACTACCTTACACCACTCACAAAAATTAACTCAAAAGGGGCTAAAAATTTAAATGTAATAACTGAAACTATAAAACTCCTAGAAGAAAATATAGGGGGAAATCTTGACATTGGCCTTGACAATGATTTTATCGATAGGACACCAACAGCACAAGCAAAAAAACACAAAAAGAAACAAGTAAGATTATGCTCAACTAAAAATCTTCTGTAGAGCAAAAGAAATGATCACCAAAATGGAAAGGGAACACATGGAATGGGAGGAAATATTTGCAAGCCATCTATCTGATAAGGGGTTAATATCCAAAATATATAAGGAACTCATACAAATCAATAGCAAAAAAGAGAGAGAGAGAGAGAGAGAAAAGAAAGAAAAAGAAAGAAAGGAAGGGTGAAGGAAAGAAAGAAAAGGAAAGAAAGAAAATAATCTAATTTAATTAAACCATAAGAGACTCTTAACTATAGAGAACAAACTGAGGGTTGCTGGAGGGAGGTGGGTGGGGGATGAGCTAAATGGGCATTAAGGAGGGCACTTGTGATGAGCACTGGGTATTGTACATAAGTGATGGAATCACTAAGTTCTACTGAAACCAATATTACAGTATATGTTAGCTAACTAGAATTTAACTTGGAAAAAATTTTTTTAATTTTATTTATTTATTTGACAGAGAGAGTAAGAGAGCACAAGCAGGGAGAACAGCAGAGGCAGAGGAAGAGGGAGAAGCAGGCTCCCCACTGTGCAAGGACCCCAATCCAAGACTTCTGGATCATGATCCGAGCCAAAGGCAGATGCTTAACCATCTGAGCCACCCAGGCATCCCGAAAAAAAAATTTTTTTTAATTAAAAAATGGGCAAAGAACTTAAATAGACTTTTTCCAAAGAAGACATACAAATAGCCAACAAGTACATGAAAAGGTGCTCAACATCACTAAACTTCAGGGAAATGCAAATAAAACCACAATGAGAAAACCACAAAATGGTTATTATCAAAAAGACAGGAAATAATAAATGTTGGTGAGAATGTGGAGAAAGGGGAACCCTTGTGCATTGTTGGTGGAATGTAAATTGGTGCCACCACTATGGAAAACAGAGTTTATTATAAATCATAAATTATTGTTTTGGTGCCCAGCCTCCCTGGACTGTTAGCTTCAGGGGCCAGGGACTGCCTCCTTCATCCCTGCTGGGGCCTGGACACCTAATGACTGCAGAGGGGATATATTGACTTCATACCCCCTCCAGCCTACCTTAAACTCAATAAACAATTGTGGAATTAAAGCCTAAATAAATCCGAGAAGGATATAACGGAAGGGCCATGGTGTGATTTAGCATGTTTTTTAAGTGGCGTTCAAATCAATGACAAAAGACAAAAACAGAATTCAGGAAATAATATTGGAAAGAATAAAATAATGTTAGATATCACTTCATATCATTCAGTAAAATAACTTATGCAGTTATCTAGTATTGACATATATTTTTTCAGATTTTTTAAAGATTTATTTATTTATTTATTATTTATTTAAGCAGGGAGAGAGGCAGAGAGAGAGGCAGAGAATCTCAAGTAGACTCTATGCTGAGTGCAGAGCCTGACTCGGGGCTCAATCCCCGGAACCCGAGACCATGACCTGAGCCAAAATCAAAAGTCAGACCCTGAACTGACTGAGCCACCCAAACACCCTCTGGCATTGACATATATTTAAATATATTCACAAAATTATTAGAATAAAGATGAAATTATTTAAAAGTGAAACAGAGAAGAGCTTTCTTAACAAGGATCTGAAAGCAGGGGGCGGAGGGGAAAGGAAATTTTTATAGATTTGACTATTAACATTAGACCTTTCCTTGCATCTCAAAACATAGGAGCAATAAAATGAAAATAAACTGGGGGGAACATTTGCAGCCCGTAAATGGAAAAATTCAATAGGGACAATGATTGTGGACCCATGTTGCCTGGGTTCGAATCCCGTCTCTACTACTTACACCTGTCTCACCTCGGGCAAGTGATTGAACTTTGCTTTCCTTCAGTTTTCTGATCTATTTTTTGAGATAAAAACATCGTTTGCCTTGTAGGGTTGTTGGGCACTCACAGGAGTTCACGGAAGTGAATGCAGTGTCTGCTGCCGATAATCATAGTCACAATCATCGTGGTAGAAATAGTATAAAGAGCTCCAATATAAATCATGACAAAATGACAAATATCCCACGTTTAAAAGCACGGACATTATTAGCAAGTAATTCACAAATGAAGGATTAAATTAGCTAATACATACCAGTTTTTGCTTATGAAACTGGCCCGGTTTTTAAAACTTGATAAAAAGCCAATGTTGGTGAGGAGCTATGGAAACTAACGCTCTCATACAATGTTGGTGGGAATAAAAATCTAGTGCAAACATTTCTGGCAGACAATGACTCTTCATGTATCAAAAGCTCTGAAGGTTATCAGAGGTATCACAGCCTATAAAACAGCAATTCCGCTTTTAGAATGTTATTAAGAAAAACAATCATGAGGTGATTTACATTTAAATGCAAGGAAATTCAGAACAACGTGTTTCATAAAAGCCAAAACACTGAAAACAACGAAATGACCAAAGCAGGTCATTAGGTGAGTATATTGCATTTTGGTATATAATGAAATAATTGGAAGCAAGTAAAATTTTCCATAATACCCCCGAAATAGTCCATATTTTTGTCATACTACCATAAAACATTGTTAGTGTGTAAAAGAAGAATAACAAGATGTCCAAAATATACTGTTAATTTTAAAAAGACTTTACAAACGAACAAATACTGAGTTATCCAATCTTTGAGGGTCTACGTTTCTGTGTATAATGGCATAAACTGTGTTTCAAAGGATAATCTTTTGCCAACGCCCATCATGGATGTCACAGTGGAGACTCCTGTAGTGTGTGCCCAACCCAGAAATCATCAAATTCTCCGAAAGGCCAAGACTATTGTTTTACAAAGAGCAAAGCCAGTGTTGTATGAAACAGAATAAATTTTTAGTAGGCTACACTGAATGGTGTTGGTTCTGGGAAAATAAAAAGAATACTTGCTTTGGTGAAATATTCCTGCAACTTAAGTTACTACTGAAGAAATTTCCTATAGTTTTTCTAGTAAGAAGAGGGGGCCTTATATGAGAACACTCATTGTCTCTCGCCCTCATGGACCAAAACCCCCACCTTGCACCTCAGAGTCATCAAGAGAAGAATCTTCACTAGCATCTGACCAACGCTCATGGAGCAGAAACTTGGAGGGATGGAGTTTCCCAAGGAGAATCAGGGAGAGAAAGAGACTGAGCTCTAGAAGAAAGACATTGAGCACTGAGAGCAGTCAAAGCTGTAAGCAGTCTCAGCCTGGACCGGCACCCAAATCCGAAAGAGTTGCCTCCTCCAGGCTGAAGCCTAGGCTTTTTGCAGCCCTATCCCTGATGCCCGCAGTCCTCTGAGTCCAAGGCTCAGTGGAAACCAGCTTGCAGAGAGGGATAGAAGAATGCAGGAGAGAGAAAACGTACCCTCCAGAATTCAGAAAGGACCAGTCCAGGATTCCGCTGAGTCAGGAAATGATTTACAGGGACCGGGGCAGGGACTTAGGAGACTTACTATAACTAAGCTGTGCATTGTCAATCTCTGTTAACAAAGGGCCTCCTGTCATGGCTGCAGGTTCCTCGCTCTACAGCAGACACCTGGTAGGAACAGGTGAGGCCCGGAGGCAAAGCCTCTCCCAGAATCCAGTGCGGGGTAAACACCACAGTCAAGCAGAGAGAAGGCGGTGGGACTGAAGGAGAGACGCTAAAGAGGAGAGGCAGGTGTGAGATTATCTGTGATCTGGTTACATAGGGGACGCGGCACTGCCAACGGTGTGGGCACTGTGTGCTTCACAGAGCAACTGACTCAGTGGCTTCTCAGCAGCCCTGTTCCTCCCGCACAGACAGCCCTCATGCGCCCCCCGTACTCCCTCATACCCACACACAAGCACACAGCCTACAGTCACATAAACATATCAAACATGGAAATCCTGATGACATAGTCCTCTGCAAAGTGGACAGATGCGGTGTGCAAGGACCCCAGGGACACAGCTGAGGTCGATCACTGGTCCTTCCCACACACCAGGAGCCACCAGGACCAACCAAATACTTCCTGAAAACAAGGGAGACATTGACTCGGACTGTCACTGACTCATCTCAGTCTGGGTTCAATATCATTTCTTACCAAAGCTGCCACCACGACCAGTTGACACCCCCTAGGAGAAGAACCAGTATTCACAGTCAGTGTGGTTCCTTTTTGGTCAAAACACACGGTTTCCACTGAGGCTTTGGCTCCCTGACTCCAGAAACCCTTCCCCTCACCCATTACTGTTGATCCCAGGAAACTCACTTTGAGCAGCCACCATGGTGCTGAGGAGGAAACAGAGTCCCTGAAGAGAGAGGTTCAAAGCCATCCTGACTCCCATGTCATCAAAGTCACAGTCCCAGCTGCAAAATAACCCTGCGAGGAGGTACCAGGACACCAACAAAGGTCTACAGTAATGGGAGGGGAGAATATAAACACATCCTCTGACATCCTCCCTACTGAGAGCCAATAGAGACACACTTTACCATCTAAGATGTGATCGGAGACTTCATCTGCCACTTTCTGAAGCTCAAACACCAATTAGATTCTGAATCTCCAAAATCTCCTTATATGAACAACGTGGCCTTTTGACATCATGTTTCTTTAGGTCTCTGAGAATCAGGCCCGCGTCATGGGGGCTGAAGTAGAAAAGTTACACCAAAAAGCATGAGTGGCTTTCTCTCCCCTAAGGGTCCTGGCTGCTGGTGGCAGACTGAAATCTTTGAGGGTCAGGGTGCCGCGATCGGTTACCATTTGGCCCGGGAGAGGGAGTTTGTGTGCAATCGAGCATTGTTCTTCTCTGTGTCTTAGCTCATGGCTGAAACAGAGAACCACAAGGAGGCTTGAAATACAAGAATAATTATCAGATAAACCAGCAGAAAATGAGGACCTGCAGCACAGGAATTCACAGGTGAATGTGGAGGGGCGAGGTGGGAATTAAGTGGAGGAGGTGTGATTACTGGTCTTTCTTCCCTGCTCAGAATGATCTGGAGACTGGGGATCTGGAGCACAGAGGGGCCATAATAACAAGGGGCTTTGACAGAATCTAACTTTTTCCCCTTAGAGATCTTTCCTTGCCTTTAAAACCACTCTGTCCTGCCTATACCCGTCACCTGGGGCTAAATTCTCCTTTATGGGATGAGAAGGGGCCATAATCTACAGGGTATTTACAGACCGGATCTTCTAGAGAGCCAGGCTGGTGCTCGGGGCTCAGAGCCCATAGCCTCTCTGTCCCCCACAACCCCTTCTTCATTCCGAATCAGTCCTTGGGCATCCCTCACTTTTCCATCCGCTCCAGCCAATGGACTGACCCACTTGCACCATTTTTCTTCTTGCATCCCCCACCCTCCCCACCACCACCCTTTTGGAATCTCTCTAAATTCCTACTTTGGTGTAATGGGAAGTTGAACCCTGAATCCATCTTATCCTTGCTATCCCTAATACACATCTTCACTCTCTTCATTTTTAATGGTTTTACTCTCAGTCACACCAGGAAAAGAAACAAGGGGAGACAGAACCAAGAAGCACTCAGAAGGTATGAGTGCTCACTGAGGTAAAATTTGTGAGTTACCAGGCATAGCGCATAACACACCATTAGCTAGCATTTACTAACATCCTCTCCACACCATCACATATGAACACTGTGCCACGGGCTCAGAATAAAACAATAAACAGGAAAGACACTATCCCTGAGCTCACGGAGTTCACCGTCTCGCTGGTGGTCAAAGATGTTAAACAGACTAAGCGTATATGAAATTGCTTCACAAAGATGTGGAAAATCTATAATGAAAAAATCCTGTGAGTAATTAAGAGGCTACAACATGGAGGCTGGGGGGAAGCCGACTCTCGCCAGGGCAAGTTTCTCTTCGGAAGGGACATTTAGGCTGATACAAATGAAGGAGTTGGAGTTTGCCAGAAAAATCAAGTCCCTCAACTCAAACCTCATGGCCCCTCTCTAGACCCTGCCATTGCCGGTAACCACTCCCTTTCAGGTTCAGAATGTTTACACACTGAAATTCTGTTCTTCTAGTTCTTGTCCTTCAACCATACCTGTCCTTCACCTCAACCCCTCTCCTCCCTTGAATCTCTTGTTCTACTTGAGATAGAATGCACCAAGAGTTGGAGAAAGAACTAAAGATTGGATCATCAAGGGGCATATATGAGTTGACTGGGGCATAAAGATGTGGAGCCAGGCCCCAGGGGGCTCAGAGTTCGAAAGAACTAAGCTGATACTATTGAATTTGTGGGGAACAGTGAACAAGAGGGACAGGGACGCTACCATTTTCCTCAAATGTGTAAAATGCCACAAAGAGCGATGCTACTTGACGGGCCCTACTATGTTCATGTTTTATTGTGAAACGTGACTTCCCATAGAGCAATGCTTTGGTGCAGTCACGGGAGTGGAGATTTAGGAAGCTCTAAGCAGTAGGAGCCTAAAGTTTGGGAGAAAACACATGAAAATATCAGGTTGAGTCAGAAACTACTATGCAGGACAAAGACAGCTGTAAAATCTGCAGGGTAAGCCTAGAATAAAAAAAATAGATAACCAATGGAAATCTGTCTGATGGAAGAAGAACTGCAAACTACTCTCTACAATTTGCAGAGTCACAGCAGAACGAACTCAGTCAAGCTGATCCACTGATATTACTTACTGTCAACAGGTACCACTACTGAGAGAAGCTATGCTTCATCTGCCTGGCAGGCATCCAAGCAAAAGAAAAGGAAGCTTCCTATCAAGCAGGGTTCAAACTCACTGCTTCTGTTCCCTTCAGCACTATCTGATGCTGTTTCAAAATCCCACAGAATCTTTGCACCCCAGCCAACAGGTTGGCTTGGCGTTGGCAACTCCACCTTCTTCCTCCAGCTCACACTCCATTATTTTGTCCTCCCTGTCATCCACAGAGTATGAGTGGCATCCTAATACTGTGCCCACTCTGTTCAAAGAGTCCTCTTAACATCAGACCCAAGGTTCATCAGCTCAGTACCCCCTACAAGTAGCTCTGAGCCTCAGGTCCATTGCTGGTTCCCTCATGCGCCAGTATCTGGCAGAGAACTCAGGGGTCAGCCTACATCCTCTGGGATTAAACAGTTACCTCCTGTAACACCAGTTCTAGCTGGATCCCTCCTCAACAGTCCACCGCTCCCACAGCTGCCTCTCAAATTTACTCATTGGTGTTAACTGCTATTAATCCAGAAACTTCTGAAGCCACTGAGCCAGGCCTGCAGGGGCTCATGGTCAAGCCTGAATCAAAGGCAGAAAGACTCATGGGTAGTCGGGCAGCAGTCCTAGCCTTTCCTCTCCCGCTGGCCCACAGAGTTAGAGTGGGCCCTCACACCTTCACTTCCATCGAGCATAGAAAGTCCCAATTACTCACTTCCATGGTCAACCATTTTTCCTTGGCAGCCATTTTCTCTACACTCAGTCAGAAGAGGAATGCAGTAAAGCTACAACATCAGGTTTAGTGCTAAATGTAAAAATTCTCAAGACTTCGTAAATGTTCCTGTTCAGGGTCAGTTCACATCTAGATGGGATATAGACGGTCCACACAGCTCTCAGATCATTCTGCTCCTTACCTACCTCTGTGGAGTAGATGGCACTGGGTTAGGCCCATTTCCTCATTTGGTTCTTGAAGGGATTGAGATCTAGAATAGGAGCAGAGAGACAGGCCTTGAGCTGAGAGGAAATGACTCCGGTCTTGGGGAAAAAAGGGATGAATAAGGGTTGGTGCTGCTGACATTTGTAGTGAAGGGGGAAGATAATGTATTAAATCATTGTCTGAATACTTCTGTCAGTGAAATAGAAGACAAAACAACTGGAAGGAAGTGGTTTGTAAAAGGTTTAGAGAGAGAAGCAAGTTTGCAATTGCACCTGATGAGAATTGCATTATTATTATTATTCAAATTACATTATTTCATTTATCTGTTAGAACACTGGGCTTCCAGAGTTAGAAACCCAGAAACCCACCTGTTGACAAAACAAATACAAAATTTATTGAAAAGGCATGAAGCAGTTCATTGAGCCATTGAACCAAAGGAAGAGCCTCTGGGTATGGAAGCTGGGACCAGTCACTGCCAGGAGTCTCTGCATTGAACTCACAGCTGTCCCATTCTTGCCTGGTTCCATTCTTTTCTACTGTGGACCAGCTCTATCCCCTTCTCACCCCAAGAGGCGAAGGGGTCTCTCCTTCTAGCTGCGGTTTGACAAACCCAGAAGGGACACTGGATGGCCTGCCTTAAGTCCTACGCCCATCCCTGGACCAGGAGCTGTGCTCAGAAGGATGAGCTACTCTCTTCTGGCTCAGCTTGCATCAGATGCTCAGGGTTTGGAGTGCATTTCCAATAGTTAAGAAGAATAAGAAAAGACAAGGGGATGGATAGGGGCATGCTGTGCACAATAAATGCCGAAGTTCCTCTTTTGGGTTCTTGGGCTCAATTCTAACAGGGGGTTGTGGAGGGGAGGGGAAGGCTTCCCAGATAACACCAAACAATTCTCCAACACTAGCAGGGTGTCTAAGAATTCAACTCAATTCTGACATAATCTACCCAGAGAGAGCATCCGATCCCAAAGTTAAAGGTTCAGTCCTCCAAGACTGCCCCCAACACACACGCACACACACACACCCGGTCGCAAGCCCAGTTTGTTAGCTGTGCTCCTGACAGACCAGCTACAGATAGAGGTTTACAGGACCTCCTCCCCGGGTCCCTTCAATTTGCTAGAGCAGCTCACAGAACTCAGAGAATCATTTTGCTTACTAGATCACCAGTTTATTACAAAAGAATACAACTCAGGAATAGCCAGGTGGAGGAGATGCATGGGGCAAGGGACGGGAGATGGGATGCAGAGCTTCCATGGTCTTCTCCAGATAGGCCCCTCTCCCTGCACCTCCGTGTGGTCACTAGCCCAGAAGCTCTCTGAACCCAGTTCTTTTGGGTTTGTAAAGCTCATATCGGGAAAACTCACTAAAATGGAGTTGAGAGGTTCAACGGGGGGAGCTTTCATGCCCAACCACTAGTAGTCAACCGCAGACCCAACAGGAAAAACAAACCTTGGACTTGGGTATTACTTTACTGTCCCAACAGGAAGAAGGAAAGCTTCTTCCTCCCCCAGCAACAGCCCAGCCAATGAGAGACAGTCACAGTTCAGCCAATGAAAAGTCACTATACTTAGGACCCCCGGTTTCCTCCAATGGACTTTCTGTTATTAACTGCCTCCTAACTTCCCACTTTCCTCTGTAAAAGAGCATTCCTCTCCTTTGTCTGGCAGACTTGCTTATGGTTTTGCCATAAGTTGCTAGTCCCAGATTATGATTCTCTGTTACTCTTGAATAAACCATCTTCTGCTAATAAAATAACTGGCAGTTTTGTTTTTTTAAGGTTAACAGGTTTTATGGCGACTTCATTACATAGTCATGATTGATTATATCGTTGGCCATTGGTGATTGATTCAACCTCCAGCTCCTCTCCTCCCCCCAGATGTCAGGGAATGGAACTGAAAGTTCCAGCTCTCTAAACACAATAGTTGTCTCCACTGGAAATCAGTTCCCATCCTTAGATGTTTTCCCAAAGTCACCTCATTCACATAACAAAAGATGCCTTTATCACTTTTTATCACTTATCCCAAGGGTTTTGGGAGCTGTGAGCCAGAAAATGCACGTTAAAAACAAATACATATGAAAAAATATGTATTCGGTCATTAAAATGACCAAATACATATATATTATAAATCAGAATGTCATGGTTTCCTAAGGGAAAACGAATCCTGGTAAAGACCATGTCATTAAGAAAGATTAGTCAGCCCTGGAACACAAATGGAATATTGAGCAAATACAACTGATGAAGAAATGAAAATTTTTTTACTTGACTCATTTCTTAAAATTAATTCAGAGGGAAAGTTTTCCCTGCCCCCGTGGCAGATCCCAGGACTTCTCACTACTAAATAAGGCACAGTCCAAGGTCACAAAACACAAGCTCAGTGCAGTAATTAGACCATATCCAGGCAGAACTCCTCTTATCTCAGTCCGGAGGGTCCTGCTCTGGCTGTCCCCTAGCCAGCCCCTTTCTGCAGGGAGGAGTGTCCACGGGCTAAGTGAATATCCCCACCAAGACACAGTCCATGCCATCCCCTACTACTCCACCTCTGGGTTCTCAGAACCAGGAATTCCCTGCCCAAACGGAGCCCAGCCTGCTCCTAGACTTGCGTCGACCTCTTCCTAACACATCCTCCCAAGAGTGGACAAAGAGTGAGCAACCCCGGCCCTGAGAAGGCCTGGTGTTTGCTGTGGAAGTTGGGGTGCAATTTAGACCAGGGCTCCTCAAAGTATGGTCCATCCACCCACAGGCTGTATCAGCATCACCTGGGAGCTGGTTAGAACTGAAAATTCTCAGACCACACCCAGACCTACTAAATCGGAATCTGGTTGTCACAAATTTTCCAGGTTATTCTTATGCACATCAAGATTTGAGAAGGCCCAGGTTATGTGGAGCAAGGACACACAGGCCGGATTGAACATACTTGTTCGCAAGCCGGGCCCCTTGCTGTATGGACGTGCGGGAATTAGTAGAGCAGGCAGACAGACCTCAGGCTGGCTCTCCCCGCAAGGCCATGTTCTAAACCTAGCCTTCCAGCCTCAGGTTTCTCTGAGGGATAGGAGACCCCAGTACCTTTTGGGCAAGGGATGCCTGCCCTGGACTGAGGAAAAATATCTAGCTTCAGCACTGAGGCACAAAAGGTGTCCAAATCCTCCTTCAAAAACTCCTCCTTTCTTGACACGATGATCTCTTTCCTATCCATAATCTGCTTAATGGGGCCAAGTGGCATGGAACCATATCTAATATATTACCTTTGCAAATATTTAGCTGCCTGGCTTCAGAATTTATTTGTATTTAGCTGCCTGGCTTCAGAATTTCCTATTACATTTTGATGCCTCGGTGGCAATTTCAGCTTTAACATTCTACTCCAGAAGCATAAGAGAGCTGTCAAAAGCAAACAGTGGCTATGCCTATGCAGGGTTTACTGAAATCAGAGGATGTCCTTACTGCCCAGTAGGATGGTCTGGTCTCCTGAAAGGCATCTGACATTGTTTTGTTGGAATAGAAGTGCCATCCCGCTTTGTTGGAAAGATGGGTTTGTCAGCTTGCAGAGCTTGAAGCCATTAAAACTTCCAACTAAATATCTAGCTTCCTCTGTTCATTAACTAGGTTTTCGGTCATCTCATACCAACCCCTCCCCGACCTGGGAGTCACAGGCAGAAGATGTTTGATCATATTCAGGTAACATCCAGCTAATCTGACAGTTACATTTCCCAGTGTAAATGAGTAAAAATGGTATTCTGACTTAAATTTTAAATTGTTTTCTGAGAAGTCACAGTCAGTAGACAAATCTTCTTGAAAATAAAAACACATTAACAGTTAGCTCTCTTAATGATAATAATTTATCAATAATCATCAGCGAGGAAAAGAAAGAAAAGGATGAGGATAAGGAGGAGGGTGGAAAAGAAAATTCCACATATTCATTTTCATCTAATTAATGTTATCATAAAAATCTTTTCACATAAATTTGTCCACATTTCAGATTATTTATGTGTAATAATGCCCAGAAAGATTATTATTTTATATTTGCAGAAGACCAATTTATTATTAGTTCAATGACAAAAATATTGTTTCTTATCATATTGCCATTGAAGTACCTGGAAATCCTTCCATTCTCTAAGTCACCCAAACTTCTTGAAGGAGGAGAAAGAAAAAAATAAATTTATCTCCTTCATCCCACTCCACGTCGTCACTATCTCTTCTAAGAGTGGCTGGAATGAGGAGTATGTCAGGCACAGGAGATGTGTTGACGACTTCCCTCCAACCCCCAAGTCTCACTGCCCACCCTCCATTCACCTAGACATGGAATCTTTATATAGCCTTCATTGGGTTCTGGGCTTCTGAGTTGCAAATACTTAAATGATTAATTTTTACAAGGAAATGTTCAAGTCAAACTGTAATCCAGTCCCTGTATCAGTGTACTTGTCCAACATGTGAGAACAGCTTCTGCGCAGGTGCCCAGGTTCCTCGTTGCGAGTGTGCCAGTTACAGGATCGCCACAAGATGGCAGAGCCGGGAATGACAAGTATTGGAAGCAAATGGAGCCAAGTCAAATGTCATCACTTGTTTTTCAAAAAGATCACAATATCTATTTCATATTCAAATGTCCTAGAATGGTCTACCGACTAAGATCTCCAAGTTCCATTGTTTGAACTCTGAAAGAAATTAACGAAGATGGAAACAGACACTAAAGAAATGGATTAGATATATGGTATGATTGATGATGGGGTGATGGTGATAGATGATAGATGGACAGATAGATAGATAGATACATACATACATACATACATACATACACACACAGACATATAGCCAGATGGGTACAATATCTAGACATAAGGGGCTTTTAAATTATGCTACACTTTTCTTTTATTGCATTTCATTTTATGTGACCTATCACTTTCAGCTAGTCACCAAATGATCTTCAGGTGAGAAAGAGGCTGTTATTACAGCAAACAGAGGAATAAGGCATCAATGTTCAACTCCAGCCCTCCAAAATATGATTTTTAGGTCCCAAAAAGAAAATAGTTTCGAAAGACTATGGTTCTCTAAACTTGAAATGTTTCCCCTTTGTATATTAAGAGTTTGGTTTGGTTCCTATCAGAGCACAGTTGTATTATAAACCACAGCTAAGGAAGACATAAAATATAATTTAAGGGAACCGCCCCAGACAGAAAGGGAAAAGAGAAAGTCCTTTGCTAGGGGGTGGCTGCCAAGGGTAAGGGTCAAGGGAGAGGCATGTGAAGTAGAAAAGAAAAAGGGGCAAATGCTGCCTGAAAGCACCAGTGGACTCCCCTCCCGACCTCCTTATACCTAAGGCCAAGAGGAAAGGTGGGGGCAAAAATGAATGCTCAGATGGGTTGAGGAGAAAACCAAAAGCAGATAGGGTTGCACCCAATTTAGCCATTGCTGCCTTACTCTGGTTCCCATGGATCAGAGATGTTCCTAGATGTTCCCCAAGAAGAGTAGCCCTTAGGGTAGGTATAGAGTGAGACAGGCTGTAAGGAAATGAAAGATAACAACCGTTATCTTTTGTTAGTAACTTTCTTACCCCACCCTCCTTCCTATAAAAACCCTCCATTTTGTACAACTCCTCAGAGCTCCTCTGTTTGCTAGGTGGGACGGTGCCCAATTCATGAATCATCTAATAAAGCTAATTCAATCTTCAAATTTACTAGGTTTCTTAACATCTTGAATGGATTTCTTAAACTCTCTGTGCCTTGGTTGCCCCATCTATGAAACGAGGGTAACTACTGTGCCTGGCGAATAGAGTTTTGGTGAGGATGAAATGGGTCGGCCTTAGTAAATGATATAAGTGCTAGCTCGTAGTAGTACATGGGAGTAGTGGAGACGTAGTATTAGGACACCTTTCTCCCCCCATCCCAGGAATCACAGGACTTTAGAATGTGCAATTCAATTCTTTTATCCCATTCAATTCATTATCCACATTGGTGGCTTGATGGTGTACTGAGAATTGGTGCCACTCAGATTCATGCGCCTTCTGCAGTTGACCCTTCTCTTCTGTGCTCCCGTTCTAGTGATCAAGAAATTGTACCTTAGGGGCGCCTGGGTGGCTCAGTGGGTTAAAGCCTCTGCCTTCAGCTCAGGTCATGATCTCAGGGTCCTGGGATCAAGCCCTGCATCGGGCTCTCTGCTCAGCAGGGAGCCTGCTTCCCCCTCTCTCTCTGCCTGCCTCTCTGCCTACTTGTAATCTCTCTCTGTGTGTCAAATAAATTAATTAAATCTTTAAAAAAAAAAAAAAAGAAATTGTACCTTAGCATCAACCCTTTCTTTTTTTTTTTTTTTAAGATTTTATTTATTTACATGAGAGAGAGAGAGCAAGCACAAGTGGGGGGGCAGAGGGAGAGGGAGAAGCAGACTCCCCGCTGAGCAAGGAGCCCAAGGCAGGGCTGGATCCCAGGATCCCAAGATCATGACCTGAGCCACCCAGGCATCCCACATTTACAACCCTTTCATTAACTCATTTATTTACCTGCCCATTTTACTTCATAAGTTCCCATGTTCTGGGTAAAATTTCTGATGTCTAATTTACCTCTATATCTGCAATGCCTGGCTATTTAAAAAATCCAAATTATATCTATTAAAGGAATGAATAAATAAGATGGCACTCAGGCAGGTATTTTGCACAAATCATCTCAACAAAAAAGAACTGTTTTGAAACTATCATTCAATTCGATGTCTTGAGAGCTTCACATCACAATGCAAATTATATCACTTTATAGAATGATAATCCAATAGCAGTAAAGCCTATTCTATTAATATATTTCATTCAATACCATTAAATGGTATAAGCGAGGGTTCAAACAACACAATGTTTCTGCAATGAATACAGTCAATTCCGAATTCCAGAAACCAATGCAACCCCATTGCCACAGCAGTGATGAGACCGCCAGTTTCAAAAATATACAGATGCTGCAGGTTGCTCTGTGAACCCCGAGATACAGAAGAGAAACCGCAACATTGACAGGTGAAGACCATGAAGCTTGTTATCCTAGCCTTAATCAGTTAGGGCTAAGATGGCAGGATGTTACATATTTATCGTTTGACACATTTCCAATTAAAACCACACACGACTGTAACAGGAAGAAAATGTTATTATAAAAAATATTAATTCAGCATCTTCTATGTTGAATACAAAATATAGAAGTAAATAACAGAAAGAATTTTGGGTTTTGACTTAGGATACCTGTTTGGTTGGCCTTATGGATTGTAAAACAAAGCGATATGTTACAACAGTATTATCACATTGTGTTATGATTCCCAGTTGGCCCGTGAGAAAGTGGCTTAAGAGGTTAAGTAATCTCTTTTCTGGAAAGCTAATAAACATTCTTGCATGAGGGATAGTTGTCAAGAGCTATCAGAAATAGAGTGATCAAGATACAAAATATTCCCACTACGATATAAAATATTCCTTATGAAAAATAAAATATTCCTTCTGAATTAAAAAAGATCTATACAACATTAAGAAGAAATTATTAAATGAGTTGTTTGACCCAAGCATTGGAAATCCACCTCACTCATCTGTATTCCTGATGTGGATGGACTCGGGGTACACATATCGATGTGTTTCTTTGATTTTGTTATTAATTGGTTTATACAATTGGCTGCTCCCATGTTAGGGACATAGATATTTAAAATTGTTAGATCTTCTTGTTGGACAGACACTTTAGGTATGATATAGTGTCCTTCCTCTTCTCTTATTATAGTCTTTGGCTTAAAATCTAATTTATCCGATATAAGGATTGCCACACCAGCTTTCTTTTGATGTCCATTAGCATGGTAAATGGTTTTCCACCCCCTCACTTTAAATCTGGAGGTGTCTTTGGGTCTAAAATGAGTTTCTTGCAGACAGCATATCAATGGGTCTTGGCTTTTTTATCCATTCTGATATCTTATTTCTTTTGACTGGGGCATTTAGCCCATTTACATTCAGGGTAACTACTGAAAGATATGAATTTAGTGCCATTGTATTGCCTGTAAGGTGACTGTTACTGTATATTGTCTCTGTTCCTTTCTGGCCTGTCACTTACAGGCTCTCTCTTTGCTTAGAGGACCCCTTTCAGTATTTCCTATAGGGCTGGTTTGGTGTTTGCAAATTCTTTTAGTTTTTGTTTGTCCTGGAAGCTTTTTATCTCTCCTTCTATTTTCAATGACAGCCTAGCTGGATATAGTAAACTAGCTGCATATTTTTCTCGTGTAGTCCTCTGACTATATCATGCCAATCCTTTCTGGCCTGCCAGGTCTCTGTGGATAGGTCTGCTGCCACTGTAATATTTCTACCATTGTATGTTACAGACCTCTTGTCCTGAGCTGCTTTCAGGATTTTCTCTTTGTCTCTGAGACTTGTAAGTTTTATTATTAGATGACGGGGTGATGACCTATTTTTTATTGATTTTCAGGGGAGTTATCTGTGCCTCCTGGATTTTGATGCTTGTTTCCAAATTAGGGAAGTGCTGTACTATAATTTGCTCCAATATACCTTCTGCCTCTCTCTCTCTCTTTCTTCTTCTTCTGCGATCCCAATTATTCTAATATTGTTTCATCTTATGGTATCACTTATCTCTCAAATTCTCCCTTTGTGATCCAGTAGTTGTTTATCTCTCTTTTTCTCAGCTTTTTTATTCTCCATCATTTGGTCTTTTATGTCATAATTCTCTCTTCTGCCTCATTTATTCTGGCAGTAAGAGCCTCCATTTTTTATTGCACCTCATTAATAGCTTTTTTTATTTCAACTTGGTTAGATTTTAGTTATTTTATTTCTCCAGAAAGGGATTTTATTTCTCCAGAAGGGATTCCCTAGTATCTTCTATGCTTTCTTCAAGCCCAGCTAGCATCTTTATAATCATCATTCTGAACTCTATAGTTCTGACATCCTACTAATGTCTGTATTGTTTAGGTCCCTAG